>OX387315.1:7609596-8209596 GCA_947562085.1 Eudonia lacustrata | reverse complement strand
ACCTATTGAAAGTGTCTGGAAAAAGCCGGTAGGTACAGCTCGGTACGTCGTTTCAAGGTCACGGCACTGTTGCCGCACTCTCGTTCAAAAAATTCAAAATCATTTATTCAGTTTAGGCTACAAATAGCTCTTATGAAGGTCATTATGCTATCACTTCTTCACACACATGTTCACTCTGCTAATACGCCAACTCTAAAAAATATATCTGGAAAGGATGCTACAACGTATTACGTACGATACACCAGACACGTTAACCTGAAACTTCTCAAAATAAATAGGTACCTGTAATTAATATAACAGCAATGTTAATATCAATAATACCAATCCACTAGGATGTCGTTGTAGTCGCTCAAACGCATCAAGCGCAGTTTCAACAAAGATTCACTCTATAAAAATGAAAGGGCCAATCCCGTCTACCTGTTTACCCTTTTATCTCCGAAGAGCAGTCTCTTTAAAGTAAATATCAAATATTATACCCAATCCATTTCAAGCGAAAACTTCAGTGATGACTTGTTTTAACAATATACAATCTAAGGGGAGATCCTTGACTTTTGAAAAGAAAACTGTATTGAGGATTCTTTGTTATTTTCTTAGCGGTATAGTGAAACGGTTTTCTAATATTTTAAGAAAAAAATACTCGTAGATCGGTATTTGTTTTTCTGAATTCTTATTGATTCGCAATAAGACTAGTACGAGTATTTGTTTAATAATTTTATAATCGTTAAAAGGACTGAAGAGACATATTTTAATATATAATTTTACTAATAAACATTTATAATGTACGCGATGCCGAGCCAAATTACCAATAATAATAATAATAATAAGTATTTATTTCAGAATAATTCCATAGATTGTTAGTAATTACAATAGACCTAATATACCTTAATGTAAGGAACTTTACATTGTAGCTGCCTTTGCGCGACTTTTGTCTTGTGCGACTGTGAACACCCGAATCATTAAGAGGAAACACTAAGGTCGACTAAATTGAAAGTAGACAAAATCAACGTTTCGTAGTCCCCTGATTCTTCCTCCAAAACTGGACCGATTTAATTACATTTTTTTAATAAAAATTAAAGAAAGGCTTTGGCTGTGTCCCTATGTTTTCCTTTTTTTCAAAAATTAGTTATTAACACGTTGACTGTCGCAAAACCAGGCACAATAGAAAATAGACTTAAAAAAGATAGAAACCTTTAAAAACCTTAAAAATTGGCTAAAATCTAGCCGCTGTGTTTTCCTAATTTGACGAGAAAGCAAAACATAGGGACACAGTCAAAGCCTTTCTTTAATTTTTAATGAAAAAAGCAATTAAATCGGTCCAGTTTTTCTACTTTTCATACATGTTTATCAATTCAGTCGACTTTAGTATTTCCTAAACCTTTGCGCACGACATCGTCATCATCAGCCCATTTTTATGTCCCCACTGCTGGGGCACGAGCCTTCCCTAGGGAGGCCAGGCCATAAAGCACCACGCGGGCCCAGAGCGCATTAGTTGTTGTTTACGACTGCTAATGCAGCCGAGACGGCTTCATGTGCCTTCCGAAGCACAGAGGAGTTCGAGATGATACATTTTTGGTCACCCATCCAATGACCGGCCTAGGAGAAAGTTGCTAAACCTTATCAATCGCAGACCGGGCGCGTTAACCACTGCGCCATCGAGCTCCGCAACAAATTATCAAACTTTTTTCGCAGTCGAATGAACAATAACAATTTGTTTAATTAATGGTATAGAAACGAATACGGGACAAACATAGAAATATATTTTTTTAATAATAAAGGTTTCCTACAGTGTACTGTTCTGTGTATGGTATATTTATTTTCCTACATTTATCTCTAGTTAGGGCTGTGTCAGTCAACGAAGTTCAATATTAAAATAACTTTTGTACCTTGTCACATTAACTTCTTTAGGAGAAGTTATTACAACGAATAATAACATACAATAAAAAGGTACTTTATCGAACTTATATCAGACGATATTATTATATGCCAGTTACTAATAAAAGTGAAGCTAAAAGTGATGTTAAATTAGCTTTTAATGGATATGTTTTATGATTGTATGTAGCTTAGAAAAATTGCTTTTACTCAATGTTGCTCTTTAGTGCTCTATTGTAGTGTCTTCATCATCATCATCACCTTCATCACCATCATCATTTTATGGCCTGCTGGGTCACAAGCCTGGCCTACGAATGGGAACACCACAGATAGAACGGGCTATACATCATCACGAGGGCCCAGAGCGGATTGGTGGTTGTTAAAAACTGCTCATGCAGCCGGAACTAACGGCTTTACGTGCTCTCTGAAGCACAGAGAAGATACATTTTGGTCTTTCATGCGATGAGCGACCTATGCGAAAATGCTTAACTTTAGAAATGGTAGATCGATCGCGTTTTACTACTTCTCCGTCGAGCTTTTCAGATTATTTTTTCCGAAACAGGTCATCGTACGCTTCTTCTACGAGTACAGTGTATTAGGTCTATGTTAGTGTGCATGCGCAATGTATCATGTGAACGTGTAGTGACATTTAGAGGATCTGGCGGGTTTTCTATGCGGTGCTACAATTACTTACCTATCTTAGTGTTCCCTTAATGTGAACTTATTATGCCAAATTGACTCATCATCATCATCAGCCTATCCTCGTCCCACTGCTGGGACGGGTAGATCAGGCTTTGACCCACCACGCGAGTATCTTGGATGTATACGACAGCCATATTACGGCAAGAAGAGGACCAACGGATAAAGTGCCTCCGGAAGCACGGAGGACCTAAAGATTTTTTATTTTTGTCCTATCCATGGCATTGCGAATGTTGCTTCACAAACAAGATCGCAACCAGAACAATTCAGCTTTAAATAACCAGATTAAAAGCACGAGTGAAGCTTTCATAAAACAGATACTGGAAGCTGAAATTCAACGCTGAGCGGCGCGTCGGCGGCGGCGGCCGCTTAGGGCGCTCGAACCGCTTACCAACGGTAAACGTTTTAATCTGATTTAAGCGAACGCGATATCGCGTTATGAATCCACTGAGTTATTTGTAAACCGATCGAAAGCGAGGGCTTTTTTTACTTCACAACGGTCGGCTTTCGTCCTACTTTAAAGGTATAAGAGTTTATAAAGCATGTTACTTTATCCTGATGATTCAAAGCCTTTGCTGAATTCGTGATCACAAAGATACTGAGGAAGTGGAGATCTACAAATTAATTTGAAGCATTACAGCCAGCTATTTGTAATCAGATGCATTTCGTTTCTCTGTAATTGAACTTACATAATATCACAGCATAAGGTTAAACAAAAAAACATCACAATAAACTTATAAACGAGTAGACGTTGAAGAATAATGACGAGATGGATCCCGCATTTATATTCGTAGTATTCTCCAGAATAATAGGCGTTATTTTATAGAGTTAATAAATGGTGTTTTGCTACCACTACATATTGACAGTCTATCGATTCATCATTCAGACATCTATTGGAATACTTGACTGAGCTAGTACGTACGTGAGTATGCCCCACCGCAGTTTCAAACCCGTACGATTGTTGACACTGAATATTCCACAATGTTTGCTGAATTTTACTTTAACTGCCTCTGTGGATTAGTGGTTAGAACACCGGTCTCTAACTCAGAGGTCTAAGGTACGGATAGTAGTTTCATAATGTTCTCGGTTTTATTAGATCAGGACCTGTTTACGTAGAACTGTTAAATAAAGTAAAGCTGTTTAACCTCTCTGTATACGGAGCAAAACTAATGACAGCACCCCCTCCGATGACGTAATTCGCAAAATGGCGAAAAAAAAAAATTAAATAGAAAACACACAGAGAATAAAGTTGTTAATAGCAAATTTGAAATTTGGGGGTTTGATTATAGCAAATTTACTCTAGTTTGTCTATAGCTAAACTTCTTCATACAAAAGTAGTCTCTAAATCAACAATATTTAAGTTTTAAGTCGCGTGGGGAGCGCGCTCGAATTCGAGCTTCCGGGGATTGAGAGGAGCTTTTTTATTTAACAACGGGTAAGTGCTATGCCTTCATCTTATCTAATGGTAAACGCGCTTTGCCTGGAAGCCTCACTACTGCGGAACTGGCTATCTTATCTTTAGCTGTCGGAACATACCAACGTCACTAACATACCTAGTTGTTATGGTGACGTATTTAGTATTAGGTCCCTGGATGCTAGCAGCACAAAACTGGTAGTTGTGGAGATCCCTGGGGGAGGCCTTTGTCCAGCAGTGGACGTATTATGGCGGAGATGACGGTGATGATTTAGATAAGAGTAGTAGCTAAACGTTTGGAAAACGTTGGGTCGGGTTTTAATAATTTCTTTAACTGTATTTTATAAATATTTAATTCAGCTTCAGTACAACAATTAGCACTTAAAAATAAAAAGTAAAGTTTCAACGTTCGGAGTCAAAGCAAGCTCTATCCACCAACTAAAACATGACATAACATTTTTTTAAAGACCTAAGTACTTGTACTGTGTAACTTTTGTGACATGCAATAAAGATTCTGATTCTGATTCTGATTCTAACCATGTACAACAATATGTACCCTAACTAGGAGTCGCATCTAGGACCTCTGGGTCTGACACCAGTACAACCATTACAAGTAGGAGGCAGTTAAAAAATTAACAATGCGTACGTTATAACACAGTACAGGTTCGAGTGTTGCCTCGATTGTATTTATTGTTTCCAATAACGTGACTCGTGTTTTCGTAAATGATACTCTGAAATTTGTAATACGAAACGTGATGGGAATACTTGCAATTTGTGATTGAACAGTTGTCATTCTTCGAATCACAATGGGGAGTACAGTTCTAGGCATCGCTGTCGTTACCACTGATTTATTGATTTCGCACAAAGTTCGTACGAAAACTTGAGATTTGAAACTAATAATGACAATGATATTCTGACGACTAAATTAAATTTTGTTTCGACCTAAACCTATTTCCGTACCTAAGCCCACTGAGTACGATTAAATGTATCGTACTCAGTGCTTTCTTACTATTTTACTGTACGTACTTTGTGGAAACACTCCCATTCTTCAAAATACAAATATATAGATAGTTTTATGGTGGTTTTTGTAAAATTTTGAATCTCTTTTGTATTTTGCATAAATAACATTTTTTTTAAATGTTGTTCTACTGTTTAATGTTCTGTTTTCTATTAAATAAAAGTGCTTTATCCAATTGAACACCATCACTTTTTTTATGGCCAATTTACCAAAAAAGCAATTGCCAATTAAATATTTGAACAGTAAAGTATTCTTAGTTCAACTTTGTTTAGTTCGTTTCAAATTGTAACATTGACTTGACTAAGTTCAGAACTCCTAACCAAAATTGATAAAATTAAGACAATGTAGCTAAAGTTTTAGTAACAAAGTTTGTTTCCGAATTTGGAGGTAATGAGGCGAGCCGTTGACCGTTAGCCGAGTAAGCAAAGTGTTAGAACTATAACTGCTTTAATTTCACTTGTTCCAGAAATTCTGGGTTCCATTTCATAGGACTCTGCTTCTGGAAACGGCGACTTTAGAAATTCTACTAGAACCCAAGTGTATTAAACTGTTTGATGCGTACATTTAATTTACCATGTGACCGGCATAGCATATTAAAGTTTTCCATAGATATTCGACCTTTTTCAAGGACATAAAGTTAAAATAATGGTGTGAAATATGTTGTCAGGTACCAGGTAGTGTCGTTAAAGGATAACTTATGGGTTTTTTTTATTGTACCTAACTTATTTAATAAACACCAAACAAGAGGTAGAGACAATTTCAAAATTTGATTATTACTCAGAAACAAAAAAAATATGTTTTTGAACCATAGTGTAGTGAAGCAGCAGAATGCGTCAAACCAGCGCCAGATGTAAAAAGAAAACATGCATAGATATAGATTAACAGAGAACCTCTTGCTTTTTTAAATTCACTTTAAAAAATATTTACATTGCCCCAACCGAGAAAGTGCCTTAAAAATTATGATAGGAATCACAGATCTAATATTTCAATTTGGCCCGCCACGTGGTAGAAATATATTTCGCGTTCTGACGTAATTTTATCTCTTACATTCGCTAAGATTTACGAAATATTAATGTAGGAATTCCGGAGAGACGTCAACATCTAGCCTGTAGTTTGCGGGGAAGAAAATGTCTTTCCCTGTTTAAGTTACCGCGCAAAAGATTTGTGTTGCGTAATCCATCGGAATTGGAATAATAATCCAAGTCACTGACTAGGTTGGGCGGAATTGATAGATTTGATGGCTTTGAAGAGGGATCATGTCTGATTTTTTTATTGTTTTCTGTCAAAGTACCTAAGTCTTTAAGAAAGCTTTCCTATACATACAAAAGCTTTGAGCATGTACTAACATTGAAGATAGTGAAGAAACACAGAGTCACATTGTAAAAGTTAAATAGAACGAGAGGCTAAATATATTTATCTTAAGCTTCCCTGCTTTACAGAAGGTATAAAGCCGATGGCATTATCCATAAAAATACAGCATTTTAAACTGAACCAGCTCACCATCTCACCTCTTCCACTATGGAGGAGAATGACTAAAAAGGACGATAAGGAAAGTAATACGTATCACAAAACTTATTATTTTTTATTGATTGGTCTACAAAACTGGATACAAGCTAGCAATGATTACATAAAATGTAACCATTTCTTTTGTGTTTACGATAAGTATTTATTTGTACTAATTATGTAAGTTTAGCATAAGCTATATTGTAAAATTGTTTGTGATTCTATAAATAAATGAAAAAAAAGTTAGTTAAGATATGAGCATTACCTAACATGCGCTAGCATATTAAGTATATTATCTATTACTTACATGTGGACACAGTATACACAAAAATATAATAACGCTATAAGTACATCATTTCAAACTACACATTATTATTTTTTTATAAATTGTAAATAGTGATTAGTTTATCCTTCAGTACATTTAAAGTGATACAGAAAAGATCCACATGAGAACGAACAGCGTTATTAAAATAGACTAAGGGTGAATAAATGAGTGTGAAGAGTAGACAAACTGAAAAAATACAGCCTGAAAACTCAATTAGCGATCTACCCATGCATGTTATACATTGATCTACTCGGAATTAGTGTTTTAATTGGAATGTGAAATTATTTGATTTGTTTTGATTTCATACACGTTCGTTGAAACAAAATAGATTTATTAGGGCTAGCAATATCGGAAGCTCTTGGATTTAATTCCTCCCTATGCCCACACTTCTAATGTGTGGATAGGTCAGCTCTACTTACACAGGCATGAATAAAATTGTTAATGAGTACAAAATTGTTCTAATAAATTCTGTTGTCTTTTTTATTATTATTACAAGGTTGTAAACAGTGTTGCCAACTGCTAGCTTTACCCAGTTGCTAGACCTTTCTCAAAATGTTGCTTGGCATGTTGGTGATTGGCATTTTTGCCCCAAAAAGTTGCTAGACTAGCTAAATGTTACAGTAGGTAGGTAGGTTACAATAAAATGACAATTTTTGACAATCATTTATATTTTCATTAATAATAATTCCAACAAGAGTTAAAAATGTCATATGTAAAATGAAAATTTTAGAGGAAGATGTCGATGACTGGGGTTCTGTGTTTTTCTTTGATTTTGAATATTTTTCAGAGGTGCCCATTTTATGCAGTACAGACAAAAAACAGTTATAGCAGCATTTACCACTTTCCCTGAAAACTTGCTAGAAAAAGTAGCTAAAAAGTTTAGCTACAAGTTTTATTAAATTGTATTAAATTGTAGCTGTCTGTCACCAAATAATAGCTAGATCTAGCTATAAAGTCGCTAAGTTGGCATCACTGGTTGTAAATTGGTTTTAAAGATGGAGAAAAGGAAAAAGTCGTCTGAGTTTCTTGCTAGATCTTCACGATCAAAGGCTCTCTTCACATCTGAACTGGAGGTTGATTCAGTAATTTAGTTAAACTAAATTTTAGTACATTATATTATTTAAAATATAAGTTTTGACGTCATTAAGTGCCTGTGAAAGTTTATCACACTAATATTATAAATGGGAAAGTTTGTGTGTATATATTTGTTGCTTCTTCACGCTGCAACGGATGGATGGATTTGGATGAAATTGGCCATACAGATAGTATATAACCTGGATTAAAACATAGATTACTTCTTATCCCGATATTCCCACGGGAACGGGAACCACGCGGGTGAAACCGCAAGCGGCCGCTAGTATTTAATAAACGTTATTTGACTTTGACTTTGAAGGCTAAGGATGGTTTGGACAGCTCTGCGGTGAGTGTTGTGGCCGCTACCGCTAAGGACTACAACGATTAAACTCAAGACGCTATGACACTATGAAACTACGAAGTATTAGAAGTATGGCAAACACAAAGAGAGCAATTTTTGTACAAAATAAACACTCGTATAATAAATAAATCAGTTACAATAGGTACAGGTTTGAAGGTTTATTTAGTATTTTTTCTCGGGTGAATGTAATTTTTTTTTAATATAGTCGTTAATATAGTTTGACGACCTCCTTGGTCGAGTGGTTTGTACACCGGTTTTCATGGTATCGCCATCTCTAAGGTCCCGGGTTCGATCCCCGGTCGGGTCAATATAGAAATTATTGTTTTTCGAAATTGTGTCGGGTCTGGGTGTTTTCTATGTATACTAAGTATGTATTTAAGTATTTTTAGTATGTTTATCCGTTGTCTATTAACCATTTAACGAGTTTCATAACGAAGCTTCTCTTGGGCTAAATAATTGGTGTGAGTGTAGGAAAGTTTATTTTTTCATTTATTTATTAATTACCTACATGTAATTTGTAACATTGTTTGCATTCCGGCAGCTAGGGATAAGAAAGCCAGTGTCTCTGGATTCTGGGCGAAGTGCGCCTCCACTATTGGCCTTTTCATCACTTAACGTCAGGTGAGAAGTCATTACTAAACCTAAAAATATTTCTATTTACTGTAACGTCAATCGTTTAAGTGTATTTCCATAATAATAACCGGAACCGGCTACAAGTTCTTAACAAGTGTAAGTGCTTAAAAATATTTTCCCAGTGTTATTGCTTGTACTTCTAGGATTATTAATGTACACTAGTATTGTACCTTCATCACGTATGTAATAATATGCCAATAAAGATCTTTTAAAATTGAAAATTGATTCAGATGAGAGGAAGGCACTGTGCTCACCCGTACTAAATTTAAGAAAAACACTTGTGTGCAAAGGTATTATTTCCATTTTGTGTAATAAATACTTCAGCATTTGTAGCATTTGTAGCACTTGTATTTATTTGGTCCCTGTATGAAATACTGTATTCGTTTAACAAAACTATCAAACGCTTTTACGGTGGAAATTTTAATTGCTATACTGCTAAATATTATGTCGAGTATTCTGTCTCCCACATGTGAATTGAATATGATAATATATTTTTAAGCATAAACGAAGCTCAGTTAACGATATACGCAAAGTAGATAGATATATAAACACTTTATTATCTTCCATCTTATCTATCTATCTATGTTATCGCTTAAAGCGATCTCCTCCAGACAACTTTTGTGGCATAGGACAGATTAGGAGACAATGAAAGGTAGTGTTCCGGCAACTAGCAAATATACAAAAAAAAATTAAGTATATATGAAACTTAATAAAATAGGTAATCTATACTAATATTATAAAGCTGAAGAGTTTGTTTGTTTGTTTGTTTGTTTGTTTGAACGCGCTAATCTCAGGAACTACTGGTTCGAATTGAATAATTCTTTTTGTGTTGGATAGTCCATTTATCGAGGAAGGCTTTAGGCTATATAACATCACGCTGCGACCAATAGGAGCGAAGCATCAGTGAAAAATGTTGCAAAAACGGGAAAAGAGCCTAAAAAATTAAAAATGCTGCCGAAAGTCACTATTCCACGCGGACGAAGTCGCGAGCACAGCTAGTATAAGATATATACATAATACCTACTAATATATATTGTTATAATAAACTACACATACCTACGTATGATACAGTTGTTGCAGACTAAGACTAGCTAAAAGAAAAGAATGAAGTTTAATCTTAAAAGTAGCAAGTGACTTGGGGTGACGAACATCAGGCGGGAGGTTTTCCAAAGGCTGGTAACCTTAACTGTAAAAGAATCTCTAAAGTACTCTAAACGAGTCAAGGGATGTTTCAGCAGCATTAGCCCCGGAACTAAGTTCGCGATTGTGATCCATACCTAGGAATGTAGCTGACAGTGGTTGAGATGAATAAAGAGGCCTTTGTCCAGCATTGGACTTAAAAGGGGTGATTATGATGATGACGAAGTAGCTTAATAACAATCGGAGATTTCGATGATAATATTAAGATTAAATAAATTTAACATTGATACTATCTTATGGAGGTCAACAGGAGATGTCTCCTGACTTGAGAACATAGACCCTACAAAGCTTTCAACATTATGTAACTATAATAAAATATATAGTGCAGCTCGATGGCGCAGTGGTTAACGCGCCCGGTCTGCGAGTGCTGAGGTTAAGCAACTTTCACAAAGGCCGGTCATCGGATGGGTGACCAAAAATTAATCATCTCGAGCTCATCTGTGCTTCGGAAGGCACGTAAAGCCGTTGGTCCTGGCTGCATTAGCAGTCGTTAATAACCACCAATCCGCACTGGGCCCGCGTGGTGGTTTATGGCCCGTTCTCCCTATCCATCCATAGGGAAGGCTCGTGCTCCAGCAGTGGGGACATAAAAATGAGCTGATGATGATGATGATGATATAAACTCCAGCCTAAAGTGTTTCATTCAACATATAGTGTTAGCGTTAACTTTAAAAAAGAGTGTAATATTAACATTTAACATTTCGATAAAAATTGTTCGGTTCACTCAACTGATTTTATATTTAACTTTCCATAGTGGATCTTAAATCGCATTCATTCACTTATACAGAGAGATAATTAAATCTTTCTATTCTTTCATTCATCATCAGCTTATACTAGTCCAATGCTGGACATAGGCCTCTCCAAGTGCACGCCACCGAGCACGATCCGCGGCTACTCTCATCCAGCTCTTGCCAGCCACCTTAGGAAGATCGTCGCTCCACCTAGTCTGAGGGCGTCCTACACTACGTCTGCCTATACGCGGTCTCTAAAAGTTTCATTAGTTAAAGTCAAAGTATTTTTTTTTAAATCGAATAAACAAATTCATATTGGCTTATCAGTTAGAGCTTTGAAGTTTGTTTTTTTTTTACTAGAAGGAGGCAAACGAGCAGGCGGGTCACCTGATGGGAAGCAATTACCGCCGCCCATGGACACCCGCAAAACCAAAGGAATCGCATTGGAACCCCGGCGGTATTATTGGAACCCCGGCGGTATAATTGGAACCCCGGCGGTATACGAAGCAGGACGAGCGACCTCCGGATTCTCGCCCAGTCGCAGGATATTCACGTTATCCTCCTGGGCGAGACCATGCTGACACCGGGGGCCGCGTGGCGCTTGCCTAATTTTTTCGTGTACCGCCGCGACGAGACGGCGGCGAGTGGACGAGCCTGCAGAGGAGTGGCGGTGCTTGTCCGCCGCGACGTCGTCCACGACACCCTTCCCCTGCTCAACTACAGGGCCACGCGGTCCATAGGTGTTCGCACTTATGTTGCGGGCAGCGAGCTGCGTATCTACGCCGCCTACAAACCGCCCAACCGTCTTATGGCCCCCGACGACTTAGAGGCCGTATTCTCAGATATGACCCCGACTCTGCTGGCCGGCGATCTCAACGCCAAGCACCAGAGTTGGGGGTCGCGACTCGCCAATCCAGCGGGCCGAGCGCTGCTCCAGGACGCACTGGACCTGGACATAGAAGTTATTGGCCCCGATAGCCCCACTCACATTCCCACCAATCCGAGACACGCTGCAGATGTGCTGGACATCGTGCTGCACCGTGGCCTGACTAGCCCAGTCAGTGTGGAGGTGCTGTACGACATGAGCACGCAGCATCTCCCCATACTCATCACGCTGGGAGCTGGCGCCGTTTCGGCCCCTCCCCGCCCCCGAGGCCCCAAAATTGACTGGGAGGCCTTTACGGCCTCATTAGAGGGCCTAATGCTTCCGGGCCCCCTGACAACCGCCGCCGAAGTGGAGGCGGCTGCCTGTCATATCACGGCGGCCATCCACGCGGCCAAAGAGGCCGCGAGCACGCCGACCTGCGGCAACTCACGCCGGTACGACGAGCTCCCGCCTGCGCTTGCCCGCCTTAAGCGGGAAAAGCGCGACCTCCGTCGCCTGTGGGCGCACTCGCGCTGCCCGCGAGTCAAGGCGCGGCTCAATAGGGCCGCCTCCAAACTGGCTGAGTCGGTGAAGGCACGGCGTGGAGATTGCTGGGAAAGTCACATTGACACCGTGACTGGCAACTCCGCTGACCTCTTTAAACTGACTCGCCAGCTCACCGCCACGCCTGCCCCTGTTTACCCGCTGCTGGACAGCGCGGGCACGCGCCACTTCAAGGCCCAAGATCGTGCTGATATACTGGCCGACCATTTGGAAGGCCAGTTTCAGCCCCACCCCGTTGCCGCCGATGACGACGCCGTCGCCCACCACGTCGAAGTCAGCCGGCTGGTGGCCGAAATTCTCGCCTCCTCGCCTCCGCCTCTCCGCGGCGACGAGTATATCTCGCCGACGGAGACGCTCAAGGCCATACGCCGCCTTCCCAAAAAGAAGGCCCCTGGGTTAGACTGCATACCGTCGGCAGCCCTCATCCGACTGCCCTGGCGCGCCGTGGTAGTCATTACCCGGCTTTATAACGCGATCCTAAGAACGCATCATTTCCCGCAGCCGTGGAAGGAGGGCAAAATAATTGTCCTCCCCAAGCCCGGCAAAGATAGGAGGATCGCTGCCAACTACCGACCCATAACACTCCTATCTCATCTAGCAAAGCTGTTCGAGCGTCTGCTGCTGCGTAGAATCATACCACACACTCCCCTCAGGGTCGAGCAGTATGGATTCCGCAGCGGCCACTCAACGACGCTCCAGCTCACCAGAGTGCTCCACCATCTTGCGTCTGAACTCAACAGCGGCCGACACGTCTTCGGCGTCTTCTTAGATGTCGAAAAAGCCTTTGACCGGGTGTGGCATATTGGGCTCCTGGCCAAGTTGGCCAACAGCTCCCTGCCCCCGGCCTATCTCCACCTGATCGCCAGCTTCCTCAGAGACCGCCATTTTGTGGTCACAGTAGAGGGGACCATATCCACACTGAGGCCAATCACCGCCGGCGTGCCGCAGGGCAGTTGTCTCTCGCCGCGCCTTTATGCTACCTACACAAACGACATCCCGACGCTGCAGGGACACCTGTTAGAAGGAGAGAGGGACGTGACGCTGGCGCTATTCGCGGACGATAGCGCCTATTTTTCGTCGTCCGTCAAAGTCAACCTCGCACACAGGCGCATGCAGCGTCTCCTCGACCGGCTGCCGGAGTGGCTGGACAAGTGGCGCATGGCGGTCAATGTCACCAAGACCGCCGCCATTTTCATTAGCCGCCAACGGAAGGAACCACCACCTCTAACACTACGGGGGCAACCCGTAGAGTACTCCAAGGAAGTAGTTTATCTAGGGTGCCGCATTGACCGCGCGCTGCGGATGGCACCGCAGGTGGCGCATGTCATCAACCGCGCCAAGACCGCGCGAGCGCTGCTGCGGCCCGTGCTGTCCTCCAGACTACCGCTGCGAACGAAATGTATGTTGTATAAATCATACATTCGTTCGCAGCTCACTTATGCGTCCCCGGCGTGGTATTCATTCACCAACCGCGTTCAACGTGGAAAACTTCAGGCTCAACAAGCCATCTCCCTGCGCATGATAGCGCGTGCCGGGCGGTTTGTCAGAAATGACGTAATCGCCCGGGACCTCGACGTCGAACCACTCGCGGAGTTTGTGGCCCAAATGGCGCGTCGAATGTACGACCGCGCCGACAACGGGCCGCACGAACATCTCCGCGACATCGCTCCGCTCCACGCGCGCCCACCGGACCCGACCACCAGACCGCTGCCGCGGTCGATTCTGACCGCGGCCAAAAATGCGCCGCGACTGCCGATCACGACGACGACCGCCTCGACTACAAGTCGTACAAAACAGGCGGCGGGCCCGCAACCACCGCCACCAGCTCCGCGGGTAAAAACCCGCATTGTGGCGGCCGCACGCGGCCGACACCGACTCCATACTTACCTACCATCTGCCGCCCGCCTTACCAGACCCGTAAGCCGCGGTCAGCTCGCTGGCGCTCACCGGGCCTCGGTCAACACCGAATCACCCGGGGGGCTGACCGCGCCGAGGGCTTCGCAGGGCGAGGGACAGGCATGCGGCGCTACCAAAGAGCCACACTAAGGCTCGCGGCACGGCAGTGTGGGAAAAAAAAAAAAAAAAAAAAAAAAACAAAAAAAAAAAAAACTACAAAAACAAACCAAAAAGAAACCTGACAAAAAAAAAAAAAAATAAGAAACAGAAAAGAGCATCTGTACCCCTGCCGTGCCCCCAAGGAGACCCGGTTCGACCGATGTCGACCGAGATGACGACCCGGGTAAAGAGGCCAGACCTCGAAGCCCGAACCGGCCCCAAAGCAGGGGCCGAAGAAAACAACCAACCAACCAACAAGGAATCGCAGATGCCTTGCCGGTTTGTATGGGTTACAGAAGTGTTCGCAGTTATATAGCACATTTGTAATTAGTTTTTTTTTATACTAAGGGCGTGCCAATAAGTGTATTTGTTTCTTTCTTTTCTTTCTTTTACATGATATTTATTCATTCGTAGTACTACCTGTGCTTAACAAAATGTATTACGTTGTAGCATTTTTGTAATAGACACTACTTAGTTACTCCTTGTAGGAGACGCAAAGTTCAATGGTAATAGCGGCAATTGACCTTCCGACTTCCGTCTTCCACCGTGCCGCAATCTTGGGAGCAGCACTTTGATCTAAGTGATTTCTCTATTATTAGATTGACAAACGTGCAGTCATTATCTAATTAGACATCCTCATTTGATCCATTACAATCTTTCAAGAGACGTGAGCTTTTATTAATTCTACAAAAAAGATGAAACAAAATAAGAAATAATTGTAGCCGAGTTTGCATCGCAGTTTTCAAAGCTTAGATGTAACGTTCAAAAAATAACTTAAAATTTTCATTTTTAATTTATCATGTCCTAAAAGCGGAACCTTTAAAAAATAAACAAAGTTTTTACACTTGTGAAAAAAATTATCTTGATTTTGTTATTATATTTTTCTGAACTTACGAAAAGTAAGGAACACTTCAATATTAAACAATTTTAGAAAACAAAGTACCAATAAAATGACTATTTTAGGTTAACATAACGTCTTAGAAACGGAAACTTGTCTACGACTCCGTCTTTATATCACAACTATATAATCTAAAACTATCTAAATTTAAATCCGATATAAAAAAGCTTAGGTTTGTAGTTTTATGGTAGTATCTTGTATGTTGTATTATTTATTTAATTGTAGACTCAAAAAAAAATTTACTCTGTAATTGAGGTTATATTTTTATATAAGAAATATATATATTTTAAAGTAAGTATGTATTTAACGTAGTTATCTTAATTATAAGTGGAAATTGCTTCGGCAAATGTGAAACATAGATTAAGTTATTACCTCTGTACTATAAAATGCTGTTTGTTTCCTAATAAACAAATAAATAAATAAATATATAATACCTATATATTATTGCTAGAAAATTTAAAAACATACACGTGATGTTTAAAGTATTTGAAACAGGCGTGCACAGCTTTCATCCAACTTAAGGTGACTACGTAACGCAGCCCTAATCGGCATTCACATAACTGTTTCACATAATTCACGAAATGAAACTGAATTTTAATTAAGGAAAAGGTTGTGATGAATAGCATTATACTTGGAAAAAAGATTTTGGTAAATTTAGGTAGCCAATTGTAACAAGCAAAATACATTTCGCACAATTATTTACATCGAATACCTACGTTATATTTTTAATACAAAGAAAAACCTCCTGCGTCACAATATAATCTATATTCAAAGAATGAGATATTATTTTTGGAGCCATATTGAAGAAACAACTGGTAGATAATAACCAATAACGAACACAATCCTATAAATTCCAATGACATACTCCGTCTTATTTTTATTTTTAGAAAAATATTATTAGCGGAAAGCTTAATGTGTTGATTTCTGGTTATTAAATATTCCTATTTCTTTTAAAGAAGCATTATTCAAATATTAGGTTATAATATATAACATCAGTACAAAATCGGTCGTTGTGGAAATCCTTGGGGGAGGCCTTTGTCCAGCAGTGCACGTCTTTTAGCTAAGATGATGATGATGATGATGATGATACAATAGTTACTGGCATAACTGCAATATTTATAAGTGTTCGTAGTATTGCGTCGATATCACTAAACAAAGACACATTAATCGACCGTCATACATCGACTTTTAGAATTAGGTCGAGTGGACTATCGATAGATTGATGGCAAGGAATCTTATCAACGACCGACCGCGACTTTGTCTGTGTAAACACGCGTATCCCGTGATCCCGAGGATTTGGAAAATCCCGTTTTATCTAATTACGTCATGGAAGTAATTGTAAGTGTGGCGATTTGGGCTGTGCTATGCTGATCATTGTTCAATCAGTTAGTTCGGACTTTTCTTATCAAATGTCGTGTCGTCTCGTTCAGATGACAATACAATACTTCCTAACTGGAGAAACGTATTGAGCAGTCGTCATGAGTTAAATAAATAGTTATATCTAAATACTATTCGTACACCTACATCTTTACTACACATGTTTGAACAAATAAAGTATCTTTATAATTGAAGTTATTTCCAGTAGTTATTTCCATAGCAGCATTTATAAATTAACTGTGAGTATCGATGTGTAATGGAACCTATATATCAGTAAAATTTTCATAAAATTGTTAGTGAGAAAGTAATGTCACTTCACTGATAATATGTATATTATAATTGTAACGATATGTAAGTTTCTGTGCCATGACACAGTGCCATCGACTAAGGAGTACAATAAATAATATTAATACGATAGGCTATCGATAGAAGACAACTGTGACGTCACTAATAAGGTCCGCTGTGAGCGTCACACTATTTAGGCAATCATTTGCCGGGCCAGCTTGATAGGTTAATGGTTTGTAACTTAAGCCGCGCTGTAGAAGAGCCGGCCACACCTCTGTGTGAACAATCACTGGCCACGGAAAATATAATTACCTACCTGAATGATTATTTCAAGAAATAAAATGGGCTCATCCTGGAAAGTAAGTGACAAAAATTTATAAATTTATAAATATATTTCGGTACCAGGCAACCAAGTGCTGGAATAACATACCACCACCTCTTCGTAAATTGAAATCAAAATTTGCTTTTAAAAATCAATATAAACTTTTTGTCTTAGATCAGCAAAAAACTGGATTGTCTGGTGCAAACACATTTATTCCTTCTTCAATTTCCTAAAAGTTTAAATGTTTTATTTATTTATTTAAGTATGTATAGTATGTTTGTGTTTAAGCATAATACAATATTATAGTAATTTATTTCTATTATATGGGTAATCTATTTAGTGCAAAAGTATTTATTAGTTAAAAGGCGTATTATTTTCTATTGCATAGTGGACTTGATTGTCGGAGAATTTTGCGACTGTGGAAAGGTCTCGGCAGAATAATCAGCGCCTGCTCTTTGGCAGAGAGGTATAATGCTGAGTCGAGTCCTATTTGCTGCTGTGGCGCACAACGGTTTGTGTTTTTATTATTATTGTTGTGCTCGTATGTACAGTTAGTTGTTTTTATTAGTTAAGTTTTATTTTACCTAGTACTTACATACATTAAAATGTGTAATATTGTTGTGTGTTATAGTAGTAAATGAAATTATTGTCTATGTCTATAAAGGAAAAAATCCTGTCAAGCCTTCTCACTTGGAAAGGATGGTATTTGGCGGATAAGGGCGAAAACGGAAGAGCACTTCACAAGGCAATATTATTTACTGAAGAACTTTCTAATATCTAACTGTCAGAACAAAATAATGCTACTAACATAGATGTTATGGTGTCAGACTTAGACAAGATGGTAGCTAGTCAGCCGGACTTAAAACAAGCTCTATCACCAACCTCACAGAGTACACTAAAGTACCAGCTGGAAATCAAACTCAGAATAGCTTCGCCGATCTGATCAAAACCCCTCTGAAATCTAGTAGGGCACGGGGACACATACTAGTGCGTGATGCCTTTCCCTCTAGAAAACTTCTGACAGCGCTTGGTTTCACACAGCTTGACCCTTTAAGTTTCTCGCCGCACCCAAAAAATCCCGGTGAAGCTGAAATGCCCAGAGGCAATCAAGAAACTCAAAAAAACTAGACCCTACAGTGGTGGCAGTATAAAGTCCAGCTCAATTACTTTATGCTCACGTAATACTAGGTGATGAAAAGTGTTACGGTTTACATGGCTTTTGCGATAACCGAACAGTCGGAAGATTGTAAGTAAATGTTTTCATTACTGTCCCGCCCTCTAATTGCTAATTAAGTTAGCGGTAATCTGTAGCGGTGGACGGTAACTCCCAAACCAAGGATAGCGCTATGTTATTTACAGACTATGTTTGTCGTTATTCGATTATTGTTGACGTTTATAAGACTGCTACGACGTAGCATTTACTACGAAAAATTTATGTTTTAAAATTTGTTCTTCAAAATCAAAATCAAAATCAAAATCATTTATTCACACGAAACATGGAAAACAGATGGTCAGTAATAAAAGCAGTACATACATGTTTCGCCAAAATTGGCATGCGAATGGTATTGAATATAAATGTGATTCGATAGAATAAAATAAATTAAATAAAAATGTCACAATAACCTAACTATTACATAATTATAATCAGAGCAAGCATTAAATCAATTAAATATGAAATGAATGTCATTTATATTGATCAAAATATTCCTTCAAATTATAAAAACAGTGATTGTATAATAGCAGACGTAATTTCGATTTAAATACTGGCATAGATGGACATACTGTTATGATCTTAGGTAACCTATTATAAAGTTTTATACACATTGCGACACAGCTTTTGTTGTACATTGAAGTTTTTGGAATGTGTGACATTCTTCTATTATCAATCATTAACATCTATATCTAGGAACATCCCACGGCTGGGCTCAGGCCGTCCTACATAAACAAAAGCACATGAGAAGATCGTGCCATAGCCCAAAATATTATAAATTAATGTCACCTAATATTTGGTCACCCACCCGGTGTTCGACATTGCGAAAGTAAAAATAATAATAAAATAATAAAAACGTTTATTTTCTCTTTACAATAAGGAGTTACAAAATGCTTAAAATATACCATTGAGATACATAGCTTCCTTTCATTTGTGAGAGACTGGTGCCTGAATTAGGTTTCATAAGAAACCTGCAAATACAGGTCACCAGGACCCCCTCGCGGACATAGACAGTATATAACTATAATATATAGCAACATGTGTAAAATGTAAAGAGGTGAAAAAGAACAAAGACATAGGTAATTTAGGATCCAGTAGCCCTGACCACAACAAAGTCAGAAAATAAGTCTAACCCCAAATTGACTATTGATAAACAAACAAATAAAGTAAAAACAAATAAAAACTAAACAAAAAACCTGCAGAATTTCCCAACCTACGTATGTACGTATTGACATGGAGCGTATATGATTTGTATGTGCGAGTGAGTGTGAGTGAGTGTGAGTGTGTGTTAGTGAGTGTAAGTGAATGTGACAATAAGAAGTAGTAGTCTGTGTGGATAGATGTGAAACTAAATCTTTTTGTTTTTATTATATTTTGAGTTATACTTATTTTTGGATTAAATTATGGAATATATTTTGTATTATATTATTAAGACTCTAGACCGGGGGAATAAGTAATTCCTCAGTTGTTTTATAGTCTAGTGTTTTAAGATATTTCGAGACAGACAGATTTTGGGAGCGGATAAATGTTTAGTGCCCGGTTTAATTTGTTGTATAAGTAACAGCCAAGAAAACACCACCACCACCAGAAAGCACCATCAAGCTTCTGAAGGTTGTATATCAGTTGAGTTTTAACAATGTGCCCCACCCAAGCCCGAACCCGCTTGATTAATTTAGAATAAAGCTTAAATATAGAATGTCAAGGTTAAGGCGACGCACCGCTAAACAATAAATCTCATACGGAGCGTTTGCGCCCCGTCCCATAAGAAAAGGTTTTTTTCCTTCAAATTAAAACTACAAATTATTTTATAATCTACTAAGAAAATTTAAATGCTTAAATCGGTCTGGTTAGCCTATAAAATGCAAATCTATGTTTTAAAAGAGGTTACATTGATTTGATATTGATTTCTCTGTTATAAAAGTTGACAAATCGTGTTTCTGCAACTAGCAAAATGAAGTCAATTAAATGAAAAATCATGTCATCAAATATCACTTTCATATGTTTTTTAATTGTTGGGAAAAATCAAGATCCCCACCACGTAAATTTCCAATGCGTCGCCTTAAGTTAACAACGAAACATGGTTAATGCGTATAAAATAAAGCACGCTTTTTTAGACAGACTATCTCATAATGTAATTCTGACCGTATAATGTTTTTTTTTGTACGTCGGCATGGGATGCAAACCGTAGGTAGTGGCGTTACAAAGCATGACTGGCATGATTAAGATTTGACATTTAAACCTACATATCATTACATGAAGAAAAAACTTTGGACCCCTTTTTAGGAGGAGTGTAATATTTGGCATACCTAGTGTGGAAAGATACAATGTATGTATAATTTTATAATACATTTTATGAATTTTCTGAATTACGGTCAATTTTCTACCACTAATCGCTAGTTCAAATTCTTCTTAATGGGAATAATGTCTAATGCCGTACTCAGAGACGACAATTAAGTTTTAATGACAATTAAGTCTCTTGCTGTCATTTTCTTATGTATAATGCTAAATAGAGAAGGAAAGACATTTAATTGTCATTAAAACTGATTAATTGACGTCTCTGAGTGCGGCAGTTAGAGTCCGTGTCCGTTAGAAGTATATGGAAAATCTGAAATTGAGCTTACAACCGTCCGAAATTGAAACAAATATAAAAAGTCATTTTTGATAACATCGCGTCTCAAGATTTCAATTCCAAGCTTTTTAGACACTCTCTTCTGTTAAAATAAAAATATTATCCATACTTCGTCGCGAAACGACATTAATATTAAGCTTCTTCTTTTAAGACGTAGACAATAATCTACGTCTTAAAAGAATATACGCAGTCACTTAAAATAATTGACTTTTGTTTTAACATGAAAATTCCTTTTGATCCCATCTTTATTGTTATCATCAGCCTATAAACGAATGGCCTTCCTAAATTAAAAATAGAACACGTGGAGATTGGGCCTTAACTCACCATGCTGAAAACGGGTTGGTCCGGTTATACGACAACAACCAGTACTGAAGCCATTAGGGAGAAGATGGTCACCCATCTTTATTGCTTGCGTTAGTTGCTAAGAACTCATTCACCCAACTCACGGCACCCAGGCCTTCTCATGAACATCATGATTTGAGAGACGTATAGAGAAAAAATTTTCAAGAGTCGATTGAAACGTCCTCATATTCTGCTTCTTATATAAAAAGCCTATTTAAGAGGTTACCAGCTCTAAGGTTAGAGATTATTAGCTTAGTGTTCGGACGCATGTTGATCCCTACATGTCACAAGAAGTCTGGGGTTTCAGCAAGTCCCATATCTTGACTGGAACTCAAGGGGATTGGGACTACATAATGCCCGGCCTGCGGTCGACTGTCCTTTGCACGCCGAAAGCATTTAAACTTGAAAACCATTAACCTAACTTGACATTGTATACGAGTATTACGTTATTGTTAATACATTGTTATACGTAAAGTATGAAACGATCAGTATCGAAAAATAAGATATTATGTGCGTTGAGCCAATTCAGGAGATATGTAGGTACAGTTAACAGCAAAAGTCGATGATTAAAACTAAAATAAAAATACTGCACGTGATTTGATGACATTTTATATTGTTTTGTTTAACTCTTTTGGTGTTGACTGTACCTATCTTTTTACTTGATGAAACTATATTAAACGACGACGTAATTGCGTGATATGAATATATGTGTACGTGTGGTTTTTTTTGTAATGAATATTATCTAATAATAATTCGTAAGCCAATATAATTATATAATGGTATAGATATAATAATTCATAATAATGTAACAGCCTCTTAAAATTTGCCATGTCCTTACAGGGCGTTACATGTATTACAATTTTTAATTTTTAATTTATCTATTGTTAAAATGTATAATACAGTATTAAATAAGCAAGCTATACTTCCTCTGTTCGCTATGCCCTTACGGGGCGCTACATTATTTATTTTAACACCTTTTGTATCTACTTATTTAATTACTATGTAGGTACACCAACGGGGCATGCAATAAATAATTTTGAATTTGAATTTGAACTAAAACCTTATAGCGCTTTTTGTTGTGGAATAAAAAAAAGATCAGCACTCTTGGAGCGGGCCGAATACCAATAGTCCGATAAATGTACTGCCTTTATTTGCTCAATAAATTAAACTTGTAGCGTATTTACCTAGAACAGGCAATGTTTACTATGACAACACTGCCACAAAATAACGAGACTGCAAAAAGTAAGCTTCATATAAACGCTTTTTTTTGGAGAGAGATTGCTGATTGCCTCAACGGCACATTCAGCTTCACCGGGCTTGTTTCGGTGGCGAGAAACTAAAAGCACGTTCCTCAAGCCGCGTGAAACGAATCACCTTCGGAGGAACGGCATCACGCACTAGTGTGTGTCCCCGTGTCCTACTAGATTCTCCGATGGATTTGGTTCGGCCTCCGACCGCCTAACCGATCGCTGTGACTTCGTGTGTGGTTTATGACGTCATCCTGCCGTTTCGTGCTGCCTATGAAAGCAATATCGAAAGGCTTTAGCTTTTGATATTGCTTTCATAGGCAGTGCGAGGTGGCAAGATGACGTCATAAACTATACGCGTAGTCAAAGCGATCGGTTAGGCGGTCGGGGGGCGGATCGGGACACGAACGCACTCGGACAACGCACATATAGAAAACTTCTCACGGTCACGGAATATCGCAACAGCTGCGCGACTGTTCCGAGCTGTTCCGAGATACGTGTCCGTGTAAGGAACCTATGTGTGAGTTGTTCGAGCGCGGTCTCTATGAAGCTTACATTCTGCACTCACCTTATTTTATGACACTACGCTCAATTTGAAATCGCAACAGTTATTTAAGGTCTCGTAGCCCTGACTTATAATGAGTAAATGTGGATGTATTTGAACAGGTTGAAAGCCAATTCATATTGAGAACATCTTGCGTTTTTTTCTATGAATTGAGAAATCGATGAGAATCGGAAAATAGGTGGTGGTATTTGACATGTGGACATTTATATAAAACAATAGTTATAAAATAAATAAAGATCAGTAAAATAACTGAAAGCCTGTAGAAACAATAAAATAGGCTTTATAATTCCTTCGATTTTGTGATTAGTTAGACAGTGGGTTGTATTTTACTAATAACTATTATAAACTATTATAAAGTTACTAGTAGCCTGCTCGCGACTTCCTCCGCTTGAGTGAACACACGTAGGTATTCCGTGATGATTATTTACCATGCCAGCCCGACTTAAAACAAAAACCACCACAAACTTATTTCTCTCTAGCATGGACTAATAGTTAATTTTGTCCTTGTCAGAAGTTTAATTTATGTAAGTCAACCGTATGTCGTAAATACGTATATTCAACAACAAATATTTTACAAAAGATTTAAAGATATACTAAAATAAGTTTTCCACACCAATCATTTTTTCATTTTCAACGCCCTTTCAAAGTTTTCAACAAACATTTTTTGTTGAGTTTATTATTATATTTTTCTTTAATTTACATAATATTTATAAAATTTATAAAATACAGTGAAAAAATTAAACGCCTACCCGACCCAGCCAGGAATCGAACCTGGGTCTTCCGCAATCCGGGCGGCTGCACTGACCGCTATGCTGCTTCCTGGCTGGGTCGGGTAGGCGTTTAATTTTTTCACTGTATTTTATAAATTTTATAAATATTTAATTTAGCTTCAGTGCAGCAATTAGCACTTGAAAATAAAAAGTAAAAATTTAATTTACATTATTTTATCAGATACATAAAATCATACGTACTCAAGAGCAAATTATACTTCCAAACGATACAAGTATCGCTTTTGGAAGTATAATTTTCTTTTAGTATTATTGAAAACCGAAACTTCTAACGAGAATGTTAATATTATGCAAAGCTCCAGAATTAGAAAGGAACATAGTTTTACATAAATTTAGTTCCTCGAATATCCCAATCTGAAGGTCCCAAAACCCGGCATTGTCACTTAATGGAAACTGTAGAACGTAGAAGAATAATCATGAAAATACATTATCTGGCAATCAGCCATAACTGCGAAATATATTTTTATCATACTTTATAGAGTAAAATATAGGCTTGCATACCACCTGGTGCGGCAGACAAGTTTATGAAGGTTTTAAACTGACAAAGTTATTTACGCGTAATTACTTTTTGCAAAAATAATATTCAGTTTATTTATTGTTAAGAGCGTTTACGCCGCACACTAGCGCCACTAATGAAAAAAAAATCATATAATTAGAGATAGAAAATAAAATTATGCTCAAAAAACTATTTGAAAGAAGTAATTTAGCATTTTTACGTCACCTAATAAACACCTCACATGTTATGGTTTAGTTAAATAAGACGTTACGGCCACTTTTAACTATAACGCCATATTTAACTAAACCATAACATGTCAGGTGTTCATTAGGTGACGTAAAAATGCTAAATTACTTCATTCAAATAGTTTGTTGAGCATAATTTGATTTTCTATCTCTAATTACTAGATATGTTTATTTCTTCACTGGCGGCGCTAGTGTGCGGCGTAAACGCTCTTAAAGGTACATTAACAGAATTCAAATTGTTACATTGCAAATTACATCAAACCAACACTTTTTAAATTTGTATCCCAATAAAAATTGTACACAGCATTGACCCAAAACAACAGTAAACAAAATATTCAATTATCTACATAATTTAAACTAATCTAAAATAAAAAGTTAACAATTTGGAAAATAAAAATCATCAATCTATTTCATCTATTTGTAAATGTCTTTAAATATTGTTTAACAACAACCTAGTTCAGACAGCCATGATATTTCGTAGTGTAATTCATTTTCATAGATATTTTGGCGTTATTAATATTAGCAAAAATTATAATTTACCCGTTTTAAAATAAGAAAATTTAAAGAAATATCACTCTTTACTTTCTATAGGACCATTTTTTCTAATTTTTTTTTGCACTAAAGATCCCGATGGGTCGAAGTGCTACTGGGAGAGAGAAACCTCAGCGGGCCCTACTAACATTAGATAAGATAAGATCTACTTCTACTTTTCCGACCTTATAGCATTAATGCTCTAAGTTTCCGACAGCAAATATCAAAGGTCGCGTGCACAAATTTCAATTCAAGCAACCCGCTTAACCTAATCTGGTTAAAAAGAAAGAGATGAATATAAATGTTTTCAACTTGAAATAACTTGGGACTTGCGTATAAATTAAGACGGTATTTTTAACTAAAAATGTGCCCCGCAAAGTAAGCGAACTCCTATTTGTTAGAGGAAGTGATTAACGTCTCCAAATGTTTTTGCGCGCTTAACAAGCGCGTATTGTCGTTACGAATAATTGGTGATGAGAAAAATGTTGTTTAATTAGAAAAACAAAAATACTCTTACTTTTTTGTCATTTGAAGTTCTACTTTGTTGTTACAAACATACAGACAGAATTACAGACAGAACAATATTAACATACAGACAGATTTTTTTATTATTTAACAAAGTTTTTTCTTTCAAATAACAGAACTTAGAGGTTTTATCTAGTTATTAGCCCATAAAACCACTCTTTGTACAAAATAACAACATAATAACACTTTTTTCACAAGAAATGCAAATACAGTATTGAGCTTAGCAGATAACTTGAATGTGCCTCATTTCTACAATCTAGACGAGATAAGATATCAGATGATAATGATAAATTTTCATAACTGTTCACCTACATTTCACATATTTTTATTCTCATAACGCAACGATTAGTGTCTGTTAACAGATAACTTAACATAATACGTTATTTGTCTGAACAACAAAATTTGTCGTCTCAAAACGATACCGATTTTCGTAGCGTTCCGTAGCGATTGGCTACGAATATCGTAGCACGATTGATTGATCTTAACTTGTTTCACTACGTACGCAAATTTGCCATGTGAAATGGTACAAGGGCGGAATTCAATTTTATTTCCACGTTATATTTAAAAAAAAAAATTATAAAATTTTAAACTTGAAAGGTTTACAAAGTCCAGTTTTCTCTTTTTACGTACACTTAAGATGTCACATCAAAGCGTCCGGCAGCTTCTTTCACTTGAAAATAAATGAGAGCGTTTGTTCACGAGTGGATTTACAAGATTTATTCGGATTAGCAACCTCCGAGCTCCCTTAGAACTTGGTAGCAACTTTTTTTTACAACTTAGATGATAATTGTGGTTTACTTGGAATGTTTTTGTTAGTGGAGAAGGTATTAAATACTTATTTGAATTCCTTTAATATACGGAAAACGTGATAATTATATTACACTTATTTTATCAAAAATTTGATTGCTTGCGCACTTGATGAGATATTATTATCTACTTAAAAGAACGACACACTGCTTTTTGGCTTGAAGATGTGCAATAATTTTGTTCTTTTAGTGCATATTAATAATGAATGTGTTTTAAACGAACAGGATGTGTAAATTTACAACGTTATATTTTATTTCGAAAGATAATCTAACAACACACTGTTTTTCAACTTGAAAGTAAGTTATCAATGTGCAATTATTTTGTTTTGTTCGTGCAGACTTTTAATAAATAAATTGTTCTCAAACTTTATGATGTGCAATTGTATAACGTAATATTTTTTTAGAAAGATAACTGATTAACACACTGCTTTCTAGTTAAAAAAAGTTATCAATCTGCAATATTTTTATGTTGTACGTACAATTAAAAATGAATACGTTTTACGTTTAGGTACTGTACAGTAATTTTGTAACGTAAAGAATTTTGTAAGCTTTTTTTAAACTCCAGCATCATAAAAGATATTTGTTGGCTTATTTTATACACACACTGCCTTTTAGCTTGAAAGAAGTAATGAAATATGAATACATTTTACATACCGTACAATGTGAATTTTTGTAACGCGTACAAAATAATTATCTTTTTAAAATTTCCGCCACAATAACGTTACCGATCTTCTTCGTTTAAAAACTAACTTTTTCAATTTTACTATCTAAACTAAGATAGCCACACATGCCATCAATATGCGGCCGGCGTAGGTGATCGCACGTAATTTTCCCGTCGAACAATCCCATGAATATAAATCCGTTGAAAGTTTCCAACTTACCTTGGTGGTCGGGAGAACGGCCGCTTCACTGTCGTCACTGTCACGTCGCGTGATCTCGCGCATTCAACAACAAACTTTTGAGCCATGCACAAGCTTATATAGCTGGGCGCCCCGCCCACCGCCCGCCCTCGGGCGGGACTCGCGTTCGCGCGTCAAACTTCACGCGTCGACAAGTTGCACGTGAACTTCACTGTTTTTAGTGCATTCAAGTTTCATGAAGTTGTTGTTTCATAATGAACTTTTACAGATCTCTTTCTCTTTAGGGATAAAGTCTCCCTGTGACCACCCTGTAAAAGGTTCAAAACGTTGGGAAAAATAAAATAATATTAAATGTGTAAAATAACTGCCAGTAGATGCGTAAAAGTGACTTAATTTCGATGTTTAGTGCTCGCGAACTTTAGAAAACAATACATTATTTTTTCCTGACTAGGTTCTTATTCTGGAGCATAGTAGAGCCTTACTTACTTACTTATTCATTTAATTTGTGTTGCTATTGATATTTCTATCCGTATTTCATCTTATCTATATTTCATCATATTTATGTAAATATATATTAAACGTTTTCTATCATATAAAATATGTATGTAACTATGTTTTATTTTTCTTATTATACCATCTATTTAGGCACAAGCTGTGGCAGGGTCCTAGTTGGCCTTCACACACTTTCATGCTTCCTTATAGTTGATATTTTTTTTAACATGTTTTACAATATCTGTGTGATCGTCAATAAATAATTTCTTATTCTTATTCTTATTCTTTAGTCATACATTGTTTTATACACTGTTAAATTTTCGTGTTTCATACTTATATTTATTTATTTTCAGCCTATATCGTCCCACCGCAGGGCAAAGGCCTCCCGTCCCTTTTTCCAATATTCACAGTTTGTAGCTTTCTGGGACCAATCCTTCAAAAATGGTCCAACTAGTCCCGCCATCTAGGTCGGCCGCGATGTCGTTTTTGGCCTTGTGGGACCCAATTTGTGGTATATTTCGCCCACAACTCGTTCGACATGCGGCTTACGTGGCCGGCCCAGTCCCACTTAAATTAATATAAATTAAAATATATTGTTGTAATAAATTATATTATTAATATAAATATATTTGGCGAGGAGAAATAAATATAGGCATTATGATGCCTACCTTTATTTATAGTCGACGTTTCGACCGAGTTGCACCGGCCGATTTCTCAGTCAGTAATTTTTTTTGATACTTCGTTAGCTTACATTACTGAGATTGATGATTAAGGAATGATATTTGATAGATGATAAATGAATGATAGGTGATATTCCCTAACTCTTAAGCTCCTCTTGGGCTCCTAACGAAAATAAATTGATGGATTCTTAACGTTAGTTATTAAAGATAATGCGGCCTATATAAGGGCTGGCTGACCGCAGCATGGAAGGACCGCTTTTTTTTCTTCTTTATATATTCTATTAAACAACACACAACCAAACAAAATACATATTGTCTATCAAACTAGTAAGAATAAGAAACCTATTTTGTCCCACACCTGATCAAAAGCCTCCTTAAACCCTTTCACCATTCCACATTTCTCTATCCAGCTTCCCGCCATCTCTCTGTTGGTTTATTTAAAGGTTTTCTATTAATTATTTTGACCTCTGTATTCTCCTAAAGAATAGAAAGTTTCATAAAATTGCATTAAAGTTTTAAAAAAATGGAACTTCCAAATTTGTATGGTATGAGACTCTTAAAAAAACAAAAGCAGTAAAAGAAAACGATTAAAAAAACAAAAGCAATACAGAGACAAAACAAAAAGTGGGTTATCTTAAACTTATCAAATTAAAGCATATCTGTTGTGCATCAAAAGTATACAAAGAGGGATTATGTTATGAGTATCTCTGAAAGCCTTGACCTTAAAAAAACGGGGGAATTTCTCGTAACGCAATGAATAGCCTCCTGCAATATATCACGGTAATTTTATCCTGAATACGACGAGGAATTTAGGCCAACATTATATCTGTACCTGTACCAAATTTGAATTTATACATTATGAAAAAAGTGGCAACCATTTTAAAATAGTATAGGCATTGTTATCGTAGAATGCTCTGTATGGACAACATTTATTTTAAACTTATCATTTAGTCGATGGCTGAGTAGCCAAAGCGCTCGGCACAATACTCGAAGGTCCCGGGTTCAATTTACAGGTCGGGCAAAGTGTTTCGGATTATTCAATGCTTAGCCAGGGTTTGTGATCACCAACCCGCATTTGGCAGCCACAGCTAGGGTTGCCAACTATAATTTAAAATAACGTATCCTACGTTATTTTCCATCCCTATACTTTATTCTATTTAATAAAAATAAAGTATGGAAAATACTTTATTTCCGACTAATGCGTGCGTTTAAAAGGAACATTCCTGTTGACTTAAATTCTGAATGATACTCAGACTCAGATGAAGTGAAATAAAACGCAACGTTTAAATAAATAAATTTGGAAAATACTTTTTTTTTTCAAATCCTTTTTTTATACTAGTTAGTGAGAGATTGACTTTAATTTCCTGAAAAATAGTTGGCAACCCTAGCCACAGCCATTCCCGTCAATAATAGTGATGACTTGATTTCAATGATGGAGACCTTTGTCCAGCCGTGGGACAGTAATAAACTATTTACTCTACTACTAATGTAACTTTGGGACCTCGATATCAATGGTGTAACGATTTGTACGTTCTGTGTGTTTAGTCACTTTCATGCAAGTTCGTAACACATTGCCAACTTGCAAGAAAAGTGACTATTGCGATAGTGGGACCAAAGTGGAATGAATGGGTTACCTAAAGTTAGAGTGTGGTAAGTGAAAGGAACATTTTACAATCTTGACACGACACATTGGGTATCACAAATACCAACTCACATAACAATCTTTATCTAACTGACTTATATAGATGGTGATAGTTAGTCAGGCGTAAGATCAAGTAAGATCAAATCTAATTTGTAATAGAAATCGACCCGGGAGCGGTGGTCTTACCACTAGACCAAAGAGGCGGTTCGATCGACTTTTTTTAATTGATATTTTCAAGTTAATATTCTCATAATGGTTGTTTGTTATTCTGATCTACGTCACATGCCCAATCAATCATACATGGGCCCACTTGAACGATCATACAAATATTAACAGAGAATGTAATTAAAAACACATCGTATATACAGACGTCACAACAGTTATGTTGACACTTTTTACCGTTTGTGTCTCTTATCTCGTTACATTAAGGGTGATAATCTAAAACAGTGTTTATTTAATTGTGCTCGTGTACAAAAATACGTAATTGCTCGAGATCTGTTTGTATGCAAATTAGCAAATCGTTTAGGGCTACGTATTTGAAATGAAAACGAGATTATGTTTGTTTGAAAGTACTATTTAGGCATATAAAGCTTTTTGAACAGGATCAAGCTCTATAACAAAATTAACCTCAAACCACTAATGTTTCATCATCGTCTAGTCGCACTGCTGGGCTTAGACTTTCTCCCGCGCGCAATGGCACATGGGGAGATCGAGCCATAACCCACCACACTGGCTCAATGAGAGTTTAGGGTTAAAAGCGTTGTTTCAACGACTGCTATAACCGATATCGATATAGGGTACTGTCACCAAAACATAACATACAGTTTTAAGGAATGACACTTAGGAAACAAGTAGTCTGTATCCAATGGTTGCTACAGACTAAAATCATTGATTGATTTTAGTCTGTAGCTGCCCCTGTCTATCTTCGAGTATATTAATAAAAATGAATGTTGCTAAGCGCAAAACTCGAGAACGACTTAGTTGTTCTTAAACCAGACACAATAGAAATTCAATTGTTTTATGGCACTGTGGTTACATTGGGCGTCCAAGTATCTAAAACGGATTAGGATGAAACTTTGCTTATAGACAGACCATGACCCGGACTAGGGCATAGGATACTTTTTATCCCGGTAACAGGTTCCTGTGGGATAGTGTAGTCTTCGCGGACGAAGTCGCGGGCAACAACTAGTTTTTAATAAAAACACAAATGTTGAAAAAATTTCCACGAGCAGGATTTGAACCCGCACCCTTCTGACATACCGGGTCAGGTGCTCTCCCAATTGAGCTATCGTGGTTCTAACCAGCCCGCCGAAATTATTCAACACTATTTACTTTTTACTTTGAAAGCCAAGGGCGCCCATTCAATGTCAACAACTACCGTCATTAACATTTGTTCGCAACAAAATTTGCGTTAATTTTAGTTTTTAATAATTAAAAGAAAAATATATTGATCACTGATACCTGCCGAGCACTAATGCCACTAACCTACCTCCTGACGCACGCAAAGCTTGTTATATAAAATTTGCCCACCCATCCGGTGACCCACCATTTTTCGGGGCTAAAGTTACTCGCGTCCGTAGGTTTACCCTTGAGACCCTACACGTGACCCCTGGGTGGTGCTAAATGAGTAACACTTTCTGAGTGATAGAGCCACGCTACGTTGCAGCACGAAATGTGCCGGCTCGCCCGGCGGGCGTAATACCACCCTCTCACAGAATATCGGCATGAAACAACGGCACTCGTTGTTTCGTCCGGTGAGTGAAAGTACCGGAGGCCAATCTCTCACCCCTCCCCCCTTCCAATTCCTACTCCCTCCTCAAGATCCAACTCCTTCCTCAAGGTTGGCAACGCATCTGCGATAACTTTGGTTTTGCGGGTGTCCATGGGCGGCGTGATTACTTTCCATCAGGTGACCCGCCTGCTCGTTTGCCTCCTTGTAACATAAAAAAATAAAAAATGTATTTTCATCATCATCATCATCTCAGCCAAAAGACGGACGTACGACTGCTGGACAAAGGCCTCCCCCAAGGATATGAGGGGTATTTGCCGTAATCGCCACGCTTGGCAGGCGGGTTGGCGATCGCAGTAAGTTGAGACTTAACCTCAGAGAGATGCTGCTGCCCATCCTCTGGAATGGTTCTTTAGTCGGCTTTAACGACACCCACGGGAAGAGACGAGGTGGTGCAATTCTTTATCCCCGGCACCACACAGGGATGTATATGTATTTTATTCAGCTTTTTCTTTGTCAAAAAGCAGCCAATTTAGTCAAAATTAATAAAAAAATAAATTTTAGTTAAACACAAAAATACCGCAACAATGGTACATATAAAACATGAACTTGCAACAATAAGGTTCTCAACGCTCGTTATATAAAGTTTGTCCACCCATCCGGTGACCCACCATTTTATGTATTTTATTTAGCCATTTCTTTGTCAAAAAACAGCCAATTTAGTCAAAATTAATAAAAAAATAACTTTTTGTTAAACACAAAAACACCGCAACAATGGTACATATAAAACATGAACTTGCAACAATTAAGTTCTGAAAGGTCCAAATTTATCATTTCTGCGAATTTTCTCGACCATTCCACGCCGTGGATAATACAGAAGACGTCCCATTCAAAGCGTAAGCGAAATAAAGGAAAAAGATAAGGTCTGACAAGCAGGACGATTGTGTTACGGGCTAATCTAAATCATCCACAACACGCCCCGGGAATAATGGGGCTGTCGGGGCAGAGGTGTTGCCAATAAATCAGGTATTGATAACTATATTCGTCATGTCTTGTTTTGGTCGGATGACGCGCGACGGTAATAGCATCCTATACCTTCTCGCCTTGAGGCCATCTTGTTTTCACTTGGGACGAGCGGAGAAATACGTAATTGAAACCGTTGACGTGCCATAGGATTTTGGATTGGAGAAGCCAAAGGTCATTGGGAGAAGCCCGTTTTTTTTACAATTTTACTAAATTTGATCGTTTTTCAGAGCTGACTAAACCAAGGCAGTAGATATGTTTAGGGAAGGCACATCTAGTCCATACATCCAAAAAAGCTTTTTTTTATTATAATTTTAGTTGTTGAATTTTTTAAATGATTTTTTTTATGTCGCTCTTTTGTAGTTTTTTAGTACCGCCACTGATTGAAAGTAAGTTAATTGGAAAGTAACAAATTAACTCATAGTTTAAAACTAAACTTATGAAATTTGGCTACTTGAAAATTGGCGACTAATCCGGTTGGCGTTTTTGGCATTATGCGCATATATAATTAGCGAAAAAGTGAAGAGCCAGGATTGCAATCCGTTATTTTTTTTAAATTAGTGTTCCCTAAATTTTATTAAATCAAAAGATCGTACTTTTTATTTTTCATTAATCAATCAATCTAAAAATACTATATGGAAGTTCTTGAATAACCGATTTGTAAATATTACCCTTACCTTACGCAATATCTTACGTTCTCATCTAATAAATTAGCTCACGGCACAAATGTTTACAAAATTTTCCTATTCACTAAAATGCAAACCAAATTGCCCACGACTATTTCCCCAGAGAGATAACAACTTGTTTACAAATGGCGCTTAAAATTCCTGTTGTCTACATTAAACCTGAATTGATAACGAGCGCACGTTCAGAATATAATGTAATTGAACATTTATACTCTTCATTTGCGTACCAGCTGAATCTTATTAAAATCAATTCTCCTTCATAGTTATCGGCGACAAGAGATTTTCATTCTAAAGTCGTGTTACTAAAATGCACTTTCCCCTGTCGTTTTCCGCTTACGAGCTTATTTTATCTTTGTTAACAGATGAATGACTCCCGTGATATGTAGGAGTGTAGAAAATGTTCATATTCTTTGTAGGGCTGGTGCTTAGAAGTGCATGGTATACGATTATTGTTAACATTTCTGTTGTGTTATGTAAAAAGTTTCAGACCATTTCCCTCAGCCATAGCGCAGCGGGACTACTTCTGTATTTTTGTTTTTATCGTCAGCCTATAAACTTTCCTCTGCTAAGCTGAAGTCTTGACACACATGAGTAGCTCAAAGGTAGAGTAACTACGCTAGTCCAATGTAGGGTAGATTGGTTTAACGAGTCCTATCTTAGAACAACAACCTATACCAAAGACTCTACGGGCTTTCTAAGGGGAAGCTTGAGATCTCTTACTGAAACAGATCAATCCTCGAGAGTTTTATTTCGAGAGTATCCCTAACTTCTTTGGGACGTTTAAATCGGATAACGAGAGCAGATAACCTGAAGGCCCCTCTATAAAAGGCTCGAAATTGAGTGCTGGTATACTAAAAAGCCTACAATAATTGACGTCCTGAACGAAAAAAATAACGATATAAGTAAAAGTCTTTACCAAGTAAGTAACTTAAATAAAAAAAATCTTTAATTTATAAATTTATTACATCATCATCTTCCTGGTGACGAGAAGGCTGGAAGCTACCTCTAGCTCTAGCCTTGCAATCTGAAGAGGTAATGTTGCCAGCATTCTTGGGAGTTCCCATGAGCCCACAGTTGGAGGATATCTATTCATAGGTTAGTAAATACTTATATAATTGTAAATAATGTATGTCAATAAATGAATACATATCATTATTATAACTTCAAAAGATAGAGTAGCAGATTTATTGTAATATTGATGTCCAATTATTCAAAGCGAGTCAGCATTCAATTTCCGTGACCATTTACCATACCTCTAATAATATAAATCATAACCTATTAACAAGTTCATAAAACAACACCTCTAATGGACACATTTGCCCGAAATCGTAAAACCTCACTTTAGTATACGTTTTTCATACGTCAACTAACGAAACCGTAAATGCTGTCTCCAATACAATGCTTGCTCTGCGCCGGACAGCTGATAAACCCATGAAGAAAGCAATCTATGTATAAAGCTATTGATTTTCTTTTTCTCGCAAACGTAATAACAAAAGTTAGGTAACAAAACAAATTGTTATGTGTCGTAAATATCACAGCATGGAAGCCTTATATCCTTTGACCTATATATGTGTATTACTACAATAAAAGTTCCATTACCAAACAATGCGAGGTATATATAATATTTATATTAGATATTAGATAAAAACGTATATAGATTTCTACCTACACCTTTTTGTAGATTTATTTGTACATACCTACATAGTGGTAAATTTTTCAAAGGAATTCTGTTTCTTATAGATGACTCCTTTTGAGTTAGTTTAAAACATATTACAAAAAAGCTTTGTTTTTAAAAAGTTTTAGTTTCTTTTAATTTTATTTTTAACTTTTTAGTATTTTTGATGCTAGATTGGCTACGGCGTAGTTCGTAGCGCGTAGCAATGTTTTTCCGTTATGTAGCCCGTAGTACGCTCACAATGTGTTGTTTTGAGCACTTAAAGCTGTATGTATTTTATATTTAAAAATTTTACATAACAATTACATACACACTTTATCGCAAAAGGTATTCATCGCGTTATTAAAGTACTCAATGCTACCACGTTGCATATTCCTCTGTTTAGTGTTTTTCTGACGTTCATTCTCTGCTCTCTCCTCTGCCGTTTCGTTTACTCTATGTTTAGCTAATGCTAAACTATTTTTTCCAAGCCTTGTCGCTTGTGGACATCGCTTTCATTAGCAATCTTCTCCTGTCGCTTCAATTTCGCCTTCTCTAAACGTCTCTTTCTTTGTGTAGTAGTTTATTTTTTGTTTATATTGTTCCCACGTGTATAGGACAAAAACGTTCCATCCCCCAAAGGTCCATTGTATGGGGATAAGGGCTTTAGTACAACAGGGTTCGCCCTGGTACCCTGAGGCCCAACGTTAACAATATGACATGTTTATACACACTCATACCAATCAGCCCTCGGCACGTGCTCACCTTGGCATTGGGCCATCTAATCAAAGACAGAATCCACATTCATAGCAAACGGAACGAACGAACGATTTTATTTTCACGAGTTCCTATGGCCAACTTTCAGCTCCATCATCAGACCCTGGTTACCATCTAGCACCAAAGTACTCGTCAAAACGAATCATACGAGCCCAAACTCGATGGGGTTGTGTCGTTTAATTACCGAGTTCCTATGGCCATCTTCCAGCTCCATCATCAGACTCTGGTTATCATCTAGCACCAAAGTACTCGTCAAGACAAATCATACGAGCCCAAACTCGATAGGGGTTGTGTCGCTTAACTACGGAGTTACTATGGCCACCTTCCGGTTCCATCATCAGATCAGCTCCATGTTATAATAATTTTGCATTTTTAAAAAAAAACAAAGAGTTAAAAAATTCCTGGAGCGGGATTCGAACCCGCACCCCATGACTTGCCGGGTCAGGTGCACTGCCAACTATGCTATCGTGGCTCAATCCAACTCGCCGAAATTAATCAACACTATTTACTTTTGCTTTATAAGCCAAAGGAGCCCTATTCCATGCCGACAACTACGTCATCAACATCCGATCTTAATATTTTTACAAATATTGAAAGATCACTGTTAAGAATTAGGCAAGCTAATAAGCTATATTTATGATTATTTACATATAATTTTACGCAAATATTGTCGCGAACAAATTACAATTTGAAGAAAGACAAAGCGATGAAAAAATTCCACGACCGGGATTTGAACCCGCACCCTATGTCCGACCGGGATTCGAACCCGCACCCCATGACTTGCCGGGTCAGGTGCACTGCCAACTATGCTATCTTTTTGCATTGTCATCCGATTTAGACATGCATGCAAAATTTCAGCTCTTTTGGTAACCGGGAAGTGGATCAAATTTAACTTTAAAAGCTTGTAAAATTAGAACTGTTCTTTTGTTATTCTTGAAAGCATCATTGATCACTTTGACTCTTTGGCTACGTTTAGCAGTGACCATATCCAACTTCCTTTATTGCAAGAAGTAACATTTAAACACACGTTACTCAATACATATACAAAGGTGAGCTTATCTCTAACGGTGATCTCTTCCAACCAACTAAAGCAAGTATGCGGGACAAATAAGTTTTATTTATAACCATAATAATTATGGATTTGAGCTTAAGAGTGAGACAACATTTACTGCCTCCCTAAACAACTTGCGGAAGGCCTAGTAATAGAATTATTATAATATGAGATTGAATGGGTCTTCGAATTAAAACAAATTAAAAAAAACTTTTTATAAATTTTTCATTCATTCATTCACATGACGTTTATGTCAATCACATACAATAATCATTCCATTCAATTTTAGCGTTTTGCCACTTGTCTAGGGGGACTGATAAGAATATTAATGACACACCAAGGTCGAAATAACATAATAAAAAACCCATTTTGTTTTCCCAGTTCCACTCGACCCACTGCTGGGCATAGGTCTCTGTTTGTTTCTTTTTTCTTTAGAGAATAACTTAGCTAATTGGGCTTAGCAGCAACTTTATTCATATAGCTTTCGTAATTAATTTCAAATAATATATAAATTAACTAATTAAACTAGACATTTTCACTGCCCAAGTTCGTATGATGTGTACAATCATCTTAGCAACTCGTCAGTTACTCTAAGATGGTCGCTCTAGCAGTTTTTCTTACAGTAAGCAATTTGGTATTGCAGTGAAAAATGTGATAGGAGCGACGAGGGCGCACGACCGGCAAGCTGAAAAATTAAGATGAATTCGTAAGATGTTGGCTGATGAAATAGCGTACTTGTCCTGTCCTTAACTTTACTTACGCTCGACTATTTGAGGGATCCGTAGCGAAACAGTTTTACATGTCTGGAACGATTTTTTTAGTACCACAACGGGGAAGCCTTTCTGTCAGCTCACCTGATGATAAGTTTAAATTCATTATTTATTTGTTGCATGCCACGTTTGCGTACAAAGTCATCATCATCATCATCATCTCAGCCAAAAGACGTCCACTGCTGGACAATGGCCTCCCCTAAGGATCTCCAAAACGACCGGTTTTGTGCTGCTTGCATCCAGCGGCTTCCCGCGACCTTCGTCAGATCGTCGGTCCACCTTGTTGGAGGTAGACCGACACATAGTAGATCTAAATTACTAGTAGCCCGCTCGAGGAACTCGATGGCGCAGTGGTTATCGCGCCCGGTCTGCGATTGCTAAGGTTAAGCAACTTTCGCAAAAGCCAGCCATCGGATGGGTGACCAAAAATTATTTATCTTTTCGAGCTCGTCCCATCTTTCAGAAGCCACGAAAAGGCCGTTGGTCCCGGCTGCATAAGCAGTCGTTAACAACCACCAATCCGCACTGGGCGCGAGTGGTGGTTTATGGCCCGTTCTCCCTATCCATCCATAGGTAAGGCTTGTGAACCAGAAGTGGGGACAAAAATGAGCTGATGATGATGATGAGTGGCCCGCTTGCGACTTCGTCCGCTTGAGAACACCCGTATATCGTTATAGGCCCAAGCCTAGCCCAATATAGCCCAAGCCCAATAACCAATTATTGGGCCTATAAATAATATTCACAGATGTAGTAGTGAAATATATATTACAACAGAGAGGATAACATTTACAATACAAATAGAATAATATAATGAAATTTACGAAAACAGATTTTTACAATAATATTAATTAATTGATTGGCAAGTGAAGTGACAAGTGACAATGTCAACTTTATATGTTTTATTCTTCAACAGTAATTGTTGACTTGTTAATGAGGTTTTATTCAGCTGCCACAATACTCCCGAGACCGTTTCACGGGCGATAGTAATCAGGAAAATGTACAGTTCTACCACTCCGGGTTTTCTTAGCAGGAGAAGTATCTCTGACTGGCGACGCTGCCGGTGCAACAGGTGATTCAAAGGCCATTCGTGCCATGTAAGCTGGTTTCAATCTATCTATGGACACCTTAGTCTCTTTACCTTTGACTTCAATTTTCACCGTTTTGCAACTTTTGTCACGTGACAAAACCTTGTATGGGCCAGTGTATGGTGATTCAAAAGTTTTCTTTGCTGGGCCACGACGCAAGAAGACGAAATCTGAGGAGAAGATGTCTTTCGGTAAATAAAATGATTTACTGCTGTGACACGAAGCTGGAATAGGAGATAGCTTTCAATGTGTCTTCGCAGGCGCGTTGTAAAATCGGATGTATCTTCCGTCAGGTTGGAGAGTGGGGTGAAGAATTCGCCTGGCAGTTTGAGCGGCTCCCCGTATACCATTTCAGCAGTGGATGATTTTAGATCTTCTTTCCATGCGCTTCTCATACCAAGGAGTACTAGTGGTAGAGATTCGGTCCATTCAGTATCATTGTGGCACATGATTGCAGTCTTAAGCTGTCGATGCATCCGTTCAACCATGCCGTTGAACTGGGGATGATATGCAGTGGTTGAATGATGTTTGGCTCCGAGTAGCATGCAGAGGGACTGGAACAGGTGTGACTGGAACTGTTGACCTCTGTCCGTTGTGATGGTGTCGGGACAACCAAAGCGTGCTACCCAACCGGATATGAAGGCGGTTACACAAGTCTCTGCAGTGATATCAGCCAGAGGGTACGCTTCAGGCCAACGAGTAAATTGGTCGACGGCTGTGAGGCAGTACCTGAAACCAGATGAATATGGCAAAGGGCCAATTATGTCGATATGAACATGAGAAAATCTTGATGAGGGAACTGGAAAATGAGCAAAAGGAGATGATGAGTGTCTGGTTATTTTATTGCGTTGGCAATCTTTGCACTGTTGAACCCATGCTTTGCAATCTTTCTTGATTCCAGGCCAGACAAATCTATCGGCAACTAGTTTAGCTGTAGCCGTAGATCCAGATTTTATAAATTCGTCAGGTGTTTTAGGTCCAGCCAAATGTCTCAAATGTCGCAAAAACTGAGAGGGTTTCCTGCTGCCAAGTTCTTCATAATCCAACAGCTGCTTAATTTTCTGCTCCTGAGACGCAGAAATTCTATTAATTAGGGTGTCTTTCAAAGTTTGATATTTATTCTGCGGAGGTGGGTTTTGAATTATGTCCTCCACTTCGATGGCGTACTGATGGTCGAGATTGCCACACACATAATAAAATTTCGTTGTATCAGAAGTTATGCCAGAAAGTATAAATTGGCCTTCTATCTGGGCGAACCACAATGCGGGACGATCGGGCCAAAACGGTGGTATTCTTACCCCAACTTTAAAAAGCTCACTTTCCTGCCGTGTCAACTCCGGTGTATCCATTTTATTCGATATCGTATCTTCTGAATTTGTTTTTGACATTGCTTGAAAAACAATGTACTAAGCTGAAATCAAATTTCGATGTGCTCTTTTCTCGGGGTCACCAATTATAGGCTTAGTTATTGGGCCTATAAATAATATTCACAGATGTAGTAGTGAAATATATATTACAACAGAGAGGATAACATTTACAATACAAATAGAATAATATAATGAAATTTACGAAAACAGATTTTTACAATAATATTAATTAATTGATTGGCAAGTGAAGTGACAAGTGACAATGGCAACTTTATATGTTTTATTCTTCAACAGTAATTGTTGACTTGTTAATGAGGTTTTATTCAGCTGCCACATCGTGATGGTTTTACCAGCTCGATGACCTTTCTTTTGTATACAACTCTTGTCCTGAAAATTACAAACACAACTTAAAATAAATGAGCCAAATCCGTCCAACCGTGCACAAGTGATGCTCCGTCATACATCTGGCAATTGATACCTATTTATTAATATGGATAATTATTATAAAATATAATTGATAAAGTAACGTATAGTAAATTAATGTGTGACGATAAGGATGGGTGGAGGCGCATTTCAGCCGATAACCTCAAATACTAAGGAACTGGCTATCTTATTTCTATTTCTAGCATAACAATGCTACCTAATATTAATGTCACTAGCGGACTTAAAACCAACCCTACTACCAACTAAACGGAGTACAATAATTTATACGTAAAGCACAGCTGTCCCACAATATCATGTTGTCCCAGCTAACGAAGGTGTGGAAAATGTTCCGGGCGCCAAAGTAAATTAGTCGTATTTTCACAACCGCTAATTTAAAATATCAACCGAAATTTTCCTACCGGTAGGTACGAAATAAAATTTTACTCGTTTATATTAGAAATTCTAGTGTTATTTACTTAAAACATAAGAAATATTTATGTGACTTCTGAAACAAAAGCATTATTTTATTATCTACTTTAGTAAAAATGTGACGTGTCATTTAAACATTAGGCAAGTCGATTTTTTCAACTGCTATTTTCAGTTTAGATAATAATAAAGCTATTTATTTATTTATTTATTCATGTTTTCTTACAAGCTAACAGATATTAATATCCAAAACGCTTACAAGAATAATTAAATTATGCGAAATATAAGCTTTATATTTATATATATATAAAGCTATGTTTAATTACTGCAAGTTTAATATTAGGGCTAGGTCTTAGATCTTAGAGCATTAAACCAATGCTCTAAGGGGCTTTAAAAAATCGCGTTAATGTTTAAAAAGAAAGCGATGCTAATATTGCCGTTCAATATCCTAATACAATAATGCAAATAGGTCTTTGTACGTATTGTATTAGTTGTCTTACATTTTTTATCCCTAAGCGAATAGGTCTTTGTACGTATTCGTCGTTATGCGTATTGGTCGTCACACATTTTTGATCCATATGCGAATAGGTCTTTGTACGTATTGGTCGTTATGCGATGTGGTCATAATGCGTTTTTGGTCCATATGCGAGTAAACGTTTAAATATTAACGCACGGTACCACACCTCCTCAAACGTTGTCACATAAAGGTGCCGTGACATAAAGTGCAGTGTGGCAAGTCATGTTAATTAAAGTGCTTTTTTCGGTTTCAATGCAATAAGCTACGTTTATTTAGGGTTAGATTGTTAGTTCGCCCATGTATTGGACAGATTTTTTATCATTGTTTCAAAGATTGTATTTCCAAAAATGTTGTTAAATATCCGTATTACAATGCACTATTACAGCCGGTTGCACCAAAAATTTCATTTTACGAATTCGTAAAAAGTAACGTAAAAAGTAAACGTATAATGTAAAACGTTGTTGTACCACGCTTTGCGATACGTTTTACGGTTACATTATACGGTTACTTTTTACGGAGCTCAAACCTTGCTCATAACGTAAAAGTATAAGATTATGACAGTTCGTTCGTGTTTGCAATTCGTGTTGGAGGTTAGAAAACGCTCTATTTATTTAAAGAAACGTGCTCTGAGAGAATAAATCACTATAATATCTTCTACAAGTTCTGACCACCAACCATGACTTTAGTAGACATTTTTTAAAACTGATATGCGTATCTAGGTAATTAATAATATGATTTCAATATTATTTCTTTAAAAAATTTTGTTAAAAATTATTTTGTTTTACGAGTTTTAGTGATGGGTAGACGTAGACCTAACAAGGATGCTTCTCGGAGGAGGAAACGACCGCGTAGTAGGTAGTGGTATCCTATGAAAAACTTCAATCTTAATTAAGTATTATTTTGTACGAACTAAACATTTTGGCATATTGAACCGTATGAAGTAAGCCCAACAAAATGTAACTGCTGTAAATCGTTGAGGAGTTTCCTCGACAGTCTATGGTCTCCACCATCAGACCTGTAATGGCACATAAAACCCATATGGGGGTGCAAAGTTCTTATCAATAGAAATGAATTAAGACCAAACACAAGGTAGCTACTGTAAAACGTTGAGGAGTTCCCTTGACTGACCTTCGTCTTCATCATCAGACCCCTAATGACAGTCACAACCCATCTAGGTGTAAAGTTCTCATTAATACAAATTAATCAAGCCCAAACACCATGTAATTGCTGTAAATCGTTGAGGAGTTCCCTCGACTGTCTTTCGGCTCCATCATTAGATCGACCTTCATTAAATAGTAGTGCTTTAAAATACTTAATGAAAACATTAATAAGCACACTAGTCGCTATTACGATTTTCGAAGGTTCTCCACGATTTCTCTAGGATGCCATCATCAGATCCTGGTTTCCTTATTCTGGTACAACGCTTGGGATATCTCCTTTCCAACAAAAAAAAATCATCACCATCGGTTCATAAACGACGAAGTTATCCGCGAACACATAAAAAAAATATATACGAGTCGTATTGAGAAACCTCCTCCTTTTTTGAAGTCGGTTAAAAAAACTACCATGGTAGTAAAAAACTACTGAAGTAAACTGGTAAAATTAACGCTCTATTTGTGTAGCAAGTAATTTTACTGATACTTTTACTTGTATTTTGTTGGAGCAACGTACATTTACGAATTCGTGAAAGTAACGGAATAGTATAAGTAAAACGTAAAAATGAATTTGTAAATGTACATCAATTTTGGTGCAACCGGCTGTTACACTATCTATTCACGTACGCCTCCTTACACGTTGTCACATAAAGGTTGCATTACACAAAATTATTAAAAATGCATAAGACGGATAATAAACATATTTATATTTAGTATCTATCTATAACGTTTGTGACTGTTTGTTTGTATGTCGGAGCTAATCTGGAACTCCTGGTCCAATTCCAAAAATTATTAAGCTGATAAAAAGCTACATTCCTTGCGGGTAACATATTTTATTTAGATTTTTAAGAGTTTCTTTTTCAATATCAAATCCACGCGAACGAACTTGCGAGTAAAGTGCTAGTAATATTATAAAGATATTTAATAAAAATATCACTAGATTCATGTACTAATTAGTCCACGATAGAGTTGGAGTGTGGCAAATCATCTTTTTTCAAGAGCCGTTTCCTCTTTTAGTACAGTGAGCTGACTAAAATTGACTAAAGATTTAAAAAAAAAAAAGTTAAAAATTATATAAACATTTATAAATAGCTTGCCTACTTCTTAACTGATCTTTAGTATTTGTAAAAATATTATGATTGGATGTTAATGACGGTAGTTGTTAATATTGAATGGGCGCCTTTGGCTTTCAAAGTAAAAAGTAAATAGTGTTGAATAATTTCGGTGGGCTGGTTAGAACCACGATAGCTCAATTGGAAGAGCACCTGACCCGGTATGTCAGAAGGGTGCAGGTTCAAACCCTGCTCGTGGAAAAAAAAATTTTTTCAACATTTGTGTTTTTGTAATTTGTTCGCAACAAAATTTGCGTTAAAAATTATATAAACATTTAAAGATTTAAAGCTTATAAAAAATGCGTTTCTTATAGTAACGTTAAATAACCATAAATAAAACGATTACTCCATCTTTTCACGTACGCCTCACACGTCGTCACATTAAGGTGGCATGACACGTAATCGATAAAAATGTATAAGACGGCCCACGGCCTTTATCTATCTATTAATAGAGTGCAGCGGAGCGCGGCGCGCGGCGGCTGCCGGCGACGGGTCGCGGTTGCCCTTCGCGCTGCTCTCACCAAATCCGCACCGCAGGAGGTTCTCTTGACAGTGTCCTCGTGTCATGATGTTGCTTAATATCAAGGGGGCTTATTAATAAACAAAGTGTAAGCTTGGAGTAGTTACTACGTGTTTTGTCTCTTTTACTCTAATATGAAATGAAGTTTACATGATGGGAACGAAACACGGAGTAACTACTCCAAGCTTACACTTTGTTTATTAATAAGGGGGTTAAAGATTATCTTACGGGCTAGAACAGTGCTCGAAGAACTGTCGGTGCGTACGCGGTCGGTAACGTATACTCAAATACATAGTCGCTTACGAAATAAAACAGTACGACGTTGACCAATACGCGCCACCGATGGTTGCTACGTGTCTCTGAGATGTCAACTTAACTATTCCATTAAATCAAAACTAACTATAAATTGTACGGGAAGGAAGCAACACCACTTATAGCCGAAATTAATATAACCGATCCTGAGATAGAGATAGCCTACTGAGGATTTGTTACTAGGCATTTAAAGGTGAAATGACGGGAAATAACAACAGTTGCTATCTCTATCTCAGGATCGGTTATTAATTTCGGCCATCTAATGCTAAATATTAATAATATAAGAAAAAAATGTGTATAAGTTCATCTACACCGTAGTTACTTTTAATGGAGCAAGATAATGCTGCACGCGATAACATTCGGTGTTATTCTTTAACTTATGCAATCACTTGCGTTTTTTTTTGTAAGCTTGGCAAATGACTCCGTTCCACCTGATGTTAAGTGGAAATGGAGTCCAGACGCGAAGATAACTGTTGCAGCGTGAAAACAACGTAGCATCAGTTAACCTTACTCTGCCGGCCCACAAGGTGCTTCATCACGCCTTTTTTGAAGGACCCCATATCATAGGAAGATGGAACGTGTGCTGGTAGACTATTCCATCTTTTGGAGGTGCGACAGAGAAATTTCTCAGAAATTTATTTTTCTTTGTTGCTATTTGTTGAATGTTGCTTAGCCAATAATACCAATTAACAGAATATAACAAAGTGTAGCTTTCAGCTAAAAGCTGGTTTACGAAATTCTGTAGGCAACAGAAGTGTATCGTAATGTTATCGATTGTTCCCACGTGTTCATTTTTTTTAGAGATAGACAACGGTTACTTAACACGGTAACAAGTTACTCTTTGTTATCGGATGTTTCCCACTAACACTTAGAAAGGATGCTCCACAAGAAATAACTGCTGAGTGGAAGCACCATAAGACGTATAAGTAAGTAGTTAAGGCGACGCATTGGAAATTTACGTGGCGGGGATCTTGATTTTTCCCAACATTTACAAAACATATGAAAGTGATATTTGATGACATGATTTTTCATTTAATTGACTTCATTTTGCTAGTTGCAGAAATACGATTTGTTAACTTTTATAACAGAGAAAAAATATCAAAGTAAACTCTTTTAAAACATTGATTTGCATTTTTTAGGCAAACCAGACCGATTTAAGCATCTAAATTTTCTTAGTAGATTAGTCTTAACACACACTTCAATATGCTAGTTTATTTTTTTAAACTTATTTGTAGTTTAAATTGGAAAGAAAAAAATAGTTTTTCTTATGGTACGGGGCGCAAACGCTCCGTATTAGATTAATTGTTTAGCGATGCGTCGCCTTAAGACGGTCCATAGCCTCTATTAATAGAGTGCAGTGGAGCGCGCCGGCTGTCGGCGACGGAACCCTTCGCGCTGGCACAACATATGAAGACTGCAAAAGGTTAGCTTCAAACAAAAGCGCTCGACCAACGCACACAGACAACCTCTTCACGCAGTACAGTCAACAGCAAAAGTAGATGATGTTTACTAGATTTCAAAATTAAGTTTCGATAGTGTAAGTCGGTTGCTATATAACTACAGTCAAAGTCTGCAGGTATAGAAATGAAATTGCTTTACCACCTTAGAAACATAAAATAAAACAACAAGTTCTACTTTTGTTTAAAAGACCAAGTGACAGATACGTTGTCATTATTGACAATGAGCCTTAGCGAAATTTTATTGTAATGGAAGTTTTTGTCAAAAGTGATAAAGCAATTTCATGGTCGACTATACTAGTAGACACTCGAAGGGTTTTCGATATGCGTTTAAAAAGTTTTCATTTTCATACTGATTTCATATTTTGAAACTTGACCAATCATCAGTTACCTTTGCTGTTGACTGTACATGAAAGTACTCGTAATCTCGCGACAGCTGCGCTAGGGCTGGTTTGAGAAGGTCAGTGATTCCGTGTCTGCGTTCCTCTGGCGCGGTATGTGTTAATTCAAAATCAAAATTCATGGGTACTTGCCGTTGACCTAGAACTATGAAGTTTGGCAAGTAATATCGTCTTATACTACAAGTATGATACGGTTGAGGAGCTCGATGGCGCAGTGGTTAACACGCTCGGTCTGCGATTGCTGAGGTTAAGCAACTTTCGCAAAGGCCGGTCAAAATTCAAAAAATTCAAAATTCAAAATCATTTATTCAGTTTAGGCTACAAATAGCTCTTATGAACGTCATTTTAAGCCATCGGTTCGTAAGTCTATCTACTCTGGGCGGGAGATCTTGTACTGAGAAGAACCGGCAAGAAACTCAGCAAGTGTCCAGCTCTTTTCTCCCTTACAGCGTCATAAATATTGGAAAAAGCCCTATCATAAAGGACACTTTCCATCACAAATAAAAACACAAAATGTAAAGGACAATCACAACATGTAAAAAAACACAAAAAATAAAAAATAACTAAATAAAATATTTAAGTCAGCAAAAACATAATTTACCAGTTTAATTTTTTACAATATCATACAGTACTAGTAAAAGTCAAAAAAAACTATAGTTAATAATAATAAAAATAAAACTAATTGTAATGTTCAATGCAACGCTATTTTGTTATCTGCAGGACACTATTTATAAGTAGTATTATGTATATGTTTTTTATTATAGCCAGGCTGTTTTATCTTCTAAATATTCTTTGACTGTATAATAACCTTTTTTTAATAAAGAAGACTTTACATGTTTTTTAAACTTATCTAAAGGTAAATCTAGTACAGTATTTGGTATTTTATTGTAATAGTGTATACCTTGCCCCAAGAAAGAACCAAGCACCTTCTGTAACCTGAACAGTGGCATTGCAAGTTTTGACTTATTTCTAGTATTAAAATTGTGTACATCACTGTGTTTAGCAAATGAATTGATATTACAACGTACAAGAACTATACAATTATAAATAAATTGAGACGCCACTGTCAAGACATCAATTTCTTTAAAAAGATTTCTTAAAGAAGTTCGTGAACCTAGTCTATAGATTGTTCTTACTGCTCGTTTCTGTAAAATGAATATAGTTTCAATATCAGCCGCTGTTCCCCACAGTAAGAGGCCATACGACATGACACTATGAAAATAACTAAAGTAAACTGTTCTAGCAGTTTCAACGTCTGTTAACTGCCTTATTTTTCTAATGGCATAAGCAGCAGAACTGAGTTTGCCGGCCAATTTCGAAATGTGAGGATTCCATTGAAGTTTTGAGTCAAGGGTTATACCTAAGAAAACTGTTGAGTCTACCAAATCTAATCGATCACCGTTTATTCTTATATCAGTTGGTTCATTTTTGACATTTGGTAATTTAAAATTAATACATTTTGTTTTTTTAGCATTAAGCTGCAAATTATTAATAGTAAACCAACTGAGTACATCAGAGAGTGCTTTGTTTACATCGTCGTAATTATTCTTACACCTACTTACATTAAAAATGAGTGAAGTATCATCTGCAAATAATACGATTTCACAGAAGTTCTCTACAAAGAATGGCAAGTCATTAATATAAATCAAAAACAGAAAAGGACCAAGAATGGACCCTTGTGGAACTCCCATTTTTACATGAGAACCAGATGATTTAGTTCCATTAATATCGACAGTTTGTGTTCGAGAGCTAAGATACGACTGAATTAAATTTAGTGCGAAATCTTTGAGACCGTAGTAATTTAGCTTCATCACCAGAGTTTTGTGCTCAACGCAATCGAAAGCCTTGGACAAGTCGCAAAACACTCCAAGGGCGTTTTGAGACTTCTCCCAGGCATCAAATATATGTTTTAATAGAGCAACACCTGCATCAGTAGTAGAACGACCCTTTGTAAATCCATATTGTTTATTATGTAAAAGGTTGTTTATGTTAAAATACGACATCAACTGTTCCAATATAACTTTTTCATAAATTTTGCTTAGAGTTGGTAGTATTGAAATGGGTCGATAGTTACTGGGGTCTTCTTTGTTTCCCGATTTGAACAAAGGTATGACCTTACTAAACTTCATAAGATCGGGAAAGATACCTTTATTCACACAGTTATTAAAAATTTCAGCAAGATATGGTGCAATAGAATGTATAATATTCTTAATTACTTTTATAGAGATGCCCCACAAATCACTTGTGTTTTTCATTTTCAGTGATTTAAATGTTTTTATAATATCCATTGAATCAATATATTTAAATTGAAAAGAAACATTACATTTTGGTACATATTTTTGGAGTAATGCTTGTGCAGCTTCTGGTGATGAATCCAAATTTGAGGTTGTCAGCACAGGTATATTTACAAAAAAATCATCAAAAATATTAGCAATATGTGAATCTGAATTGAATAAGTTGTCGTTTACTTTTAAAGTGAAAGTATTATCCCGTGGTTTAAATTTACCTGTTTCACGGTTTATAATGTCCCAAGTGGCTTTAATTTTATTGTTGGACTTTTTAATTTTTTCTTTAATATAATTAGATTTTGCTACTATACATATTTTCTTAAATATTTTCGAATAATTCTTTACATATTCCGTAAAATTAGAATTTTGGTTATATTGTTTTAGACTATATAAATCATACAATTTATTTCTACTTTTATATATACCAGTCGTGGCCCAGTCACAGAACTTAAGTTTATGAGTTATTTTGATTGTTCTTTGTGTAAACACTTGGTCATATTCAGTCTTTATGAAGTTAAAAAGATTAGTATATAATACATCTGGATCATCTTGTCCAAATGGCAATGCATTAATTTTACTCGATATATTATTTTTAAAACGCTCTACTCGCTCCTTTGTAACTGGTTTACAGTTCACTATTTTTGGCTCATCCTTAACATTAAAATCATAGGTCACCTTTAAACCGCAATGGTCAGACGTAAGCTTACTAATGACTGACTTAGAAACAGGGTCATAGTCTGTAAAAACATTATCAAGACAAGTGGCTGAATGTGAAGTTATTCTAGTGGGTTCGAGAAATAGATTAATGAGATTAAAACATTTAAACAAGGCAACAAGACGAACACTCATTGAAGTGCTTTCTAGAATATTTATATTAAAATCGCCACATACAAAAACAAATTTATTTTTTAATTTTAATTTTCTTAGTACGTCTTCCATTACAGATTCGAAAATACCGAAATTGCCCGATGGGGGTCGGTATACACACACTATTACAAAGCTATTAAACTCCACACATGATAGCTCAATATTACGCTCCACTGATAAGCCTACAATATCGTTGCGATCTTTATATTTTATATTACTTCTTACTAGTATTAAAGAACCACCGTGAATAGCTGAGCTTCGCACGTACGCGCTTGCTAATTGGAAATTATTTACATAGAATGATGTGTCATGACTTCTTAGCCAATGCTCAGTTAAACAAAATATATGAATTGCCTGACTTTTTGCAAATAATTCTAACTCTAAGTCTTTGCCAGCCAAACCTTGAATATTTTGATGTATAATAGTAATTAATGAGGACTTGGCTTTTGTCTTAGACCTCAGTTTAAACATGAGGTTGTTGTTACCTTATTACTAGTTGTAGATGTTGCATTAGTAGAACTACTAATGGTTACGTTGTTATGACGTAAAGACTTAGTTATACCATTTATAACTGTATCCTGTATATTATAAGCTAACAATTTAGCTATTTGGGTCCTACATTTCGTAGAAAGATACATAGTATCTGACGTCAAACTAAAGCTATTAATAAATTTATTTATATCAAAATATAAAATAGTGTCACTATGACGACAAATCAAATTAAACAATAATAAATTTAATTCATAAATGCGCTTATTTTGTTCCCAGGTCAAATTGGTACAATAGGGAAAAGCGCTAATTATTATCCTGCAATTTGTTTCTGATTGCAGTTTTATCAAAATATTAAAACTATTTATGATGTCACGTTTCTTCGTTTGTGAGCTGTCACCACATAACACAATAATATTAGTGGAACTATTCAATGAATCCTGTGATATTTTGTTTACTATAGCATTCAACGACTGACCTGGAGTACAAATATTGGTCATTGAGTGGATAATATTTCTATTTATAGGCAACCCTAAGCCTTGACCCAGTTTATCAGAGTACATAACTGTTTTTTTTACTAATTTTGTAACATTAGGTTTAAGTATTTTTTGAGGAGAGGCCGATGAAGGACCGGGAACCAAAACAGACAAGTTTTGTGTGTTCATCTGAATATTTGAGTCAAGTGATAAAGACTCTTTGTGTAGGTTAATTTCATTATTAATTAATGAGTTGTACCGATCAGCATTGTACTTGCACAGATCAACTAACTCTGTGGCTGATTGGATATGTTCTTCAATCTGTTTCTGTGATATTGAGTATTTTTTAGTCATTATATCAAGAGACTCATGTAACCTTTGGATGTCAGTTTGTAATTGCTTAGTGTCCCGGTCATACATTTGCCTACTTTCCATTAACTTACTATTATATATATCTAAGGAATCCATAAGGCTAATACGCTCCTTTCTGAGAGCAATATTTTTATAAAAACAGTTATTTTTTTTAATCAACTTCTCAGTTTTCTTTATAAACTTATTAATTTTTACATATTTTTTAATTTTAGTTTTGCTGATTTTATTTATTTTGTTGTTGTTTTGAGATTGCTGTAATGAAATTCCACCAGGTGATGCTATAAGTTCTTCAAATAAGGACTGAGTATGATCCACTTCATGCTGCTTCTGCAAATCAACTAATTGGGATATCTGGTGGTTTGCCGCACTGAGGTCCCTTTCCAACTCGGTGATGCGGTTGAGTGCCCTTTCATAGGTGTTATGCTGCTGCTCAAAATTGGAGATGACATGTTGCAGTTGGTCACGCTGGTGGAGCACATCCTGGTGTTGCATGTGCAGTTGGGCTAACTCATTCTTAAACTGTGAATTTCTGTCTATTATGGATTTTATTTCCATTTCACTGTCATCCCTTTCTTTTAGCAGCTGATTGCAGGATTCCTTGGATACTCGTAGCTCCTCAAGTGCCTTTCTGAGCTTTAGTTCAGTACTTTGAGTAGCAGCCTTACGGGTCAGCATTGTGAAGTTGGTTTTATAAACACCTGAAAATTAAAGAAGTATATATTAAGATATATTAAGACTTCGGTGTTGCAAGTTAGGTTTATCTAACTTCTATTTAATTTCTATGTGCAGCAATTAAGATTATTTAAAAATGAGATTTTAATTATAATAAGTAAGTGGGGGGTAGATGTGTCACACAAAAGTTTGTTGTTTAAAATTAGAGTTTTTTATTGTAATTGCAAGTTATTACTAGATAATCTAGAAATGAAATTAATTAAGTTATAAGCTTCAAATAAGCAGTCACGTTCTGGTTGTAATGTGTCGAAGTGTATGAATGTCTGTGGCAAAACAAAGTCACCATCAACTTCACTTCCACATATAGTCAAGTCAAGAGAGGTTAACCAAGCCAAATCGTATTTGAGGTGTGACGATACTCACAATATGTGAGATTTGTAAAGTAATGAATATGAGTAGTATTGTTGTTAAATACAACAAAAACATGTACCTAGTAACAGTATTTAGAAATAAGTTTTTCTCAATGTCAATGGTAATAATTTAAATTCAAAGTGTCTAATAACAATTATTGTTTTATTCTTACCCTATTCTTGGTATAGTGGAATATTAAATTTTAATACTATAATACTGAAATGCCAAAATTACTTTTGCAGTTTAGATGCAAATCCTTTGATTTGATTACAAAGTAGAAAAATAACAATTCATTGGCCTAGTACATTGACACATACAATTTGAATGAAGTGTTCAGTTAAGATTTACACTTATGTTACTAGTATTTATAATAAATGGAATGAAAACAATACTCCCCCGGTTTATGTTGCAGCAGTCCACGGCAAAAGTAGTTATTTTAACAACTTTTTGTAAAATTTGTTATGACAGTCAGCTGGCGATGACAGTTGGAAAATTACATTAGCACATAATTTAAAAACTACACAATATTAGTCAGAAAAAACACTAGTAGATGATATTTGTCACTTAATTTAATCACTAATTACAAATTTAATCATAAATAAGCATAAAAGACAATTTTTAACAAATTTTTAATAGGAGCTTTATAATTCGACTACTCAATCATCATCGGATGGGTGACCAAAAATTTATCATCTCGAGCTCCTCCGTGCTTCGGAAGGCACGTAAAGCCGTTGGTCCCGGCTGCATTAGTAGTCGTTAACAACCACCAATCCGCACTGGGCCCGCGTGGTGGTTTATGGCCCGTTCTCCCTATATCCATCCATAGGGAAGGCTCGTGCCCCAGCAGTGGGGACTTTATGAGCTGATATGATGATGATGATGATGATGATGATGACTACAAGTACAGGGAAAAGTCTGAAAACTATTCATATTTAATTAAATCACAAAAAAACAGGGTCTATAAGCAAGGAACGGGGATCCAAATTTTGAAGTAAGTTAACCGTGTCATGTGGGGTATCGTATGAAATGGCTTCATTTGCACAAGCTTAAACAGATTTTTAATTATTTTTGTGATGTCATCATCTCAGCCAAAAGACGTCCACTGCTGGACAAAGGCCTCCCCCAAGGATCTCCACAACGACCGGTTTTGTGCTGCTCGCATCCAGCGGCTTCCCGCGACCTTCACCAGATCGTCGGTCCACCTTGTTGGAGGCCTGCCCACACTGCGCTTTCCGGTACGCGGTCGCCACTCCAGGACTATCCCGCCCCAGCGGCCATCAGTTCTGCGAGCAATGTGACCTGCCCACTGTCACTTGAGCTTAGCAACTCTTCGGGCGATGTCGGTTACCTTTGTTCTTCTGCGGATCTCCTCATTTCTGATTCGATCACGCAGAGAAACCCCGAGCATAGCCCTCTCCATTACTCTTTGAGTGACCTTGAGCCTTTTTATGAGGCCCATAGTGAGCGACCACGTCTCAGTCCCGTATGTCATCACTGGCAACACACACTGGTCAAAGACTTTCGTCTTGAGACACTGCGGTATATCGGACGAGAAGATATTTCGTAGCTTACCGAACGCTGCCCAGCCTAATTGGATTCGACGATTGACCTCTTTGCTGAAGTTGGACCTACCTAGCTGGACCGTTTGTCCCAGGTTAACATAATTGTCCACAACTTCAAGGGCAGAGTCCCCAACCTTCAGAGGAGTGGGTACGACACGTGAGTTCGACATAACTTTCGTCTTCTCCATGTTCATTTTAAGACCCACTTGTTGAGAGACTCTGTTGAGGTCACCGAGCATTGCGCCGAGGTCTTCCAGGGTCTCAGCCATGACCACTATATCGTCAGCAAACCGAAGATGAGTGATGTATACGCCGTTGACGTTGATGCCGAGTCCTTTCCAGTCCAGAAGCTTGAAAACATCTTCCAGTGCAGCAGTGAACAGTTTCGGAGAAATCACATCTCCCTGTCTCACTCCTCGCTGCAACTGTATAGGTTTCGAGCTCTGGTCCTGAAGACGGACTGACATAGTGGCGCTTTCATACAAACACCTCAACACTTCGATGTACCGATAGTCAATTTGGCACCGCTGGAGAGACTGTAGCACGGCCCATGTCTCAATCGAATCGAAGGCTTTTTCATAGTCCACAAACGCTAAGCAAAGAGGCTGGCTATACTCTTCGGTCTTCTGTATAACCTGCCGCAGCGTATGTATGTGGTCTATGGTGCTGAAGCCTTTTCGGAAACCGGCTTGTTCGATAGGCTGGAAGTCATCAAACCTGCGTGCGAGACGATTCGTTATGACTCTCGAAAACAGCTTGTAAACGTGGCTTAGAAGTGAGATGGGCCTGTAGTTCTTCAGCAGGGTTTTATCGCCCTTTTTGAAAAACAGTACCACCATACATTCGTGCCACGTCTCTGGCGTTCTGCCCCCTAGTACGACGGAATTAAATAGCTTCTGAAGAGCTACGAGTACCGGTCTTCCGCCTGCTTTCAGAAGCTCGGCCGTAATTCCGTCAGCACCTGGTGCCCTGCCGTTTTTGAGCTGTTTGAGAGCCATACTAATCTCGTATAGGCTGATGTCCGGGATGTCTTCGGTATAGTGGCGGGTTAACTTAGCTCTAGGGTCTCTAGCTAAGCTTTGTACAGATGGCCGTGTGGATGTGTAAAGCTGTCCATAGAACTTCTCGACCTCTCCCATAACATCGGACCTGGTCGTGACAGTTCTGCCGTCATCGGTTTTCAGCGTCGTCAGTTGGCACTGCCCAATACCCAGATCTCTTGCGAACACTTTTGAGCCTTTGTTCCGCTCAAGGGCCTCTTTAATACGGTTAGTATTAAATTGGCGCGTGTCGCGAGTCATAGACTTCGAGATCTGCCTATTTAGCCGCCGAAACTGAGACGCATCACCTGAGGAAAGCAGAACCATTGCGCGCCGCTCTTCCATTAGTTTGAGAGTATGGTCTGAGAACTTTTTGGTTCCTTTTGCACGGTGGGTTTTAAAGAACTTGGACCCAACCGTTTGGACAGTTTCCACAAACCTGTTGCTGTATTCGTCCATATTTTCGCAATTATTTAGGCGCTCGAAGCGATTGATATAGTCATGATAAAGTCAATCTCGTTTTTGGTTGCACCATCCAGGTCCTCAAGAAAGTCCGCCAGCAGTTGGCCCCGGGAGTTCCGACTACCAACCCCAAATCGTCCCACTCTCATCTCATCGCCGCTTCGTTTGCCCAGTTTTGCGTTAAAGTCTCCCATGACAACGGTGTAATGAGTTTTGGAGGCTTGTATGGCTCTAGAGATGCCCTCATACGTAGCTTCCACCTCATCGTCAGGGTGTGTCGTAGTAGGAGCATAAACCTGTATGACCTTCAACGAATACCGTTTGGTTATTCTGAGTATAAGGTACGCTACCCTAGGCGATACACTCCCGGTCTCGACAACGTTGTTCACGAGGGACTTGTGGACGATGAACCCGACACCACCTTGGGACAGTTGTTCGCCCTCCCGGAAATAGAGCAAGTTACCGGACTTGAGGATTATCGAGTCCTCCCCCTCTCTTCGGACTTCAGATAATCCAACTATGTCCCACCGTACCTTGCTCAATTCTTCCTCCAGTTCGTGAATCTTTTCGTCAGTCCGTAATGTGCGCGTGTTAAATGTTGCCAGAGTTCGTTGTTGGCGGTAGCCAGGCCTCTGCCGGAGATTCTTAGCACCCCCTTCCCCGTCGCTGCCTTGGCCGCTACCGTAGCTAGGGCGAGCGGGGCCGCCGGGGACTAGGGGCCGGTTTTTGCTGGTGTGCATGTCATGGGGGGGTATTTGCCATAATCGCCACGCTTGGCAGGCGGGTTGGCGATCGCAGTAGGTTGAAGGTAACCTCAGAGAGATGCTGCTGCCCATCCTCTGGAATGGTCCCTTAGTCGCCTTTTACGACACCCACGGGTTGAGATGGGGTGGTGCAATTCTTTATCCCCGGCACCACACGATGATTTTGTGATTTTGTGATGTACCTATAGTTTTTTTATACCTAGCACGGCAAATGACTCCATACCACCTGATGTTAAGTGGAAATAGAGTCCAGACGCGAAGACAACTGGTGCAGCGTGAAAACAACGCAGCATCAGTCAACCTCACTCTGCCGGCCCACAAGGTGCTTCTTCACGCCTCGTTTAAAGGTTATAGTTTTCGATTTATGACGAAAAACGAAAAAAGAAATACCTTTTTCTCTTTTATATATATAAATACCTAATAACTTTTGTGTATGTACGTACCCATAAATTACGCTTAGCTTCTGGGGTTCTCTTGTCAAGTCAATTGATAAGTCGTACTTTCATGGCAAATTGCTATATGTTGTAAAGTTTTTCTGAGTTGTGTAACAGCTAAGTGCCTATTGCGAGTTTTATTTTTAATTTGCTTATTTATAACTTTAACAAAACCGAACATTTGTCTGGTAAAAACAGTACCTCCTGGTAACAAACGATGAGTTAAAATAAAACTGGCATTAGTGGCACCCTGTTGTTTGAGCATGCTGCATTAGTGAACTTGTAAGTATTGCCAAGTACACACGAAATTCACACACACACACACCCTCTCACGCACACACACACACACACACACACACACACCCTCTCTCTCTCACACACACACACACATACACACACACACCCTCTCACACACACACACACATCCTCTCACACACACACACACCCTCTCACACACACACACACACCCTCTCACACACACAGAAGAAAGTACGAAATATTTTTTTCTTCACTATTCACTCGTGAGCTAACTACAAATTGTATGGGCTCGAAAAAGCGCTATAAAGCTCCTTATCATTGTCGATATTAGGTTACCGAACTGAAAATTAATGTGATCAGTCCTTCTGCGCTTGTATATTTAGCAGTGCACTATTAGCCAATTATTTAGTTGGGAGACACTGGTGAGATGCGCTTAGATAATTCCATTGTCAGCCACAGTTTAGATGCAAATATACAATTTAACAGACTTACGTAAATCTTCTGAAAATTAATCGTAACACAATATTATATTGGTAATTTTTTAATTAGTTTCCTACCTACTTATTTTAGTTAATCACTAATGTATATCTACTTAGTATTAAAGTACATATATAGATATAGATATGGTTTTATGGGTTTTTGAGAAAGCTAAATCATGGGCCTCCCTACGTTATAGTAACAACGTGTAACAGAAAGATATGGTAAAAATGAAAAGATCGAAAGTGTTTATCGATCTAAATCTTGTATGTGTTGTTACTATGACATGATTATTAACTTCAATTTGTCATGCAATATTGTTCCTAATAATGAAATATTTAAAACAGTGAAGACAAGGGCTTCAGATGCGCATAAGCAAGCAGCAGCGATCGTAAATGTAAGCACACAGAAGTAACTAAACCACTAGGGCTGCGACTTGTTGTTTTGATGTGACGTCACAATATGAATATTTATTTAAACATTACATAACATGCCATTGTGATGATTGTACCAAATAAAGATTCTTATATTTTTATTTACATTGGAGTTAATTATTTTTTTTTAGTAACTCTGCATACAAGACAATTTCTAGATCGGATACACTGGCGCACCAGTTGGTGACTTTTAAATTTGCCGCGCACAAATAGTTATATAGTAAATAGTTATCATATTAGTAGCGCCCCTGTGTGGTGCCGGGGATAAAGAATTGCACCACCCCATCTCTTTCCGTGGGTGTCGTAAAAGCCGACTAAGGGACCATTCCAGAGGATGGGCAGCAGCATCTCTCTGAGGTTACTCTCAACCTACCGCCAACCCGCCTGCCAAGCGTGGCGATTACGGCAAATACCCCTCATATCCTTGGGGGAGGCCTTTGTCCAGCAGTGGACGTCTTTTGGCTGAGATAATGAAATAGTTACTTTTCGCATTTTTCGCTATTGTAATATTTTCATATTTGATAAGAGTAGTTTGATTGGCGCTGTACTAGCTTCCTTTAATCCCATCCCACCTCCCTCTAATACATACCTTTCTCGCGCACAAGAGCGAGATCGCAATATAGAATGCCGCACGCCAACGAGCTCGCTTCGGCTGCAATCGCGAATTAGTGCAACGACAGAGTTTTGAAAAGATGACCGAACGCGCTTAGAGGAGATCTTCATTTTTGGTCGTCTGATAGCTATTACTGCGTTACAAGTGTTAAAAACAGTGAGAGACCACGCGCTGGTAGTCCAGGTCCGTGTTCCAGCCAAGTTCATCTACCACCAACCTGGTGCCGGTTCAGATTGCTCGCCCGCCTGCCGCACACGTGGTGCCTACTGCCGCTTGCTGATCAAGGTATTCCCTCCTTTTTTTTCATCGGACTGTTTACCCATTGCCCTTGTCGCCATCACTCGCAGTTTGAGACATCGCCTAGTCTAGTATAACGCCTATAAAAAATAAAGTCCACATTAAATTATAGCGCGGGTGACACCATTTTGGATCTTTTCATTTTTACCGTACCTTTATGTTCCACGTTGTATATGTGTAAACAAATTTGGATTAAAATTCAGCGCAAGCGTTGTAATATGTCAGTTTTTCCTCAAACGAAAATGAAAACGCGTAAACTATGCGTTTCATTTCAAAAACATAACTGCATGGGAACAAATAACAGCATGAATATGGGCCCACGGAGGCGTCACAAATGTCGCCAGTTGTCACCGGATATTATACCGTTTACGTTAGCACATGAACCCTAATACGAGTTCTCGGTTGATTCACGCTCAAATGATGACGCTAGTTTCTGCTAATGCGTGTTAAATTCCATTGAAGTTAAGTTTTAAGTTCTGCATTTCATAGAATTTAAAATGACTAAAAAGACGGAACCTTATTTTTTTTTCATTACAATTGTTAATTCATAACAAGATTGCCTGGAAGAGATTGCAATAAGGCCGCCTACTTGGACTTATAACTTCGTCAATTTGTCTGTATCTTTGTCTTTTTATAAAATTTATTATTATTATTGTTAATTTAATTTAAAACTTTTCAATTTCCACAGTGCACTTTAAATCGCATAAAATCAGTTAAATAAACTTTTTTTTTCTGACTTGACTTGACTTGACTTATTGAAGTATGAAGTTGTATGGGATAATGAAAAAAATAGCAACGGTAGTGGCTTTCAAACATCTCTATGTAGAGGGAGTGTAGAGCTAGCGTGCGATCTGTAATATTGCCCTACTACGCCGTAGCAGCCGGTCGGAATATTTATTTGTTTTTTGAAATATTTCCAAGGAAGGCCATTTGATAAAGTAAGCCTCTGAAAATAAATAACGAAACTATCAAAAGAGACCAGGAAAAATACTTGGGTTTACTCATTGATGACAAATTAACGTGGAGACCGCACATAGAACATATTAAATCTAATCTAACACGTTTACTAGGAGCACTTCGTAAAGTCACACACTGTATACCAAAACAGATTAAATATACTATTTACAACTCCCTAGTCAAACCCCACTTAGATTATCTCATTAAAATTTGGGGATCTGCTGCACCAACCAATCTTAATCCATTACAGAGAACTCAAAATAAAATTGTTAAAGTTTTGTTCCATTATCCTTTCCACACGCCAACTAAAGAACTATACACAAAAGTTAAAATATTTAATTTATCACAACAGTACAAATATAACACATGCATCTTGATTAAAAAAATTATAACAGGCGCTATTAAAACTAACATAGAACTAAACATAAAACGTAATACACATAATCTTAGAAATAAGTTTAAACTCAAAACTATAATACCAAGGACTAACTATGGAACAAAGACGGTACTATTTGAGGGAGCACAGCTATTTAACAGTTTGTCAAACGAATTGAAGGATTGTGATAGTTTAAGTGTTTTCAAAAATAAACTTAAGTTACATATAGCAGCAGCAAGCATCGGTGTTTAATGTAGTACAATTGTTACTGTTTAACTATATATCTCATTATAAGTGAAATGTAAATTTCTTATGAGAATAAAGTTCTTCTTTAATCATAAAGTAAAAGAACAGGTACTATATCTGGTACCGGTACCAAGTACAGGTAAGACGTCTGGTATCAGTATCACACCAAAGCCACCAGCGGTGCCCAAAAATACCCATACTCTAAAGCCTGACCACGAATAACAGCCAGGCAAAGGAATGCCTTAGTCCAATAGTGGGACATTTATAGGCAGACGTTAAAGATTATAAAACGCTTGGAAAACAGTAGTGGATTTCAAAAATCTCTATGTAGAGTATAGAGCTAACGTGCGATCTTTCATATTGCCCTGCTACGGCGTAGCAGCCGACCGGCACATTTTCACTGTAGACCGTTTAGCGACAACATGTTTAAGCTAATTTACCTATCGACAGCGATTGGAATATAATAGCACAGGTACTATTTCTGTTACCGGTACCAAGTACAGATGTTTGGTGTTAGTATCACACCAAGGCTAGTGGTACCGGTGCCGGCGGTGGCCATAAATACAGATATTTCAAAGCCTGACCACGAATAATAGTCAGGCAAAGGAATGCCTTAATCTAACAGCGGAATAAATTATAATCAGACGTTAAAATCATGTAATTGGTTGGAAAACAGTAGTGGATTTCAAACATCTCTATGTAGAAGTGTAGAACTAACGTGCGATCTGTAATATTTTCCCGCTAGTGTAGCAGCCGGCGGCGATATGGCTTACTGCAGGCCGTGTAGCGACGGCATGTTCAGGGCTAATTTACAACCCACTTATATACGCCTCATCAACCGTTATTTATTTATATAATAAGGTAAGTGTACAGCCAAATACATAAAAGCGAGTCACAGAATTATTGCCAATTTTAAAATTACAATGTTCTGGCCTATTCTAAACTTATACAGAATTCTTTAAATGAAATAAAAAAAATTAACAAAATCTCCAAAAAATAATTTTACTTTTTATTTTCAAGTGCTAATTGCTGCACTGAAGCTAAATTAAATATGTATAAAATTTATAAAATACAGTTAAAAAATTAAACGCTTACCCGACCCAGCCAGGAATCGAACTGGGGCTTAATCTGCAACAACTGTTTCGTACAAGGTGTCTCATTTAAATCGGTCAGTATGGAAAAGCCTGAAACTATAAGACATACGAAGATCTGTTCTTAGGAACCATGTCATCGATTTTAATAAGAAGAAAAACTGCATTCATACATTTTTAAAAAACCTGTACTCAGCTCGGGAATCGAACCCGGTTGTTTTGAAAAAAATAAACTTACACTATTTCTATTTAGATATCGATTGTGTAGGTCTTAAACAGTAAATGGCTCTATGAAACATGATGTCTAAAATTAATAAAATGCATTGTTTTCACATACTTTAATTTATTTTAGTAGGTGTTCGAAGTGACCACCGTTTTTTTCAATACTATATTCAACACGTTTAGGTAACGATCTTACAATTACAAAACCAGCAAAGAGGTACAAACAACCATAGAGACAATTTCACATGCCTACCCCCTGACTATGAGATCTTATAGCAGTATTATTACAGTTGTGGAAAAGAGACGCGAATATATTCGCCGCTACACGTGTCTCTTTTTCACAACTGCAATAATACTGCTTTATGAACTTGTTGAATGTAACGGTGGTCACTTCGAACACCTACTAAAATAAATTAAAGTATGTGAGAACAAAACATTTTATTAATTTCGGACATCATGTTTCATAGAGCCATTTACTGCTTAAGACTTACACAATCGATATCTAAATAGAAATAGTGTATGTTTATTTTTTTCAAAACAACCGGGTTCGATTCCCGAGGAATGGACAGGGAGAAATGAGATGGGAGAAATGAATGGGAGGAATTTATTGTTACATGGCAAACTATATCTTATATACTTATGTCTTATAAATTATACAAATACAAATAAATATTAATATCAATATCTCCACAGCTAAATTTTTTAATTGTTAGATATACTATTGATCGAAGTATTCAACCTTTACACACGATTTTACCGTACGCATTCTACCGCCTACGTCCATTCGCTATCAAAATTTTACTGGCTTATTTTTTCAGCCCCATACTTCTAATACTCGCGGCATTGTGACCATTCAGACGATAAACCAATATCATCGATGACAATGGAAATATATCGTCCAAAGACATTATACGAGATACGAGAATGTATAAGATGAATACGTACAGAAGGCCATTTTACATTTTACCCATTGGTAGTCAAACAACAGCTTTATTTATATTATTATGTTCTTTTGTTGTTAATAAACGTTAAGAGTGGAGTCAAGTCATCATCATCAGCTCATTTTTATGTCCCCCCCACACTGCTGGGGCACGAGCTTTCCCTATGGATGGATAGGGAGAACGGGCCATAAACCACCACGCGGGCCCAGTGCGGATTGGTGGTTGTTAACGACTGCTAATGCAGCCGGGACCAACGGCTTTTGCGTGCCTTCCGAAGCACGGAGGAGCTCGTGATGATAAATGTTTGGTCACCCATCCGGTGACCGGCCTTTGCGAAAGTTGCTTAACCTCAGCACTCGCAGACCGGGTGCGTTAACCACAGCGGTATCGAGCTCCTCAGTCAAGTACTTAACCAGTACCAGTACCAGTACTCTTGGTTGCTAATAATTGCGGTATCAATTACCTACCCTGGCACCCGCACCGACTGGACATCGCACTATAGTTTTATAAATAAACAATAGTATTTTGAATAAGGCTTCTTTTGCTTACGAAGTAAGTGTTGATAAATTTCGGCGGGTTGGACAGACATGATAGCATAGTTAGTAGTGCACCAGGGGATGCGGGTTCGATTCCCGTTCGTGGAAAAAATTTTAACTCTTTTTTAAATAATTTATTGTTATTAGTGATTATTTAGTGTTTATAGTAATAATTTATTGTTTCTCAAGTAATTAATAATTGTGATAATAATTTCAGACTTAAGCTGAAAAGTATTGATTTTTCATTTAATTCATTTACCAGGGTCGCACTTTCGCATAGGTCACGAGAAATCGAAACATGGTGCCCAATGAGAGTATTATTTGCCAATCGAATTCCCTTCTTATGAAAACGACCAGAGTTAAAATATATGCATTGTAAATTCTCGTTAGTTTAAGTATGTATACGTATCAGTAATTTGTTTCGTAGATTAGTCCTGTCGACTTACGTTACGTTCGACATTACAGCTAGGGTTGGCTAGAAGAGATCTCTCCTAGAGATAAGCTCAGCTTATGTTACGTGTAATGTCTTTTTTAATATGTGTTGTATATGTACAATAAAGGATTACTAACCACCGTTAAGAGTTATGATTGCACCATTAACCAGCGAAGCGTCGCTTTTAAATTATTAAACTACGTGAGAGACCGAAACAGTTTAGAGAAAAAATATCTAAATTGAATCGCAAGCTGGATGTTTATAGGCTTCGTAACGACTGATAGCTCTATTTTTATCTCCTTATAAATCCATCAAACTAAATACTCTACTACCTTTATATAAGTGAACCGTGAAAAAGGTTTAATTAAATACCGATAATATCTAACGGTAATGGATGCTTCACTATAAATACGTGGCGTATTTTAGGCAAAATTTATATTAGCGTCGGCTATATTCATATCAAGTTCAGAGAACATACCTACACTATTTTAAGTAACAGATTAAGATGAGCCATCAAGGTGGAAAAACGATGAGTTCAGCGATTCAACATTGAACATTGTTTTCTAAAGTTTACATAAAAATGCCTTCAATTTTAATTTTAATTTTATCTTTGGTGTCGAAATATTATTTAAAGTCATATGAAGAATTTCTTTAGTTGGGTTTCAGATGTTAAATATATTTGTACAATTTTCAAATGCTTAAATGGTAATAATGTTTAAAAAATATATAGCTATACAATTTGTGTCGATACATTTAGTTAAAATGGCCTATCGTAATGGGTTCATATAAGCGATAATAAATATATTTTATTTAAATCAAACAATTAGTAAGACCATTACAAAAACAAAATAAATGCAGCAATAATTTATATATTGTACTAGCCCCCTCGAACCGTACTCGACCCAAAGGTTCCCATCACGCTTGCAGCGTTACCCCGTTATAAGGCTAAGGAAACTAGCCTAGCATAGCCTTTGTCCTTCAACGCCGGCCTATCTTCGAAATAAATAATTTGGCCTCGGTGCCCCACGTACCTACCTCCTGTTTCCACAGCAAACGGCACAAATACGTATATGTATATATTTGTGCTTCTTATGCCTTGCTGCGGTTTCAGCAGCATAACCAGATGCTCGAATACTTCCATCTAAATGAAACGGCGCAAAGGCGTCACACAAGTGGCGTCCCATAAGAGACACTGACCTTTTCGCCATGGGACCAACGTCATGCCATCCGGCCTTTTACCATCAGTTCTGCTTAGACCAGGCGGCTCTAAAACACAAGGAATGTTTACTAAGATCAAGGCCCGTCGAGTTATCTCGTTGAGCTCGTAATGTCGCGGAATTCTACCAGCACACGTTACGCAACTTAAACCGTGGTGACCATTTACTTCGACCCATGCGCCACAAACACAACGATGAGGCTCGCATACGTTACAGCCTAATCAGAATGCCGCCGCTATTCTCAGTGTATTATAATCAAGAAGCGTTCCTAACTGCGGAGATGGTAATGCGTGTAACCATGCACCTAGCTCAGGCCTGGAAGCCGCCTTAATACGAGCCAAGTTGACCCCAGTAGACAAATGTGTCTCGACACTCTCATGAATGAGTTTACACTGCATGTCGTCCCACTCTCTTTGAACCTCTCGTTTATCGGGCAAAGCTTGAGTTGGATGTCCTCCATCCAACTTTTAAAACGTTTTAAATTTCAGTTTAAACTTGAGATTTAAAAATTATTTTCAAAAACAAATTAATAATTAAACTTCAGTAAAGGAATGTTAAACTTCTGTGAATAAATGAACAATTTCATTTCAATAATTTTAAAAGTATTTGAATAATATTTGATATTTTAATTCCTTGCGAAATATTTTAAATTGAGTGTAATTTTCTTTTAAATTCCGAATTTGTATCAATTTATGGACGTATTATATTTATGTTTTAGAGATAAATGTGTTTACTATCCCCAAGACTCTTTATTGATATATTAAAACAAATATTTTATAACGGTTAATTACATGCTTCTGTAGATAGTGTAGGGTGTTTATGTAGGTTCTTGCTGCTTTCTGGTAACATTCCACTGCACCAGTGCGTTTAAGTCTTAAAGGACAATGGGCAGATTGGTACACCCTTCAATAGCAAAGACATATATGTCGTAGGATAGGTCTTTTCAAATGGAACAACATTTACTATGACAGCTTTGTTGAAATGTTTGTCCGTTCTGAATTAAAGGTATTAAGAATAAGGTAAAAATTAATAACTATTAATATTGTAATATCTTAGTGTTTACGGGAAAATAACATCAATATCGTTGTATATGTATTTCGTAATTATCAATTGAAATAAAAAGTAAAAAACACGTAACGTAAGTACTTGATAAATAATAACTACTTCGAAGGCAGCAACAACGTCATAGTAACACTACTGTACGTGTTTGTCACGACGGCGGCGCCGCCGCCGGCGCACCATGGGTACATGTGCGCATATTATATCTATTATATGGTATTTAGCATATGCAGTTCACGAGGGATTTACTGCACAGGCAATGTTCCTAAATGACGTTATTTTAGATAACACTCTACATTAAGTTTTTATATTTTTATATGTTTACGTGCTGTTTACTTTATATTTCAATTGATATGTTACGAAATACATAATATACAACGATATTGATGTTATTTTCCTGTAGACACTAAGATATTATAATATTAATAGATATCCCTTTTTACCTTTTTCTTAATACCTAAATTCAGAACGGACAAACATTTCAACAAAGCTGTCATAGTAAATGTTGTTCCAGTTAAAAATAGCTATCCAACGACATATATGTCTTCGCTATTGAAGGGTGTACTAGCTTCCATATATTTTTGCCCATTGTCCTTATACAGTATTAGGTTCATTTGAATTCTCTCAAAATATCAATATAAAAATGTAGTGAATATCTAAACTGTAATTACTAAACCTAAAAATATTTCTGTTTGCTGTAACGTCAATCGTTTAAGTGTATTTCCATAATGATATTAATAACCGGCTACAAGTTCTTAGCAAGTGTAAGTGCTTAAAGAATGTTTTCCCAGTGTTCTTGCATAGGTACTTCTAGGTTTATTAATGTACACTTTTATCATGTTACCTTTATCATGTATGTATTATTATGCCAATAAAGATCTTTTAAAATTGAATTGAAATTATCGAATTATGGTTGACATCAAATTGAATTTTCCAATTAGGCATAAGGGTTTCCATAAATTGTGCGGTCCTAAACAAACTTTATGTTACCTTTAAGTAGTAGGTAACCGACTCAGTTCCTCCGGTGCTTTGACGGATTCCATGTGTTCCGAGACGCCTGCGACATTCCTAACTTCGTTTATGACAACGCAATCAACTTTCAAGGTAAATTAGAAAAGTAAACGCTACGCCTCTGCTTGCCACTTGAAAAATCACGTTCATTTAGAAATTTTGACAATTGTTGCTCAGTGAAGCATCGTTTTCCCAACGGCAATCGAATCAAAGAATTTAAAATAACACTCTTCGACGTGTTTCCGAAATTATATCTATTATTAGTTGAATTTAATGTTATCTTTTAACAAAAAGTCGGATATATTTAACATTATCTTTTCGATAATGTCCGCTCCTGTGTTTCATCCTCCCCTAAGTATTTTTTTTTATTAATTCTGTTTATTTATTCATTTATTGAACAGGAAGGCTTTGAGAGCTAGGAAACTCTCCAAAATGTTATTTATTTATACTATTTTTTCATTCATTATTCGTGTTCAATTCAACTAAGGTTAGCCGAATTACAGTGTACTAAGGTCAAAACCTGGTAGATGGAAGACATGGAGCCTGTTTATAGGGTGTAAGTTACAAATTGATAGTATATATATATATATATATGGTTTTTTATTATTACATTATTATTATTATTTCTGCCTGTGAACATCTCCAGAAAGCAATAAACACTTATTTTAGAAATGTCCTCACGTCATTAATATGGCTTTAAGGCTTGAACCACGACTTCTCAGCTACCAAATCACGTAATGAAATTATTTGTAGGTACTTATTTATGGATATCTAGGTTAGGTACATAAGATTAAGTATACAATTTTACGCAAATTTCTTTTTTCACGTCTTGAAAAAATTTTTACGCTCGGGATTCGTCTCTTTCTTTGTTTGGCTTACACACTGTATTGATAGTTATTTTATAAATTAGCACGAGTTGAACCGAGCCACGATAGCGAAATAAGAAGCGCACCTGTGGCGGTAGCCAAAGTAACATTAAGAAAACGATAGCGAAGTACCACGTGGTTTAGCGCGGCTTATGTCAATCCCATATATATCATTCTTTTCGAACTTCACTATCGTTTTCTTAACGTTACTTTGCTAAGCCTACTGACCCTGTAGGGTCACAGGGCGCGGGTTCGAATCCCGCTCGTTATAATGTTATCAACACTTCCAAATTATAACTAGTGTAGTTAGAACCAGTATTCTACAGGAACCAGTGATCAACACTTTCTTCCAATAAATGTTATCAAGAGGGGCCTAGCAACTGATTTTTGACTTTAGCAACAAATGAATACTGACTTAGTACCTGCTTTCTAGCTGACATCCGGTAAAAGTTCAATGTCATTATACACCGTTCTTTTGATGTGTAACATCTTTCCGCTCGCCTTCTACATATACAATTTGTAACAGTGATTTCGTAAAATGTGACGGAAGTAGGTGTAACAGTGTGACAGGAAGTCGTGGAAGCGCGCATGATGTGTAACATCTTTCCGCTCGCCTTCTATATATACAATTTGTGGGTGTGATTTCGTGAAATGTGACGGAAGTAGGTGTAACAGTGTGACAGGAAGTCGGGGAAGCGCGCAAGCGCGCGCCATTTTGTGAATTTAAAATCGTTATTATGAACATGACATTATTATATGTGTGTGACATATTGTATCATTTGACTATCAAAGGTCATTTTGATATGTCAAATGTCTTAAGATGAGTATTTACTGCATTTATTTTATAGTTATAAAATGACCCATTTTTTTCAGAATATAATGTTAAAATTGCTTATTACTAAGGTTAGATGTCAAATGTTACACATCAGATGCGATTACTGTAAGACTCGCTTGTATTTTGATCAGACCATGAAACTGAACAACTTTCCCCAAGAAACAAAGGTCAAAAATCGAGATATTATTTTACTTTCCCATACAAAGACTCTATTGTCCGAGCATGGTTAGTATGGGAAAGTTAAAAAAAAATATCTCGTTTTTTAAACTATGTTTTTTGGGGAAAGTTGTTCAGTTTTATGGTCTGATCAACCCACCTGCGGGTATAAAACGGTTTAAAACGAACAGTGTATATTATTCTTTGGCGACGAAAGCTAGTGTCAAACACTGGGTTTGCTGTGTCGATCTGGTGACACTACGCTGCATACCTACTTATTCAATTGTTATTCAACATGTAACAGAAAGGTGTGGTCAATATTATGCGGAGTTACTAAGGCATAATTATTACCTTTAACCTGTAATGCAATTTTTAATTAAATAGTTCAATTGTGACGTCACATCAAAATAGACAAGTCCCAGCCCTAGTGGTTCAGTAACCTCTGTGTACTTACATTTATGATCACTGCTGCTTGCTTATGCGCGCCTCACGCGCATGACTTCACTAATATAAATATTTAATGACTCCCGTTACCGCAGACAAATCATCCCGGTTTTTGTCGGTAATTACCTATGTAACCAAGTTATACGTACTATTTTTGTAAAGCATGAATAAAAAATTGTGAAAAAAAAAAAATTGCATGACAAATTAAGGTTAATAATTATGTCTCAGTAACTCTGCATACAAGATCTAGATCGAATACACTTTGGATCTTTTCATTTTGACCACAGCTTTCTATTACACGTTATATTTTAATTAAATCGTATCCTGCTCATTTTGCAATATTTAGCAGAGAGCAAAGAATCGGCTTAATTTCATGCAAATCGTTTTCAAAAGTGCAAAAGTAGATTCCTATATAACTAGGGTACTCTTTACACTCGGTTTCCTGCGCACATAATCCTACAGCAAATTAAAGCAGTTCTGCTACTAGGTATTGCAACTGTTCGAAGTATCCAAGATTTTATGCAAATTTTATATTTTAAATATGGCGCGCAAATGCACAACGCTTGTTGCATCGGCTTTTGTTCTCCGATGTTTTCTCGCGTTGGAAGTTTAAATAGGTACCTAAGTAGTAAACATAGTGACCTAACCTTTGTTTCTGTAGTTGGATATTTTACGCTTAAGTAAGTATAACATATAGAAATGACATTAGAAAGTTAAAAAAATCTACCTTTTAAGACGTTAGCACAGTATTCATATTTTACGTTAGTGAGTGTACTTTATAAACATATTAATAATGGCACTTTGTATGGTACTTGTATTTTTATGTAGTTTCTATTGTTAAATGTATTATTGCTGGTGTACAATAAAGTGTATTTATCTCAAGTTATCTTATCTTGTCTTATCATCATCATCATCAGCGCATAAAGGCCCTACTGTTGGGCACATGGGCACTAGGGTTGCCAACCATACTTTAAAATAACGTATTCTACGTTATTTTCCATCCCCATACTTTATTCCTTTTAATAAAAATAAAGTATGGAAAATACTTTATTTCCGACTAATGCGTGCTTTTGATCGGAATATTCCTGTTGACTTAATTTCTGAACTACTAAATGATACTCAGACTCAGGTGAAGTGAAACGAAACGCAACGCTTAATAAATAAATTTGGAAAATACTTCATTTTTTCTTCAAATCCTTTTTTTATACTAGTTAGTAATAGATTTACTATAATTTCCTAAAAAATAGTTGGCAACCCTAATGGGCACAGACCTTCTCACAGGACAATAGCACATGGGTAGTTCGGTCTATTTAGATTCAGGGTGCCTAGTGCGAGTTTTATTTCGCATCCGATCATGTTAACAAAAAAAAAGGTTTTTTATAGCATACGAGGGCGACACTGAAAATTTTTAGAACTGGCCATTTGTAAACGATATAATAAAAAAATAAGTTAAAATTTTGAAAATATCCTCCTCCTTCACCACGACAACGCGAACGTCTCGTCGCACACCGCCAAGCAAACGATCGACTATAATAACTTGCTAGTTTGTTCAGTTTTTGATTATCTAAGAACTTTCAGTGTCGCCCTCGTATAAGCAGCGCCTCCTGTGACATACCGAAGAATTAAAATATGAATGCGTTCTCTCGCTTTCGTCGTCGAATTTAAATTATTTCCGATAGAGCCAATAGCAAGGAAACATGACTAGAACAAAGATAGCTTAAATTGTGGCCTACTGTATAGTAAATAATTTAAATACAATTAAAACTATTACTTTTATATATTGTTACCCTTGATATAATTCTGGGTTTGTTTGAATGGTTTACACCTCCGATTTTAAAGTGTATAAGTTCTCTCCATCCGACTGGTTCTCTAAAAGACATCGCTTTGAAGCGATAAGACCACCAAATTGGTATATACATATTTTAATTTATTTTATGTTCAATGTTTGTTATCAAGTTGCAATAAAAGTTTTATCTATCTATCGATCTAAAACGCCTGAGTAAACTAGTAGTAACTAGATATTTGTGTACACATGAAAAAGTAGGATAAGAGATACTCTTTGATAGCAATAAGACCTGTTTACTGTTACCTTTTTCTTTACGCAATAAAGTACTTACTTACTTACTTTACAAATGAATCAGCAAACGTTTGACTGGTCCAGGTCTTCCCGGTACTTAGGTTTGATTCGAACGCTATTAATTATTAACGAGCCTGTTAAGACTGTCTGCAAATGAAAGATGTCATAACACGAAGAAAGACGTAAGCCGTCGCTAGAAACGTTTTATCGTTTTAGCATAAAGCCCCTTAACAACTCCTTTGATTGTAACATGTTAAGGATCGGGTTTATGTCGGAATTTTACATATTAATTATGGCCGTTTCACTTCTGTTGTCTGGAACGTTCGGTTGTCAAGGTCCATAGAACATACCAATCTTGAAACATCCACGTATGCTTAATAGCAAGTACTCATAAATCAAGACTATGACTTCACCAAGAAAAAGAGAAAATATTCTTCATTCCTACATTTGAAGGCACCCTAGGGTTGTCCGTTATCTTCACCATACTCCAATACCTTGGAGAATCTCGTGTGGTATGGAGACTATGAAGACTATGGTATGGAGAGAGAGAACCATAAAGATTCGTTGACTACGCTGTAAAAGCTATAGAAAGCCAAATTATTTCAAAAAGAAATGCTCTTACGTGTTTCAATGTATTTCACGGCGCAAACAAATAATTTTCACAGAGAATATTTCTTACATATTCAATAAAATGGGGTAAAAGAGAGGAATAAAACAACAAATTCATATTTATTTCTTATATTTAAAAATCGATCGTACACAAGCTTGAATATAAAATGAATCTAAACGATTAGAAAATTGTGCAATAAGCAAAAATCACAAGAGTTACAACAAACAGAGCATATAAACGCAATAATAAATTTATTAAACAAACAAAAAAAAATGTATACTTTCTCAGTTTTGACTGCAACCGAGCTTCATACTTATGTGCGGCAATTCTAACAATAGATATCTCATAACAAAATACTTTTCAGTTCAACAGAAAAACTTCATGTTTGGTAACTTGCTCAATATAAAGAAATCAAGATAAAATAACGTCCACAGTCTATAAGGCACTAGTTGGGAATCACTTGGAAACGAAAACTCGGCTTCAACATAAAGGTTTCAGGCACATCAACGACTTCTAAACACTATATCAATACAAAAACAAAATTTAAATACGCATTTCTTTAACAATAACAACGTTTGTACTCTGAAAGTGTAGCAAGTACTTACAGTATTAGATTAAATCCAAAAACACTGGAAATAATTTTTGGTCACTTAATGTACTGCTCTTACAATTATAACAAACCATAACTGATTTTATAATGAAGAAGAAATAACAAAACACCATTTAATATAACTAGTATGCATACAAATATTCGAGTATTATAAAACTGTGTATTCGACCAGTAAGCACCTACTTATTACCTGACTCTGTAACGGACGACTGAAATATTGTAAAAAAAAAACTTACAAAGTATAAGTCTTATATAAATGCAGCGCGGCACACTGAAGGACTAAGCTCATATATTCCAAAGAACTTGCTCACGGCCAAGACAAATGAGAACAAAGAAAGCGTTTGTAAAAGTTATAGAAGAAGTTGCAGTGACAAATATGTATCACTAAATAACATAACTTATATCAGTTTTAGGCTTACAGTTTCTTTTGAGATATAAGTCTGTTACAATAATAATGTATCATGCGCTTATCAAAAACTCTACAAGTAGGTATAACACTATATAAAAGTAAATATTACTACGGCCAGTAGTACTAGTAGATAAGTATTCACTATCCACATGATTGAATTTAATTGAATATCTTAAAGAATTTCCAAGAACTCAATTCCACACAAAGTGCTCGATGGAATAACAAATAACTGGCGATGCTTAGTAGCAAGGTCCATAAATAATAAAAGCGTCCGTACACTTGAAGCACAGGGATAGTTCAGCGAAAGCCTTTAGGGGCGATGTGGTGCAAGTTAAAGTGGTAGGCGAATGCAAGCATCGCGGTGCGACAATCGAATACAAGTAGAAAGAACTGCCCCAACCAGTCGAGGGGCGTGATTCTTTCTACGCCCTCATGTCAACGGGCCGCGCGCATCAGCTGCTCACACTGAGCGAGTAGATACTTCTTCTGTTGGTCGTCGTACAGGAATATGACTTTCCCAGAGCCGGATGTCGAGAACATGCCTAGCACCTTCTTCTTGGCAGTGGGTATGTAGACGCCTTTGTTGACTGCTGTCGGCACGTCGGGAATCTCCGTCCATAGGTATGTCCACACGATCTGTTGACAAATGCATTAGTCAATAATAGCGGGCATTTTGCTACGGCCACACTATCGCGGTATCGCGAACATTTGCAGTTTTCACGACAAGCAATAATTACATTTTTGACAGGGTTCTGAAGTGTGACTATTGCTTGGCCCGACTTTTCAAAATGTTCGCGATACCGCGATAGTATGGCCGTAGCATTACATATACAATCAATCAAAACAATAGCACGACTTGTTGGGGACGACGACGATAGTTTTGCACAAGATCATGCAACATTTACTGGAAGTCCTGAAAAGTTGCGGCTTCCAAGATGTTGTTTGGAAGAAGTCGTTCAAAAGCTAAAAAGAGCATACAAATAATAACTTTGTATTTGTTTTAGTAATTGTAACATAAATATATTTTAATTTGCCCAAATGTGTCACTTTTTTCATACTGATGTTTAGATTACCTATACGATATCGCTCTTAGAATCCTTTTTTAGGATTTTTTGTTCCGTTTGTATTTGAGACAAAAAAACTCGTTTGGAGATTTAACTGCCATTGCCATACATGTAATTCAAGTTAAAAACAAGAACGATTTTGAAGTAACGTCTCTAGTTGTATAAGCCCAATAACGGTAGTTTTATTTTTGGTATTGGTATTTGTTGGTTTTTAGTTTTATTTTTATTACGGTTGTTCATTTTAGTCATGTTCTCATGTAAGTGACTTAGGTCTTCATTGAGAATAAATATCTTTGACCTCAGTTGTAAACTTCTAGCACGGTAGCGTTACACGTGCAATGGTTTAGCATACGCAAACGCAATTGTCTCATTGTAAAGTGCACTTACATAGATTCTCACTAGTTCGGAATTGTAAGTAAGTTCTAGAATTGTAAACTGTGTGGAAACCGCCGTTGCATTGGCAACTTGTAACGTTATACATTGTTATTTGAATTATTGAATAGTCAGGGTTGCGATATGAACCGGTGACAATAACTCTCACACTATAAAATTACGAGTGCCAGAGTTCTAGTCGTATTCAAACCCACCAGTGAAAATATATAAACATATTTCATGGTGTCTTTTGTAATTTTTATTGCTTAACCGCTAGTCAAAAGGCGAGTTGAAACAAAACCCTATACCTATGTATGTTAAATTGATATAATATAAATTATATAGTTTTGATTTTTGTCTGTCTTCGAGCAGAATATGTTTCCATTCAATATTAAAGAGTATGACAAAAAATCGTTTAATCAAAGAATTATCCATTCAATATGGTTACTATTTTCGTTGCGTTCCTTAAAAACAGACAGGGCCATTGAAGCCGCAGCTATAAAATAACGAGAACGACTTCAGTTTAGAATGAATAAAACTTCGAAGACGGGTTCATCACTCGCAAGTAATCCAAGTAATGGATGTATAAGTACCAAAATTGCTTTTGAAATGTACTCGGGAGTGGATGGTTTCATGAAATATTTACTAGTTATTGAAAACTCACTATACGCGAAGCGACATTGTATACATAATACATGATACCCCGAGTCCGGTGGGTGTAAACAACTCAGCCAATTATTTTATGTTAGTTTATAGCTCTGCTCATTATCATCCATGGTGGAATAATATTATGTGCAAATTTCAATAGTTTAATTCTCAAGAAATTGAAATTTTAACCTTTTATACATTTCGCACACATTTATTATTATTATTATTTAAGAACTAAATCGCGGGTCATTAAAACCCATCAGTGTTTGTATCTATCTACTCTGGTTAGATTATGACGTTGTCTCTGACACACGGGTACGGCGGAAGGCTCACGTGAGAGCTGCAGGCGAGAACAGTCGACTACATACGTCGGTTGCATACTGATGTGGTAACGAGTCAATTAACTAACCCCTGTGATACCAGGAGTACAACACAATCTATTAAGTCGAGTAATAAACCCAGTCTCAGATACAGACGTCTAACTTGGTTTAATTGGTAGTAGGGATGTTCTAAGGCCGCCAGATTAGTTACCACCATTTTAAATTTTTACTTTTTATTTTCAAGTGCTAATTGCTGCACTGAAGCTAAATTAAATATTTATAAAATTTATAGCTTCAGTGCAGCAATTAGCACTTGAAAATAAAAAGTAAAAATTTACTAAAGCGTTGTGATATCAAATTTGTGGTATTTCATCTGCAAAGATGAATCTGCATAGCCATCGGTTGCAATGGCCGTTGGATAGATGGCGCACTGTGCCGCTATTAGCACTCAAAAATTACAAAAGCAGTGACAAAGATCAGCGCTTACGTCAGCCTTCCCGGTAGCATTGCGGTCAGCATGCAGCCGCCCGAAATGCAGAAGACCCAGGTTCGATTCCTGGCTGGGTCGGGTAGGCGTTTAATTTTTTCACTGTATTTTATATATTTTATAAATATTTACCACCATTTTAAAGACTGTGTATAACATAACAACTATGTTGCAACAGTTAAAGGTTTTTTTTGGGAGTTTGCCGATTGTTTCAGTCGGCATTTTTAGCTTTACCGGGGGGTGTTTTTGGGGGCGAGAAACTTAAAGCACGTTCCTCAAGCCGTGTGAAACGAATCACCTTCGGAGGTTTTCTAGAGGGAACGGCATCACGCACTAGTGTGTGTCCCCGTGCCCTACTAGATTCACCGAGGGGTTCGGATCGGATCGGGGAGTGTTAGAGGTAAGATAGCCAGTGCATCAGTGGTAATATTGAGCCTTGTCGTAACTTATTGCTAGGTGTGAGAAAGGATAAAAGCTTTGCCATTACTAAAGAAAAATCAAGAATTACATCGTGAACAAGGCCAATTCATCCGAAACATTGGGTATTTAACATTTTAACCGTCAATAGCATAAATGCGTATCCGTATCCTGTACGCCAAGCATTCAATTCAGAGTAAAAACTTGCCACAGGATTCCAAAATTTTCAAATACCTATCTTAATTTTGTTGTTTTTATAAACTATAGCTATTGCCGTCGTTGGCGGTCAAAAAGTTAAAAACCGTGAAACCCCGTTAAAAAAACAACGTTTTTGACACTTTACTTTGTCAAAGAGTGGATTTAACTATTTGGGGCATAGTGGTTGATTTTTTTTAACACATATTTCATTTGGTTTTTAATCTTATCTCAATCATATAAAGTTCAAAATGTGGTGGGAATATCCCTCTGACCCTAAAAGAGTTAAGTTTCTTTATAGCCAAATGCATATAAAGAAACTCATCACCAGCTCATAACGTCCCCACTGCATGGATAGGGAGAACGGGCCATAAACCACCACGCGGGCCCAGTTGCGGATTGGCGGTTATTAACGACCGTTAATGCAGTCGGGACCAACGGCTTTACGTGCCTTCCGAAGCGCGAAGGAGCTCGGGATGATAAATTTTTGGTCACCCATCCGATGTCCGGCCTTTGCGAAAGGTGCTTAACATCAGCAATCTCAGACAACACCATCGAGCTCCTCGAAAGACACTCGGTAAAATTAATACGGCGAAATTCTCTCATCACAAGGGTTTGTCCTGTTCTCGGCAAATTATGAGGGGGACGTTCGCCGCGAATTAATTATCGTTATCACTAAGTTAATGTACTTTTTTAGCGCAGGCCCGAGTGCCCTCCAACGCGCGGCCGCTCGCCTTTGTGTGCAAGTCCGCAAAGATGAAGAAAGGGATTTCATGTCGACGTTGTATAGATACTGCTAGTTTACATTAACACGAGCCTTTATGGAATTAAAATGTGATTTAAAAAAAGAGTTATTAAATATTTCTAGTACAAGTCAGTTTTATGGTGCTTTTTTTTTTGAGAAAGATTGCTAATTTTTTTTGACGTATTGCAAGTTTATAGATACACACACAATAGAGGATTTCTTATGATCAGCTTTAAGGACCTTTAGACGAGGTGTGAAGAAGTAATAAGTCTAGTATGGCGCAACCCTGCTTCTATTTTAATTTTATTGATTATTATGAATTAAAAAACAAGTTGTAGTCTAAGCATGCACCTCCTACATTGTAACTCAGTTACATTGTGCTTATTTCAACTATAGATTGTTTTCGACTAAGCTATTAATAACATTGTTACAAAACTTCGTGGTTTCCTATTGTTATAAAATGTTGTTATAAATTGTGTATATTTGCAAAAATACTTGAAAAAATTGTGTATCAGCAAGTATTCACTAGTATAAAACAGACTTTAACTGAATCTCAGCATGGGTTTCTCAATGGTAGATCCACAACGACTAACTTGCTTCTGTGTCACAATTTTATTACTGAGCATATGGCTTCACAGACACAAGTGGATGTCGTGTATACCGATTACAGTAAATGTTTCGATAGAATTGACCACAACATACTGCTGCATAAACTTCAACTGATCGGTATACATGGCAGCCCCTTCAGATGGTTCAGTTCGTACGTCAGTAATCGCTGTCAAACAGTGGTGTTGAACGGTTACACGTCATCCACCTTATTTATACCCTCTGGCGTGCCACAAGGCTCGCTCTTGGGTCCGTTATTGTTTACAATATTTGTGAATGACATACTCTTGTTTCTTGTTTAGCAAAATACTACTGTATGCTGATGATATGAAGATACTTAGTCCTATTGAAACGGAATCCGATTGCTTAAAACTGCAAAATGATTTGAATGCCTTTCTAAATTATTGCTCAACTAACGGTCTCAATCTCAACACTTCCAAATGCTATGTCTGTACTTTTTCTAGAAAGCCACAAGTCATAACCCATGATTACTCATTAGACAATCAAATAGTTTCTAGAGTAGACTTCATGAAAGATCTAGGGGTAGTATTTGATTCTAAGCTTCTTTTTGACATTCATATCGACCATATTGTGGCTAAAGCTAGTAAGGCTTTGGGGTTTGTTATACGGATGTCAGCCGAGTTTTCTGATATAAAAACTATTAAAATGTTGTACTGCGCTTTCGTGCGCAGCCACCTGGAGTATGCCTCGCAAGTGTGGAATCCCAACTACAAAACATATATAGCACGGCTCGAGTCCATACAAAAACGATTTCTACGCCATCTGCAATTTAAATGCCGTATGTACTTTCAGGACTACACACTGCGTTGCAAGCATTTCCACTTCTTACCATTACATTTGCGAAGAGATATGTCCGATATTGCATTGCTTCTGAAAATATTTCAAGGTAGTGTTGACTCCTCTGAATTATTAAGCCTCATCACTATCAATGCACCTAAGAAAGTAACGCGCCACACTAACATACTGCATGTACCGCTTTCTCGAACTAATTATCGTAGCAACTCCTTTGCCATCAGAGTGTCCAAACTGTATAATAGTGTTGATAAGGATTTGAACCTGGACTTGTTTAGCTCATCCCTCAACCAGTTTAGAAACAAATTTAATAATAACTTCTTTTTGTAAAAAAAAGGCTTACCAACATTTTCCATTTTCCATTCAAAATCGAAGTGATTTGAGTAATTTAATCTGTATTATGTTATAGGCGGAAACTTGTAATTGGCCGTATTTAAATTATAAACACTTTTATTTTATGTATTAGCTGTAAGTTTTCCAAATAAATTTAAAATAAAATAACAGGTCCTACCTTTGAAATTGAATTTTTTTTTCTCACTTTTTAAGAGCGTTTACGCCGCACACTAGCGCCACTAATGAAAAAAAACATAATCTAGTAATTAGAGATAAAAAATCAAATTATGCTCAACAAATTATTTGAATGAAGTAATTTAGCATTTTTACAGCACCTAATGAACACCTGACATGTTATGGTTTAGTTAAATATGGCGTTATAGTTAAAAGTGGCCGTAACGTCTTATTTAACTAAACCATAAGTTTGTTGAGCATAATTTGATTTTCTATCTCTAATCACTAGATATGTTTTTTTTTTTTCATTGGCGGCGCTAGTGTGCGGCGTAAACGCTCTTAATAGGTGTATGTCTAAAATTTAATACTGATTGTTAATATTATTATACACCTTTAATTAGGACTATGTTACTTAGGCTTCAGTAATAACAATGATTATATTAATTTTGTGTCTTTATCGCTCATTTTTTTTTAATTGACTAACTTTTTTTTCGAGGAATTGTCCTTTTGTTTCATTGTAGCTTTGAAGGGACTTGATTTCTTTTCTTTTTAATGTCTGCTATATTTAGCTAGTGAAACAAACACACTACTCTACAATTTTTATAGTGTTAAAATAAATAGATACTAAGAAAATTAAAAAAACGTTGGTATGAAAAATAAAATTTTATAAAAAATCTTCATACAAAACGCCAATTTCATAGGTAAGGACCTAATATATTATTAGATATAAAATGTAACTCTTCTTTGTTAATTATATTACACTTTTACATTAAACCAAACCGTAACTCTTAAGATGTAGGCACAATGAGATCTAAGCTGGTCTACAGGTACTAAAAATTAGGGTTAACCTTTTCACCGCCCAACTATCCTGCACGCGATGTCCCGCTGTACGCCAACGTATAAATGTATTTTAATAAAGTAGGTACAAAGAAGAACTTCTATAGAAGTGCTGGCGTGGACGGCACGAAAATTTCGAACTTCTATAGAAGTTGTTGGCGGTAAAAAGGTTAAACAGTATTGTAATCTAAATTAATCTTAAATTAAAATGTGTTCAAAGATATTGAAAACTTGGGCAGTTTAAACTTCTTTTTAAAATTTGTATATTATGTTCTTATCAAAAATGTCCAAAGAAAAAATTCAGCTAGATATCAGATGGAGCGGAGTCATTTGCCTAATCTCACAAAAAAAATAAACAAATCTCACCTGCCACCCACCAAACACGTTGTTCCTTTCCAGGTACAGCAGCCGCTTGTCTGTGCACATCACCACCTCCTTCGCGGGGATCACCCACACGTGCGCCACGTACGTGTCCGTGCTCACGAACTTGCCCTGCGCAAACGTTAAACGTTGTACTACACAACAGTGTTGAAAGTTAAACAATGGCTTAATGCGTGTTTAAAATATTGTGTCTCTGTCTTAAATAATTAGTAAAAAATGGCAGCATCTGTTTTAAGCATTAAATAAAATAAATAAAAATATGTTCATTTTTCCATCACAAAATAGGTACATTTGACTAAGACTTATTAATTAATAATTATTAGCATTGTCTAACTTTAGCCATCGTTTTGTGGTAAAGCAGTAAAGATTATGCTAGAGTACTCACGAAATAGAAACCGTATAAGAAGACCTTATTCTTTGTAAAATATAATTGAAACCCATGTATGTATAATTGAAATAAAACAGCATGATTTGCCTATTTCAGGATAAAATAAATTACGGACATTACAAAGTTCATCATCATCACCATCATCGCAAGCTTATTTATGTCGCCACTGCTGGGGCACGAGCCTTCCCTATGAATGGATTAAGAGAACGGGCCATAAGCCACCACGCGGGCCCAGTGCGGAGTGGTGGTTGTTAACAACTACTAATGCAGCAGGGGCCAACGGTTTAACTTGCTTTCCGAAGCACGGAGGAGCTCGAGATAATAAATTGTTGGTCACCCATCCGATGACCAGCCTCCGCGAAAGTTGCTTAACCTTAGCAATCGCAAACCGGGCGCGTTAACTACTGCGTCATCGAGCTCCAGAGGGAGTACCCTCTCCCCCCCCTCATCCCCTCGATGTTATCTAATGGAAATTAGAACCACTATAAAAACAACATTTAGATGGTTTCAACCACTTTTAGTCTTGTCTTGTCGGCTACTTTAGGTAAATTAGCCCCCTCGATTCCGATCACTGAACATAACCGTCGACACAAACCTTTTCCAATTCGAACAACATCTTATATCCTTCAGCGTGCAGCCTTGAGTAAGGCCTGACGCCGGAGTCAGCCGGCAGGTAGCGGGCCGGACGCCGCTTCGTCACTTCTTCAGATAAATCCGCAGCTCTGTTGTGTACATAAAGGTGTGTTACATGGTAACTGTTTATAAGAATATACATGGCAAAGCAAAATCGGCAAAAGCAACAATTTAAAACAAATAAACATTTGATTTTACATGGAACACAAACAAAATTGTAATTAATCAAATAAGACCTTGTTACGTTAAACCCAATGTAAGACGATGTTATCTACATATTAAAAGAAAAAGGCAAAAATAGAAGATTAGCAAAAATTTAAAAAAAAAAGTTGAGTTGGTTTGAGCAAAAAGCATTCGATATTAGGCATGCAAACCTGAATTACAGAAGTCAGTGCTAGTGCAAACAATAGCCAAATCCCAATTATGCATAATGCAAACATAAGAAAGGTTTCAATGTTTATTCACGACTAATGACACACAAACACAATCCGACTGTGTGCACAAGACCTATAAATCAATTACTCTAATTCGGGACGTCACAATTAATAAAGGTAAACTTAACTTTGTAAAGTTCAATTAAGTTTATGTTACGAGACCGTTCATTTTGTTTTATTTAAGCGTGCTCCAAAACAATAGGTCCCTTCCTTTAAAAGCGTTATATTCAAATTACGCAAAATTTATTGGCTTCGAAATTAATTTTGTTTTGATAACTCACATTTCAGTGTGATTTAATCTTACTTTATAACATTTGTATTTTTCTATAGATCTTAGTCAAAAGCCGTTGAATGCTCGTATACGGTCTTAATGCGTTGTCCGGTGCGAGTTATGACCTGTAGATATAACTGGAGAGGCGTGTTAGTTGAAACAGGCAATTATTATATAGCTCTAACACTCTTCTGGTGACAAGGGTAACCCTTACTAATTCATAAAAATCAGGACTTTGAAGTGAAGTAAAGATGAAAGAGAAAGAAAGTAAACGAATATACAAAATCCATTTCAAATCATTTATTAAAGAAAAATAAGTATAATTAAATATAATACAATGAACTGGAGAAAAATAAAAAAGAGTAAATTTTTACCCTAAAGCGTATCCTTGTATACTTATACTTAATATGTACTGTATGTACATATTGATAGTAACGAACAAGAAAACTAGAAATATTGCCCTAGAAATAAATATTATTTTGAATAGAATTATAGATCTCAATATTGATACACCAATTTATTGTTTTTATATCACTTCGATACGATTCGTATTTAAAAAGTTATATTACCTACTTATTAATTTTGTTAACATATTATGACAAATGAGGAAAACTAAAATTTTGCCATACAAACAAATTCTTATTTCAACAACGTGATCAAATTTTGAATAGTTATAAATAGAAATATAAACTCGCATTAGGCACTCTGATCAGTGAGCCAACCACTAATTTCTTTTTATCGTTGCGTAAAAGAGAAACATTCGGATACATTCCATACGGAAATAACCTTTCAAACAACTTATTTCGAAATTTATCTTCGCAGCAATGAAGCATGCCTATAGGTATCCTGCGTTTTTGTCGAAAATTGTTTGGCCGATTATCACTTGCCAACCAACGTTACGCCGATGTTTCACTTTGACAACTAACGATTAGCAAATTTTTGTACGCCAACGTTTCATTTATTAGAATTATTGTTAAACTGATTATTATAATGAAACAAAACGTTTGGGACATTTATCATTTGTCAAATATTTCACTAGGCCACACAACTATTAGACGAATAACGTTTTTCAGTGTAACAGTTCCCTTTTCATATATTGATATACTAGCAGTATTTTGCTGACTATGTCCCTAGAAGTCGGTATATATTGTAGAATACATACAGTTCACGGAACAGGGTAATGTTATGAAAATACGTTTAATACCAACACAAGGTAAAATCTACATAACATGAGCCCCGTTTTTATGTTCTGTCATGGTAAGTATCAAAATTATGTGTAGAAAGGGTGCCTCAATACACTCGCACACTATGATAATTGTCTCGAAATAAAAATAAACATCCGTTTAATCGTTACCGTTAATATCACGCCTAGACAAATAGTGGTAGTTTTATTTTATTTTACCCATTTATCGGTAGATTTGATATACCTATTGAATATGAATACAGTCACCAAACAAGTGCAGTTCTAGGCTGCTTCAACAACAGGCCTCTCCAGTTATATCTACAGCTTCATAGTTACGATAGAGTATGTGATGGTTGATTGCTGATCTATTGCACGAAGATCGGATAGAAAAGTTCGTAAAAACAAAAAGTAGTTTGCTTCAACCGTTGATGCATTGTACAAAGAAATTATGTAAATAATAATTTAATAAGTCATATTCACTAAAAGCCTTTTAATCAAACCTTGCCGCTTTACCTCTTACAGGAGCAGAAGCATTAGACGCAGGTGGTAATTTGGGACACTCCCTCCGTTTTTTCAACTTGTTAAATATGTAAGTATATGCTTTGTGCGTACACCGGAGCTAGGGCGATTCCAGGTTATGAGGGACGACCTTCAGCCACTAAGAGAAAAGCTCGTCGAGAGGAGAGAAGGCCTACCCACTAAAAAAACCTAGAAGCATCTCCAACTCTGCCACGGGGATGGCTCGGCAACACGAGTGGCAAGCATACAGTTCTTCTACGGGCCCAGTAACGGCCGCAAGAGATGCCCGGGATAGTTTGAACGTCCCCCAGATTTTCGTGAGGCTGTGTAGTGCAATGCAAGTAGCGGTGAACTAGTCTCCCCCTCACCACAAAGAAGGACGGAGGGCACACTCGCTAATATCTCCTGTGCTTTCCCGCGTGCCGCTAGGGTAGTCCGGAAAATTTGACCTCTATTTTGTTCACTAATCGTGGACGTGTTTTTAAGCAAACTCCTTCATCAAGTAACGAGAAACTAAGAATGAACTCATCAATTTTAGATAATCAGCGTTCCAACTTCATCCGCATCAAACATAAATATGGCTCATATGTAATCCCAGCATGGTCACGGAGGTCGTAATAACCCAAACGACTTAAAGATATACTAATCAAGTCGACGGCGGGGCAGGACGTTGCCGTTTTCAATTATTGTCACAACAACTGTCACTACATCCGTAATAAAAAGGCTTAAAGGAACCTTTTGACAGTAGCGAGCAGTCCGGAGGTGAAGTCGACGAAGCCTCCGACGGGACGCACCACGAGCCCCACCGCGCCGAGGCCCAGCCCCCGCGCGAGCCCCCCCGCGCCGCTCTCCCGCGCTCCCTGCAGCGGCCACGTCACCACGCCGAGCACGCCATCCACCACGCCCTACACAGGCATCCACGATAGACAGGGAACGATAATATACACGCTTAGTGCGCTCTCTCACGGGTCGGTGAGGTTTCAGCGCAGTAAGTCGCCCTATACAGGCATCCACGATAGACAAAGAACGATAATATACACGCTTAGTGCGCTCTCTCACGGGTCGGTGAGGTTTCAGCGCAGTAAGTCGCCCTATACAGGCATCCACGATAGACAAAGAACGATAATATACACGCTTAGTGCGCTCTCTCACGGGTCGGTGAGGTTTCAGCGCAGTAAGTCGCCCTACACAGGCATCCACGATAGACAAAGAACGATAATATGCACGCTTAGTGCGCTCTCTCACGGGTCGGTGAAGTTTCAGCGCATTAAGTCGCCCTACACAGGCATCCACGATAGACAGGGAACGATAATATACACGCTTAGTGCGCTCTCTCACGGGTCGGTGAGGTTTCAGCGCAGTAAGTATGCAATAAAGGTCATCCCGATTATTTATTGGCTACAAATGCTGAGACGCGACTTGATTGTTGATGTTGCGTACGCCCTACACAGGCATCCACGATAGACAGGGAACGATAATATACACGCTTAGTGCGCTCTCTCACGGGTCGGTGAGTTTCAGCGCAGTAAGTATGCAATAAAGGTCATCCCGATTATTTATTGGCTACAAATGCTGAGACGCGACTTGATTGTTGATGTTGCGTACGCCCTACACAGGCATCCACGATAGACAGGGAACGATAATATACACGCTTAGTGCGCTCTCTCACGGGTCGGTGAGTTTCAGCGCAGTAAGTATGCAATAAAGGTCATACCGATTATTTATTGGCTACAAATGCTGAGACGCGACTTGATTGTTGATGTTGCGTACGCCCTACACAGGCATCCACGATAGACAGGGAACGATAATATACACGCTTAGTGCGCTCTCTCACGGGTCGGTGATACACTTTTGATACACTTTTTCTTGTTTCCAGATTCGAATTATTATAAGTATTATTATATTGGTATATTTTCTTCTCTCTTTCTGTTTAAGAAAGAGGTATATATCTTCTTCTACGGGCTTTTGTCAAGTATAGGATGTTAATTGTGTTAGTATTGTCTTATGTGCGAAAGTTTCAAATTGTATAGGTACTTGTTTTTGTTCTATTATTTATTTGTACTTTGTTTTTATATAAAAGTTGAAGCATGGTTAGCAACTATCACACTTGCATCAAACATCGTTAATATCGCTTTTTCTACAAAAAAAAAAATCGATACGCAAAGGTCTTTTACTACTATCTTTCCGCTCGTTCGTGTGTTGATTACAAAAACATAAATAAATAAATAAAAACAATATTTTCACAAAGCAACAATAAACATCGTCCACATTGGGTCCATCTTGAGCAGGCAAGCAAAGCGGTAGCACAAGCAAGGAACCAGTCCGTTATGTCCCGACCTTTTGACGGCGTCTAAGGATCCCGAGGCAAAGTCGACCACCCCAGCAGTAGGGCGGGCCACCAGCCCCACGGCGCCCTTGCCCAACCCCTTGAAGAATCCCTCGACGCCCTCCTCGCGAGCGCCCTCTATCGGCTTTGTGAATACGCCGGTGACGCCGTCAAACACGCCCTAGTTGTTTGTGTTCAACAGTGGTTAATATAAATAAAATATAAATGAAATTTCTGTAATAATAAAAATAAACAAACATTAAAATAATTCGATGTGACGTGATTTCAACATATTTTTAGAAGATATTTTAGATTAAGACAATCATCAATCAATCAATATTTCAGCACTAGAAACATTGTAACAATATTATCACTTGGAGCCTCCTATTAGACATGAAAATATCTGTAACAGAAGACTCCGCTCTTCCATAATCATAACTTTATAGAGATGATATAGACAATGAAATATATTCTAATACTAATACTACTTTTCAATATAACATTTGAATGTAACTTGGCGTTTCAGTTCTTTTGTAATATGATTGAATAACTGCTGCACTCTGAGACGTCATTTAACGTTAATGAATTATCAGCACCTACATATTTTTTCTAATAAGATGCTAACAACGTCATACAATTAAAGACTTTTTTATAATTAAAAATGGTTAGCATCCATTTTTTGTTATTATTAATGTCAACTGACGACTCTCGAGTGGGGCTTTTAGTATTAATTCGTCATATAAGTGTGGTACTAGAATACTTTCAAACTGTAAAATTAAAAGATAGCCATCAGAAACAAACTTGTAAAAAAAACAAAGTCACGCAACTCAGTTCTTCTACTGTAAAAAGTTGTGAGATCCATGTAATACCAAGTCGGTTTATTTATTAAGTGCCTACTTATGGGACTTTCTGTCTTAAGTTATTACGTAATTAGCTAACCTAACATCAACATCTTAATAAATAGATTGACTTGGCCATCGCATGAAAACACAATGTATCTCACAAGTAATACATATATTATATTAAATTAGATTGTTTAGACCACTTAAAATAAGGAAACTAAAACCTTTCTACTAATCTCATACTAAATGTATGGAAGTGTTTAATGTCAAAATTTTGGATACTTCTCGCTTGATTTTTAAAAAGTTATTGATGTCATTTTACTCATTAGGTAACGTACTTTCGATATCAGTTAAAAGTTTTTTGATATTTGTAATAGTTACGGAATAATCGCCTGGTCACACTTAACGATTACACCCTGTATAGTATACGAGCCCCGAAGCATAATAGGTCATCTATCGAAAAAATAAGACACGCGTTGTTTTCAAACCTAAATATTTGGTAAGAAAAATGAGTTTGAGAAACAAAAAACATACCACAGCTTTATCAATATTTCTTGTTTATTTTAACGTATTTCAATAATTTTCAACACCTTTCGTTATTTACAAAATAAATGATCACACTCTAAAAACATTGCGCAAAAAACTTCGTCTGTTCTCAAAACCACGCAAAATAATTCATCTACCAATTGGTGGCATCGCCTTTGCTGTCAATTACAGCCTTTATACTTCGGGGCACGGTTGCCACCAACTCTGGACATTCCACAGGTGTGATGGACTTAAACAGCTGCCAATTTAGCCTTCAAATCGTTCTTCAACCTGGAGAGATTACTGTGTAGTTTTTTCTTCATCTTCCACCATAAGGTTTCAATTGGCGACAGGTCAACTTTCCGTTTAAGACAATCAGTGTGAAATGCTTCGCTTTTGTTCCGCACCACTTTTTTTCTTTCATCGCCGACCGTTACCTCAAAACTCGAGTCATCGCTCCATATGACACTTCTCCACTGATCGGGAGTCCAATTCTGATGGTCACGAGCGATCTTAAGCTTTTTCTTCTTTTATAATTGAGTAAATAATGGCTTTTCCTTAGCGGTGTAAAAGCTATACCCCATTCTTTTCAATACTTTCTTACAGGTATCAATCGAGACGTGTTTGTGAATCATGTCTTTCCATTGAACAGTGAGTTCTCTGGCCCGACCACGGCGATTCTTCTTGATAATTCTCTTGAGAACCCTGTTTTCTGCTTCAGATGTGCTGCGTGGTCGGCCAGTCTTTTTTAAACACGAAGATAGTTAAAAGTGGCCGTTTTTAGCTGTAACGTCTTATTTAACTAAACCATAACATGTCAGATGTTCATTAGGTGACGTAAAAATGCTTAATTACTTCATTCAAATAGTTTATTGAGCATAATTTAATTTTCATTGCGTGAACGCTCTTAATACTTATGTCGAAAATTTATAAATACCTAAATAAAGTAGTGGTTGTGTAACATGTTAAGGAATGCCAGTTGATCTTTCTCTTGCCCGTATAAAAATAAAAGAAAAAAATAATAATAATTCCCTCCATATTTTCATACTAGACGAACTATTATGCATCGGGGCTCGTATAGTGTCTGTCTTACAACTTCGATACGACTGCTTGTATTTTGATGATATTTTTTTGCAGTCTGCATCGAATTATGCTATCCGAAAGTACATTTAAGGAAATTAAGGTTTAATGCTAATATGTTAACCCTGTTTTTGCTTAAATTTAAAATGTATCTGCCTCAAACACTCTATTTCTCGTTTTGAATGATAGGAGACTTAGTTGCAAGTGGTACTTATTTACTTGCGCTCATTGTTGAACTTACCATGACGAGTCCTTTCCCACTCCTGGCAAGTCCTTCCTGTAGATTGGCAGGTGGTTTGTTGATATTGTCCCGACGCCTTCTTTGGTAGTCCTAAATGAGGAGATAATCAAAGTTAAATAATACGCCATTATAATAATTTAAACCTATATGGTTTTCTTATTTGTATAATGGTCACACAAATGTACAACAGCGATTAAAATTGTGTAGTTCAGCGTCGACAACGCAATAATATTGTAACGTAAAAATATTTACATCGAAAAGGCACCTACAAGTGGTAGTCCACTAGAACAAACCCAGGACAGTTGTTGACGTCATACAGTTAGATACGTACCTTGTCCAGCAAGAGTGCAGCCAGCCCATGACCCATGGCGCCAGTGGTGCGGAACAAGATGCCTGCGTTATAAGTTTATAACTTACCAGAGACGACATGCTCAGAAACGGACAAACACTAGAACAAGCTTAGGACAGCTGATGACGTCATCAAGTTACATACGCACCTTGTCCAGCGAGATTGCAGCCAGGCCGTGACCCATGGCGCCAGTGATACGGGACACGGTGTCACGCTCAGAAACAGACAAACACTAGAACAAGCCTAGGACAGTTGATGACGTCATTCAGTTACATACGCAACTTGTCCAGCGAGGGCGCCGCCAGCCCGTGACCAATGGCGCCAGTGTTATGGTACACGGTGCAGGTAGCCTCGCCCATGATTTAACCCACCAGCCACCGCACGCCCAGGTTTCTTAATACAGTATTAATCTTTAAGTCCAAGGGCAACCGTGCAAGGGACGACGCGGATGGTTATGTGGAGTTAACCCCTCAAGATCCCGCTTCCCAGCCCTGGCCCGAGGGCCTCAACAAGGATTTCGGAGAAGAACACTAACACTAGAAATCCAGGAACAGAACCTTCCGCATGGTCTACTACCCACAGGCCTGGGGTTGTGACGTCATACAACCCCAGGCCTGTGGGTAAAATGACGTCATACCTTGACCAGCGCGAGTGCAGCGAGCCCGTGACCCATCGTGCCAGTGACGCGGGAGATATCGAACGCGTTCCCGCCCACCCACGGTGTAACCCACTAGCGACCACACGCCTAGAAACAGACCTTCAGCAACAGGCCTAGGACAGATATTGGCGTTATACAATTAGATACGCACCTTGTTCAGCGAGAATGCAGCCAGCCCGTAAGCCTGGGCACCAGTGATGCGGGACATAGTGCCTGCAGTATGACACGCTCAGAAAGAGACAAATACTAGAACAAGCCTTAGGACAGTTGATGACGTCATTCAGCTAGATACGCACCTTGTCCAGCGAGAGTGCAGCTAGCCCGTGACCCATGGCACCCGTGATACGGGACACGGCGCCCGCGGCCCCGCCCACGGTGTGACCCACCAGAGACCGCACGCCCAGGAACAGACCTTCCGCGAACTCGCCGGGCCCTTGGATAGCGCCCTGCACATATACACGGTCAATGCGTAATATAATTAATTATAATACTAACGAATGAGTAGGTATGTAAAGAACATGGTATGGCCAGCTTCGAATATATAAATTTTTATTGTTTTCTAAAGTTTACGCGAACACTACACATAGAAATAAAACAACTTTTACGGATCTACTCGGGTTTATTTTACACATTACTTTTAATTAATGTTTATCCTGAAGTTTCGAACCCTTTGCAGGGTTCGTGGTCACAGGGAGACTGAGGTGTTGGTCGTCTCATAATTAAGTAGTAGATTGTATACCCTCATTTAAATTTAATTAGGTGCGTTCCAATATCTTTTGGTCTGGCAGTATCGTGATGGGGCTGGAATTTAATTTTTTGTATGACGGGATCCGTCAAACGTCAGGATAAACATTAATTAGAAGTAATGTGTAATATAAACGCGAGTAGATCCATAAAAGTTGTTTCATTTCAATATAATTCTTTATTTTATTTTTTTGGTGCAAACAAATGTTGGTAAATCAAAAAAATATACACTAGATAGATGAAAATAATCTTAACATTTAAGTAAAATAATTTTTATTGATTATTCATTTTCTTTTTGCATGAACTAAAAATGTAGAAAGTGTAACTCAAAAACATACTGTAATCACATAAAAGTAAGTTTTATTCCTCTCAAATGCCAAGATATTATGAGCAATTATCTGCAAAAACACAAAAAAAAACATATCAGTAACGGTTTAAACAAAGGTTCTTCTTACTTGGAACGGTTCGTAAAAGAGATCTTCGACGCCCTTCTTCAACCCAATAACGAGTCCGTAAGGGTTGCCAATCACATCTAGACCGAGCACCAACACGTAGAGCTGTTTCAAAGCCTGCCCCGTGTAGTGACTCTGCGCTTGAGCCATCAACTCTTTTTGCGAGAGGAACTCGTAATTGCGCTCATAGTATGACAACCTAAAAATATTCAAGTCACATGAGCATTGTTTACTTTACTATTTTTTTAACAGATAGTGGAATGTTTATTCACACCTAATTTTTGAGCTTATATTACTGAGATACGATTGAAAACCAACTAAACCTCCTTGGCTTGACGACCTCCTTGGTCGAGTGGTTTGTACAAGGTGGCCGTGCCAAAATGAGCGCTCATTTTGGCACGGCCACCTTGTATCTCTGAAACCACGGGTCGTAGCGAAGATCTGATTACACCAATAATTTGTGGATAATTAGTGGGAATTAGTGGATAAATCTCAGAATTAGTGGGAGCTTCTATGAAAAGTTATATCAATTTTTCATTTTCCCATAGTAGATGTACAATCGCGTACATTAAGCTTATTGATAATTTGAATTAACAACTTAAAATTGAAAGGTATAAAGAGTCTAGGTAAGAATCTAGGTATATAGAGATGACGACCTCCTTGGTCGAGTGGTTTGTACACCGGTTTTCATGGTGTCGCCATCTCTGAGGTCCCGGGTTCGATCCCCGGTCGGGTCAATTTAGAAATTATTGTTTTTCTAAATTGTCTCGGGTCTGGGTGTTTTCTATGTATAATAAGTATGTATTAAGTATTTTAAGTATGTTTATCCGTTGTCTAGTAACCGTTTAACGAGTTTCATAACGAAGCTTCTCTTGGGCTAGATAATTGGTAAGTGTAAAAAAAAAAACTAAATATTCGATTATGCTCTGCCTTTTAAAAGGCTTGAACGATATAAATAATTAACGCAGGCCAGAGAAATGTAATTTAAAAAAAATATTGCTTACTTGAACACAACGTCGTTCATGTCTGTCAAAGTGACCCCAATACTTTGCAGCAACGTACCGATAAACGTCGGCAATTGGGATGTACCGCCAAGGGAAAACGAAACATGACCCTAAAATGAATACAATAATTAAAGTTCAAATTTAATTCAAAATCGGTATAAAAACAATTAGGACAATTTGACGGCCCCTAGTTGAGTGGCTCGCACTGGTGTTGCTATCTCCGAGATCCCGGGTTCGATCCCCGGTCGGGGTAATGTAGAAAAACGATATTTTTCTATATTTTCTCAGGCCTGTGTGGTTGTTGTTCCTGATATCCATAACACAAGTGCTTAAGCTACTGTATTTGGAGTCGGAGCAATGTATGTGATTGTGTCTATTATTTATTATTATTTATTTTATTAAATTAAAAAGTGTTTTAATACAATTTATGTGGCAAACATGCATACGGCATAGAATGTAGGTAACCGTAGCCTATAATACTTGCAACCCCATAGTTATCACTCGCGCACTGCCTCCTTTTTAATAGTTATATTTCATTTCGGAATCTGATACAACTCTTTTCTACAATTACAATTTTTCTACATAATATTAGTTCTTGGACATTGAACCTCTTAGGCTTGTTTCACACGGACCACAACCACACCACAACCACAACAAGAGGGCGGGCGCTAATTTAAAAAAAAAATAGTTGAATTCACATGGGCCACATTTTGCCCTCATTATTGATAGTCCGTATCAAACATGATACCGACTAGTACGTCGCAGCCACGACGCAACCACGACGCTAGCACCAGCGACAGGCAATATCGCAAACACAACATTGCGTTGATGCGACGACACTGCCACCCTGCCATCGACCACTAGCGACAACGCAACCGCAAGCCGCAGCGACACTATTCACAAGTAAACGCAGCTTGACCACTTTTTGTCGCGACGACGACGGTGTGGTGTGGTTGTGCTACGTGTGAAACAAGCCTTAAAGAACTTAGATAAAAATAAAGAAACATCAATGAATTAACAACACAAACAAGAACACACTTTGAAAGACATCGGCAGGGAGCTTAGTAACGTAATTCTTTGGTGGGATTGCCTAGCACAAACACTTATTGACGTCGTGTCATTGAACTCGTTGCGTAAAATAGGAATACTGTATGGAATTTAATGCAGCGTTACAACGTCCAAAATTGAAACAAAAAATTGCAGAGGTAATTTCATGTAAATACAAAATAATACAAAAAAATATATTATAAAAATTAAATATAAATACTAAATACTAGACCTCTATGTACACTTAGTTGGCAATGAATACCTATGACTTTGACATTAGCATGAATTGACGCTTACGTTACGATTTTGATAAGAGTTCGTGTTATACTGAATTCGCAATTTACGCAACTACTTTGGTTTTAAGGTGTGAGGATAAAATTTATATTATTATTATTTTCTCTTTATTAAATATATACCTTAAGATATTTTACAATATTTTATATAAAAACATATTTACAATATAAAATATTAAAAAAACTTGACCTAGGTTGCCACCGGCAGCGGGGATAGATCCAAGCTATCGGTGGTTAGGTCTGCAGAGTGAGGAACGTCCTGACAATACGTGCCGTGTCAAGGAGTACTGCCTTTTGCATCTGACCCTTGACCCAACCTTTCAGCGAGAGCCTCTTTAGGCGTTGATCGAGGCTCTTGGTTAAAAGACCGTTTGCCGAAACGACTATCGGTACAATAATGGTTGAATCCACATCCCACATGGCGGTAACCTCGTGAGCCAAGTCAAGGTACTTACTGAGCTTGTCCTTCTCGGCTTTCACGAGGCTCTCATCATGAGGTATGGTTGATATCAACCAGTATTGCCCAGCGCTGGGATCGGTTGACCACCACGATATCAGGCTTATTGGCGACAATAGTCCTGTCTGTAATGATAGAGCGATTCCAGTAGAGCGTTGCATGACCATTTTCGAGTACTGGCGCAGGTGCGTATTTATAGTACGGCACCTCCGATTCAACAAGGCCATATCCAAGAGCAAGTTTCCGGTGAATTATTCTGGCTACTTGATTGTGTCTGTGCAAATACTCTCCGTTAGCAAGCTGAGAACAACCAGAAATAATATGTCGGAGTGATTCTCCTGGACGGCGGCATGCCCGACAGATGTCGACCGTACCATCCCTCATAATATATTTCCGGGAGTTATTCGTATTGATAACTTCATCTTCAATGGCACAAATGACAAAACCTTCAGTTTCCCCAAAGAGGTCACCGAAACGTAGCTAGTTCACCGAGTCAAATCTACATCAGGCCTAGACTGGTTCAACTGGTTAGAGCCCGATAGTAGCGTCTGTGTAGCACCTTGCTCTTCCATATGTCCTTGCGATCGAGAGTGCTTAGCACCACTGGTTTGCGCCAATTTTCTGTTGCCAAGGAGAGCGGCGTAAAGTGTCTATTAACTGCCAAGACATCCAAATGCATCCCGCACTCACTGTTAAGTAAATAATCCCTAAGACTGCTCACCTCACGGTTATGTAGGTCCTTGGCATTTAAAAAGCCGCGACTCCCTACATCTCCGCGGGATGTACAGCCTCATAATTATTATTTTATTTATTAGGTATGAAATACCTTACCTATAAAATTGACGTTTTGTATGAAGATTTTTTATAAAACGTTTTTTTTATGTTCTTAGCATCTATTTATGTTAACACTATAAAACTTGTAGAGTAGTGTGTTTGTTTCACTAGCTAAATATATTAACCTGCTATAGCAGACATTAAAAAGGAAAAAAATCAAGACCCTTCAAAGCTACAATGACACAAAAGGTCAATTCCGCGAACAAAAAAGATATCAATTTAAAAAAAAAATGGGCGATAAACACACAAAATTAATACTGAAGCTTAAGTAACATAGTCCTAATTAAAGGTGTATAATAATATTAACAACCGGTATTGACTTTTAGAAGTAATACACTTATTAATAAGTGAGAAAAAAACGTCAATTTCATAGTTAAGGAGCTATTATATTATATTTTATATTTAATATAAAGTGACCTAGATCATCATTAGCTTACCTTTAGTGGTGACAAATGCAAATTATCGTAGAAATTTTTTTGGTCGGACGCGACTCCTAAAGCAGCGAGCGCTTCTAAAGGTTGTCCAGACTTTTCTAAGTCTAATTGGAATGCGTCCAGCTAAAACAGAATAGAGAAGATTGCTTTAATGATTATTAGATGATTATAGTGTGTCATTTAAATGAGAAATCATCATCATCAGAAGACCATCAGATCATTTTAATTTACATTTAGATTAAACTTTGCGGTCAGATATATTTACGTATATAGTGTTTAGGCAAACAACTTTAAGTTAGAGTACAAACGACGATGAAGAGATCGTAGGCGCAGTGGTCAACGCGTATGAGCTACACTATCGCTAGTTAAACCCCTTTAAGCACCCAGGAGAATGACTTAGTTGCTTAACTAAATAAAAAATATTTTAAAAAATACCAGCTTCGCTATTTTAATTTTAATTCAAAAGCACTTTTCTAAAGTTTATTTGAATAAAGAATATTTGACTTTAAATAAAAACCATTTCATATTTTGAGGAGCTCGATGGCGCAATGTTTAACGCGCCCGTTCTGGGAGTGGTGAGGTTAAGTAGATATTTGCACCGAATAAACGTAAACTCACCGCTTCCTGTTCAGTTAGCACCTTCTGCGGGAACATGCCCATGAGCGCGTTAACGAGCCCCATGTCGATCTTGATGTGGAACTCCTGTATCAGCACCTTGTAGTATTTGTACTGGCGTACTTTGCTGTGCTCCATAATGCGTTCCACTATCGACACTTCGATGAACGGCTTCATACCTAATGGTGAATAGAGTATTGTGAAATTATGTACGCCACATGTGTTTTGATTCTCAATACAGTTCAGCTCTTTCAGAATATTTAGTTATTAGGTATTTAACGGGCGCAGCAGTTTGATAATTTTATTGGTTTTTGACCCTTATGTTGATATAGGAACCCGCGTTAAAGAACATATAGCCGACGTCAAGCACAGGCGCGAAAATAAGTCTGCAGTATGCGAACATTCCCTAGAGGGGCCCAACCATTACATCAGATTTGATAAACCACAAATACTTGCTAGAGAACAACGATTCATCCCTAGGATGATACGCGAGGCTATTGAAATTAAAAAACATCCTAATTTTAATAGAGAAGATGGTTGGAATCTACCACCAGTCTGGGATCCCATTAAACAAAATATTAAATCCCAGCCCCAACACCATACTGCCAGACCAAAAGATACTGTAAGTTCTTTCTGCGTAAAACGGAACGCACCTGATTAAATTTAAATGAGGGTATACAAGCTACCAACTAATTATGAGACGACCAACACCTCAGTCTCTCTGTGACCACGGACCCTGCAAAGGGTTCGAAACGTCAGGATAAACATTAAATAAGTAATGTGTAAAATAAACGCGAGTAGATCCGTAAAAGTTGTTTCATTTCAATGTGTAGTGTTCGCGTAAACTTTAGAAAACAAAAGTAATAAAGTTAAAATGATTGTACCCAACATAATATATAACAATACATCCCTATATTAAAGGTTAATTAATCATTTTTGCCATGGTAGCGATAACTAAATTAGTGTAAACACTAGCGCAGGCATTGTAAGCATAATACTGAGTTCGAACCTTTTTGTCTTCTCACAATATATCTGTTTTGCTTTATATTATACTGGCACATGTCACATTCAATCGACTTATTGGCATGTGCCAATAAGTCGATTGTATGCTGTATTATTTTATTTCTAAATCGCTTCACATAAAAAAATACTTTACTGAATACGTTTTTCAAAATAATGTTACGATACGTTACAAAGCTAAGCTTTACAGAAAACTCTAAAGTTGAATCTTATTGTCTTACCACTAGAGTCGTCGTTCGCTCCACCGCCAAAGTTAGTAGCGTTGCGTAGCGGTAGCGTTGTCGCCTGTTCCAACTTGGCGGTGGAACAGGCGCCAACGATACCGGGAACGTCAGCAGTAGCAGTTGCTGGTCTATCTACAGCCTGTGAAGGCGTGTGTGCAATCTCCTCGAGCGCGGAGTGAACCCGTATGAAGCCTACAGGCCGGGGCTGAAGCGTGCTAACCTTAATTTGAATCTTATTATCTTACCATTAGGGTCGTCGTTCGCTATAGACCGTGGCGGCGGTACAGGCGCCAACGCTACCGGGAACGTCGGCAGTGGCAGTTGCTGGTCTATCTGCAGCCTATGAAGACGGGCGTGCAATCTCCTCGAGTGCGGTGTGAGCCCGTACGAAGCCCATAGACCGGGCTGGAGCGTGCGACGGAGTAGGCGCGGTGACGGTTTCAGTATGCGCATCTCTACGAAGTCCACCTAAGTAAAGACCATAGCCTATTTATAATATTGGGTATAGATGTGCCTCTCATAGAAAAGAAGTACATAAATAAAAGATGTACTGTACAATAGATGGCGGTAGAAGAAGTATGCGTGTGCGTTTACGCTTCTTCCCGATAGATGGCGCTGAAAATATATATAATATTTACAAAAAACTAGTTAACATTTTTTTTGTATAATATTAATTGTAAGATTGATAAAACTTATAAATGAACATAAAATCAAAAAGTTATTAAATTATTTCCGAAGGTTCGAACCTAGAATTTCTCTATCACTACTTTAGAATGATGCGTCGTCGCAACCGCTCGGCTAATGAGCTCTTTATGGAGATGATGAAAGTTGTGGCTATAAGAAAGTTACTAGAAAATAACTAAACTTAACTTATTAATTTAAAATGCTTTCTATACTACCGCCATCTAGTAACATAATATCAGTCAGTAACTTGAGGTTCCTCTTACGTAAGATGGCGCTGCCGTGTATGAAATTTTTGTAATTATTCAATGTATGGAAGATTCACCCCTCTGGTAGTGGCACATATATTTTTAATAGATGAACCATCGTACCTATCAAGTAATATTCGTGCTTCGGAAGGCACGTTGTGCAATGAGTGTCGATGGTTGTCGGAAGATAGCAATCGTTAAAATCTACCTACCAACCTGCATTACTGCCCGATCTTTCCATGTGCTATTGTTCAATTGTTAAAATGCCCGAACCCAGCAGTCGTATGTTTATAGGCTGTTGATAATGGACAACTTAAATCACTGTCAAAGTCCGCTATCATTTACTTCAGTAAATTAAATACATACCTAGTTGTTGCGGAAACCCACAACACACACTATGCTACTGTTTAAAATTAGGTTACACCTTAAAATCTACAAAATCCACTCACAGTTCCATGCCGCTCCCGCCGTCCAGAACGGGATCCATATGATCTGATGGGGCCGGAATCCGAGTCCGGGTCTTCTCGGGCTCCCTAATCACACCCAAACTACCCCAAGTGCACTTTTCCCCCGAGGAAATACCTGCTTTCTCCAGCAGCGGAGACGTCGACAGCGGCGAATTGTACTCCCGATGCGATTCGCTTACGACGTACACACACACAAAACACAGGTTGCACAATACACTTAATTAGAGTAATACGGCTCCAAATGCCCTTATTACTGCTTAAAATCTATTTAATTATCAACACACGATAACCTATAAACCAGCCATTGTTGCCTTCCCGAGACAAGTGTACCAACAAAGAAAAAAAGAACAATTAGTGATGGGGCCATTATGCCACTAAATAAATTGAATCTCGATAATCGATTCCCAAATCGATCCGTCCATAATACAAATCAAAGTTTTATTTCCAACAAAAATAAATGCCTGTTTATTTGCAACACTAGTCATAGAGGGGAAACCAAACAATATGCTTATAAAATTTAAACTCTTTAGAAAAAAACAACTATTGGCCGCACTATAGTGTCGCTTATAGTTGACCGTCCGTATTTACTACACAGCTGTATAGGAAACGCTCAGTCCATCTCTTTATTTGGCAATTATAACCTTCAAATATGCACAATAAACGAATAAACTGTTAGCGATTTACACTTAAAAACAGTGTCATAAAATAAGGAAAGTACAGAAAATAAGCTACATACAAAACGTTTTTTTTTTTTAGAGAGATTGCTGATTGCCTCAAACGGCATTTTCAGCTCCACCGGGCTTGTTTGGGGGCGGCGGGAAACTTATAGCACGTTCCTTAAGCCGTGTGAAACGAATCACCTTCGGAGGTTTTCTAGAGGGAACGGCATCACGCACTAGTGCGTGTCCCCGTGCTCTACTAGATTCTCCGAAGGGTTCGGAGCGGATCGGGGAGCGGAACAACCCGAGGGCGCCTCTAAAGGCTCGGACCTCGGCTCGGGTTGACCGGGCGCCCAGGTACATGTCTGTACCTAGTATAGAGCGCGTGCATGTGAACCGGCTCGTCGTACCCTTGTTCTACGAGTACGGTGTATTTGGGCCTAAGCTAGTGTGCATGTTTAGTGTATTCTGTAAATGTGTAGTGGCATTTAGAGGATCGGGCGGGGTCATACAAACGCGCTCGAGCAACGCACGCATCGACCTCTCACGGACACGGAATCTCAAGGCGGCTAGACGCCACAGTCCTAGCGCGAGTGCCGCGCGCTGCAGTCGTTCGCTTCGCGGTGATTATTGTTGACTTCGAGGTGGTAATGGAGCTCGGAAATAAATCGTATTATAATTATTGTTCCGTCGAGTCAATTTAGAAAAACCTCTATAATATAATTTCGATTGATCACCTGGTATTTTATTACAGTAACTAAATCAGGCTTGTATTTAAGTTCGTAGCGCAGCAATTATTTAAGAGATCCGCGTTAAACAATGTAAAAGAACATTGCAGGTCTTCGCAAGGCCTACAGAAAAGTTTGCGATAGTATGTGTATAATAATGTAAACACTCCTAATAATTATTTTTATTTACTACAGAATAATAAAAAACGATAGGCTATTTGCGAAGCATATCCAATTCATTATTAATCTATAATCGGATAAACATGATAGTCACCTTGGGCATTTAATTTAGATTAAAATTGTCTTTTACACTATATCATTCAAATTTTTCTATTTTATTCACGACAATAAATTGAACAAGGCCTAAAGACATTTGTTGTATATCTAGCGCCATCTGGCACCGACAAGGGAAACTAAATATGTTGCAATATCACTAATGATTAGTTTCTATATTTCCCGCAGACAGTGCCCGCCTGCCATTATCTAGGAGCCTGCGCGCCCGCCACTCGTCCTCTTTTCTGACAGCTGCAATAAGGTTGAGCACAATAAATGTACCTAATTAGTTACAGGTGGTTTTACTCGCCCAACGCTCCTCACAACATTTGCATTGCACTTTTTACGTAAGTCAGAGTTGACAGCCCTAGCACTACGAGCGTGCGTAGGTATACGAAGCGAGGTACGTTCGGCGGCAGATCAACCTACCCAAAACTGTCAAATTTCTCCAATGAATATTGATCCTTATATCCAAACAATAAAGTTCAAAATTGATTGTAGAAATTTGACAGTTTTGGGTAGGTTGATCTGCCGCCGTGTGTACATACATGAGCTTACCTTCTGCTCTCTCCTTATTTTGTGACAGTGTCTTGTTATAGAAATTAACGTAGTTAGTGCATACCTCAATCTTATCGTCAACAGCGACAATCGGTGACACCGAGTCAACGCTGACCATCGTCTCGATCAAAAACTTCTGGTATGCCTCTTCTATTTGAATCAGCTTTGATCCATCGATCTTTTTGTAGCGGCGGGCGCCTATTTTGCACTGTTCCCATATTATGCCGGAGCTGCGAAAACAATAAAGTTTATGAATAGCTACAATATATCTGTAATAAAGTCAAAGTCAAAGTGATTTATTGCAATTAAGTGTATATAAATGTCTTATAAATGTTAGTATTTAGTGCTAACAACTTAATTACCTTTTACAGGTACTGCAATATTGTTTACAAGTATATGTAATGGTATAATAACGACAACTTATGGCAATTTAACAATTAACTTAATTTAAACAGAGTAGGTAGGTAATAAGCTACCGACCAACATTGTGACAAACTTATCTCAAATTTGTTGGTTTTCTTTAGTTTTTTTTATTTTATTACTTTGTGTAGTTGAATAAGAGCTAAAGTGCAGCTATCAAAAAAGTATGCTGAATCTAAGCATGTGACACTTATTTATAATTATTACAATAATAATAAAATAACTTTTCACTCTGATACAAATTAGAACTTAAAAATTAACAGTTCCCATTTATAGATTTTAATTAGAAAGTAATTGACAATATACCACAGCGCGTACTATGAAGCATTTTATTTCAATCAAAGCTGTTGAAGCTTACACAGGGTGTTTGGTAATAGGTGTATATTCCCGAAACATAGCCATGCAACCAAGTATAAAGAACACTGTGATAACAGGCGCAAAATCATATTTAGTAGATTTACTTTTCCAAAAAAAACTCAAATTTATTATATTACAATACTTTTGTTCACTCCTCAATGTTTCGACTTCTGTTTATGTTTGACCATGAGGTTGGCGACCAAGAACAACGTATCAGCTTGACCTAGGGTTGTCACTTTACAGTTTTACTTAGTAACAAAGAACCTCAATATCACGGCCATGTGGTGCTTTTCATGTATGGTCATAATTTTCCACGGTTCTACGAACGGTACCCTATCCGCCATATTCGGGATTATACTGGTATTACCAAACAGCAACTATCTCACTTATGGAAAGCCCTGCTGTGAAAAAAGTATTTAGAATCATGGTAATGGTTACATACTTGGATATGCTGATGTAGACTATCTCCAGTAGCTCGGGGTCATTGACCAGCGACAGCCCCATGCCCTGCATGGACAGAATTATCTCTGTGTCGACCAGTTCCGCCTCTCCTATCGTGTGGGCTCCGCTGGCTAGTATAGGGTCGTCGGTGAATAGAATTACTCGTTGTAACCCATCTAAGAAAGATACCCATGATATCCTGTTTGTTTCATTGATCCTAAAAATAGATATGATTAATTATCATCATCATCAGCTCATTTTTATGTCCCCACTGCTGGGGCACGAGCCTTTCCTATGGATGATAAACCGCCACGAGGGACCAGTGCAGATTGGTGGTTGATAATGACTGCTAATGCAGCCGGGACCAACGGCTTTGTCTTCTTCAGCACAAAGGAGCTCGAGATAAAAAATAGTTGGTCACCCGTCCGATGCCCGGCCTTTGCGAAAGTTGCTTAACCTCAGCACGCGCAGACCGCACGTTACCCACAGCACCATCGAGCTCATCTAGTAAGCATGATTGTTGAAGCGAAATTCACGTATTGACTGAGAGTGTAATTTTTTTCGTAGGCAACTGATACTGTAGTGATTATATTTAAATAGTCTTATGTATTCATTGATTAACAGACTTCTTGCGTAAAAACTAAAGATTGCATGCTATTTAATATATTTAAAAAAGGTGGTTAGTTAAAAACATATTGATGAGAAAAACACTTACATGAAGTCACCGATTCCGTCCTTTCTAAGATCATTTTCAATTTCTTTCTTCCTGTTACCCTCGAATATGAGCACTCGGGGTCCGGCCGGGTTATCCCATGTGAACAACATTTTGTGCATTGGTCGCATTTTTCTGTTAAAGACATCGATATTCATACACAACTCTTTAATAAGGGGAAAGACAATCCAAAACTTAAGACATACTTGCGAGATATTAAAATTATATGAAAATACAAATTTCAGCGATCGAAACGTCGTATAACTAGAATACGTACACTAATGCCCGTTTGCTCTAAACGTCAATAAGGCGACTCCTAATAAAGAGACAACTAAGTTTAAGCAACGCCTATCTTTAAAATTTATTTGCACCAAATGAAATATCTTAAGTTATTCCTAACGTATGAGTTGCTTAAGGGTGCGCCGCCAAAAAAATGCCAAAAATGCAGTTACGGTTAAGTAGATATAATTGAAAATACTATCGTATTAAATGAACAAAATATATATTCAGTATCATAGGGAACGTGTTTACAATTTGTCAGAACCATAAATTCATAACACGCTATAGTTTTTTCTACAATATCATTTAAAGTTGGGCAAAAATCATGAAAACGAGTGGCGGCGTTTAGTAGATTTCTTATAGTTTATCTAAATTATTGTACCTCTGATTTTGTCTAAACAATCATCAATGGACTAAACAATCATTTTCGATTCATCAAGTGGTTATTTAAATAATTATTTTTTATTGAGCATCAAATAAATATGGACGACGACATTTCAAATAAAACATATGACACTTGTCACTTATGGACGGCGCACCCTTAACTGAGTGAATGATCTAATAAACAAGTGACCGACTGCCTATGATTCAATTTATTTTAATGTCAACTTGCTATAATCCGACAGAATATAAAGGATCGTTTGTATGGGTTTGTATACATAAACTCGAAAATTGCGACATCGAACGCCGCGAACACGGTACGCCGAACGTTCTTCAAATCGATGGTACGCCACATCGAATGTCGCGACATCGAATGTCTCGATGTCGAACCATTACTGCATCGAATGGTTAACACAGCGAATATCTTGACATTCAAAGGTTGTAGTATCGATTAATCATTACGTCGAAAACCTAAATAAATAAGTAGTAGGTTCGAATACAAAGAGTGATATGTAATTTCGTTGTTTATATTACTAATAAAAAGAATATTAAAAATAGATGAGTATTATTCGACTAACTGTTAACCAACTTATTATTATATGTCGTAAATATTCACTATGGCGGCGCCAGCGGCGACCCGTCAATTGCAACCGATGTTGTATGAAACCTGTAGATACTGTGACTATTCGATTTCGTGACAATCGATGTCGCGAAATTCGCGGTGGTATACCGTAGATTTCATAACCTTTCGATGATTTAACCTGTCGATATTATGATCATTCGATGTCGCGACATTCGATGTGGCGTACCATCGCTTTGAAGACCGTTCGGCGTACCTTGTTCGCGGCGTTCGATATCGCAATTTTCGAGTTTATGTAGAGAACCCCGTTTGTATTTTTTGTTCTTTTCTTCTTATTAGCGCATGTGACAAAAAGAGACATAATCAAAGTTAAGACTTCTTTATTTATGGGGTAAAGCACGCTTGTCAACGGGACAGGCAGACAGGTCAGACATAACCTAGCAAAGAGAATTTAATCACTACGTTTAGTATAAAGCACAACACGTCTTCCTTTCCTCCGATTTTAAATTTTATTTGATATTTTATGAAAGCTGCAATTTGTGCGTCTTTTACAAGAGCATGGCCAGAGTATTTTAAACAAAGTTACATTGTTCTACATGCAGACAAACAAAGACAAGAAGCTGTGAAATTGTCTGGCAATTGATAGAAAAATAGCATTTTCTGTTTCTGAATAGCTCAGCATCATCTCCACCTGAAATTTATTTGATAATATGTAGGTATCTATATAAATTGTAGACATAAAAGTATTTAATAGTTTTTTAGTACCATACCCGGTGACTGTATTTTTACGTGAGTGCAGTCAATTGTTCCAATAACATAGGGGAAACTGGGATGGGATGGGATGGGATTACACCAAATTTGGTAGGTACTTACCATTTAGAAAATTACATTCACATGTTATTTTTTAAAATATACATAATGCCCTGAATTACTTACCTATTACTGCTAAACTTCAAGTCCTGGTCGATTTGTCTAGAATATACAAGGCTGTACTTTTTAAAATTCGATACCTTTTGAAAAAATTTAGCTCGTCGTATTCCATAAACCAATTTGGTCGCGGTTTTATAATACGTGACCTAGCGTGTCTTTCATTATAATAATCGATGTTTTCCAAGAAATCTATTAAATGTCAAATGGCTTCACCGTTCATGGTGCACTGATTAAAATGAGAAGTTCAAAAAACAAACCAAATTTGATCGAATTAAGTTATAAAAAAGTAGGTTAGGTTATGTTATCGACGTTCATAAACCTTAGGCGTTACTCTATCGGTGTCATAAACATTAGGTATGTCTTAGCAAGTTTAGGTATGACATAGCGTTAGTGCAATCCATTTTGTGGTTTAGGAATGACTTAAATAATTACGCATGAATTTAAGTGCCGCCTAAGTTTAGTGCAAACGGGCATAAGTAACTTACGTTAAGTCCCAATTAAACCTTTGTTGAAAAAGTAATCTGGCACTTGTGTGTACTGAATTTACTTGCAACTACCATTACATAAAAAAACCCAATGGGGTACATATTACAATACTTAAAATTAAAATACCGACTGCCGAAATACCTATGCTCAAAATCCCTAAACTTTAATTACCTAATACTTCAAAATACATATTCATATTCATTTATTGCATCTTGTTGTATACAATGGTGTTACATACATTTTTGGCACAAACAAGAACCCTGTAAAAGGCACGGCACTTACATACTATACTTACTAAACTAATTTATATTTTAAAAAAAACATTTTTCAACATTTGTTTTTGTAAAATGTGCATTAAAAATTATATAAACATTCTAATTTATATTATTATTACACTTAATTATATCATAACGGGTGCTGACATTTATTATTATTATAATATTATATTTGTTTATACAAGTAACATAAAACTTTAACTAGATACATAAAATATTTATATTTATTTTAAGTATCATTATCAAATTTTCTTCCCTGGAGGGTTTTTAATAAATTGGGCAAGCGGTAATCTAACTTGACTGCCATATAGAATGGGCCTTCTTTAAAAAGATCAAGGTGTGGGGTTGTTTGACATAAATTATTTGCCCGGCGAGAAACGCAGCGTCTAGGAAGGTCGGTTATTCTATTGAAATAATGTGGACTGGTGCGAACTGATCTACAAAGCTCGTAGATGTATAAACAAGTAACTGTAAGGATTTTTAAACTGACAAACCACGGCCGGCACGACTCTTTGGGTGGCAGATTGGCGACCACTCTGATGCAACGCTTTTGCAGAACACTACTGATTCGATTTCAGTTGAGTTCCCCCAGAAAATAACCCCAAACCTGATCCTGACATATTAAACCGAAACATAATAGATATTATTTTTTGAAGTGAAAACTTCTTTAGCGGCGTTGTACACTTTTTTTGTAATGGGTAAAAAATGTTAAATTCGCGTCAGGACACGTGACTCGCGTCAGGCTTCAGGACACGTGACCTGATCGAAAATTCGTAAGACGGATGGAGAGTAGACAGCCGGCGCGGCGTAGGAGAGGAAGTATCCCCCTCTCTTTCTACGGCGCGGCGAAAATGTATGCCTGCTGTTTCGTTTAGGCAGCGCAGGGCGCTTGCGCGAATGTTCGAGTGCTTTTTAATGTAATATAAATTGTCATGTTTGTGTACGATAGCGCAATAAATAAATATTGTATTCTACCACATAAATGATAGTACTTTTATACTGATTATTGAAGCAATTCGTGAAAAATTATTCCCTAACCATTCCAAAATATCAAAAATGCACAACGTTAATATTCAAGTTTTCACTTCTGCCGGCACTCCCGGAGTGCAACCCGTCGTTTTTTTCAGTATTTTGACATTTAGATCGTTAGGTATTTATAATTTCGAATATTTAGAACTTCACTACATATTATAAAACAAAGTTACTTCCCGCTGTCTGTCTGTCCCTATGTATGCTTAGATCTTTAAAACTACGCAACGGATTTTGATGCGGTTTTTTTTAGAGTTTAGATAGAGTGATTCAAGAGGAAGGTTTATTTGTATAAAACATGCATATAATTGAACCCGGTAGGTGGCGCTGCGCTGCCTTAGGGTTCTATAGGATACGGTTGTTCACTCAAGCGGACGAAGTCGCGAGCGGGCCGCTAGTCTATTATAAAATTAAGTATTATACACTTCGGTAAATTTATCGTTCGATATAATGAAATTTCGGTATTTGAATTTAGGTCAAACTACCATAAAGTATTATAATTTTAGACATAGGCATTTTGGCTGCCCGTATTTTAATTTCAGGTTTCCTAATATGTACCCATCCCGATACGATAGGAGACCAATCCGCTTTTTTATATATAAGGAGTTTAAGTCATGAAGGCAGTAACACACTTACTTAACATTGACGTTCTCCTTCTCGTAGACGGTGACTGGGAACTGCGTGAAGTTGACGAGTAGCGCGGGCGCATGGCCGTCGCGGTACTGTCTGATGGTGATGTAGGTGCCGCCTTCGCTCAACTGGACTTCTACGTGGAGGCCTCCGTACTAAAACATTTAAAAAATAAGATCTTAAGAGGAGATCGACGTTTCAGTGCTTAGCGTGCCAGGTCAGCGATTGCTACGGTTAAGCAACTTTAGGTCAGTCATCGGATGAGTGACCAAAAATTGGTTGGTCCCGGCTGCATTAGCAGTCGTTTACAACTAGGCGGAGCGGCTAGCGGTAAAAAACGAATGTCTAATATCCTATCATGCCTATCTACATTTATACAATATGTTGATTTGCATTCGCGCCATATTCATAGCAGCAGTCATATTGCTTATACTTATTACAAATCAATTTTAAAAAAATATATAAAAAAACGTATGCGTAAGCGTAAGCTTAGGCCACTTTACGTAAGGTCGTCGACCCGCCCGCTGCGCTCTAATCTACCTACTACGGTCCGCACTAGGGAATGCAATCCGGATAATCCGTTATCCGAGAAATCCGGATATCCGCAGATTTTTATCAGTCTTCCAAATTCGGATTTGTAAAACGAATCCGGATTTTTTTCGAACAAGAAATTTTGGAAAAAAAATCATAAATAGCGAGTTTCGCGCGTTAGTTGGTAGATGCCTTTACGGCTAATCACCAGCGCCATTTACTAGATGGCGCTATTCGCACGACTCGCGTGTGCCACCCTGGTAGAGGAGAGCGGGGCGCGGGCGGGTGGGACGCTGGTCGGGCGTCGCGTCGCGCGTCATTTCGTTTATTGATGTTAATTTGACGGAAAGAAACATTGTTTTGCCGTGTTCTGTGCCGCAACTTGTGCGCGAGTGGTATTTAAACATTAGTATCTTATCTTATCTTAGTAGGCCTGCTGAGGTTTCCCTCTATCAGTAACACTTCAACCCATCGGGATCTTTTGTGCAACCCCATCCCTTCACTCTTCCTCCTCTGTAAAGATAGATGCTATAAGTTTGGTAACGTCCTTAAGAGCAAAGAGCCTGAAGTCCTCCGGTTTCGGATAGGCCGACCCCAGGAGTCCCATTCTTTTCCTAGCCAGAGAGTCGCAGTCACACAGTAGGTGCTGCATTGACTCCGTTTCCTCTCCACATGCCCTACCCAAACTATTTGTTGAGATGTGCATTCTGTGAAGCATTTGCTGTGTGGCAAAGTGCCCTGTCAAGGCACCGATGGTTTAACGGGCCTGCCTTTTACTGCCTCCGCATATGAACTTACTCCGTCCTAAGGCGTTTTCGCCTAGGAAGGATTTGGAGTGTTTCATACCCGGCTGCTCTGTCCATTCGATGCCGTGCCTCTTTTCGATGTAGTCTTTTAAGGCCTTGTTAATGGTACTTTGTGCAAGTGCCACCAACGGCTCAGGACCAATAAGCTGGGTCTCTGAGCCCTCCCTGGCAAGTGCATCCGCCATCTCCTTGCCGTGGATTCCCATATGGCCTGGGACCCAGATCAATCGCACCTTGTTATGTCCACCTAGCTTGTTTAGAGCTTTTGTAGTTTCCAGAACAAGGCCAGAGTCGATTCGGGGCGACATGAGTGACTTAAGCGCGGCTTGGCTGTCACTCAGAATGAATATATTGCGCTTTTTCATAGCTAACTCTATATTCTGCTTTGCGCATTGGAGTATTGCGAATGTTTCTGCTTGGCAAACTTGCTTGGTTAAACAGTGGCAAATTTTCCCATACTTTGACTATGCTTGAAGTCGTTATTATAGACGCTTGCCCCTGTGCCCGACTTCATTTTTGATCCGTCGGTATATCAGATTAGGCTGTCTTTTTACGGAGACGGTGGCCCTCGTTTCCATTCGTCCCTGGTTGGAACATAAACTTTAAATTTCTTTTCGAACAGAATATGGGGTAAATTTTATCGCACCCCATTTCCATGATCCTAGCAGGAATGTCACTTGTTGCCCATTTTGTGTGTCTGGTCAGAGGTTTAGATGCGTCCCATAGTTCGGCCACCTTTAGTCTATGTAACGCTTTCTTTGCCTCTGTTTGTATTACAATGTGCAGGGGTGGGAGGTCTGTGAGGACCTCCAGCGCTGCCTTTGGAGTGGTTCTAAAAGCACCAGTGATTGCCAGACAAGCTGTTCTCTGAAGTTTGCTAAGAGCATTCTTACAGATCTTCAGCCTGGTTCTGGGCCACCAGACGATGCTGCCATATGTGAGGATCGGTCACACTATCGTCATGTAGATCCACCTAATGATTTTGGGGTTGAGTCCCCACGTCTTGCCATATGTAGACCGACACATGCCAGACTCTGTAAGCCTTGGCTACGGTTGTGTTCACATGCTGTTTCCAAGTAAGTTTCCTATCCAGCGTTAAGCCTAGATATTTCACTTCTTTGGATCTAGAGAACCGGGTGCCATAGAGTGTTAGGTTACCCAGTCCCATAGTGTTCCTCATTCTTGTAATTGGGATGGCTGTGGTTTTCCCCGGGTTTACAGAGAGGTGATGGGCATTGCACCATTCCTCCAGCAGACCCAGGACACGTTGCATTAACCCCGATACCGAGGGAAATTTCCCACTGTCTGAGATGACCAGATCCTTTATTCAGCCTTACTACAATTGAATCAACCACAAGTCTGTTAATAATTTCCATTTTAAAAAGAAGTAAAAAATATTAGATTTTGACATTGTGCTTTTATTGAATCCATTTACACTATGAAACGTCACATTAATTATTAAAAGTATTTGAAAATAAAAATCATTAAAACTCGTGACCGTGAAAAATCATTAAGACTCGACCAATCGTGAATTGGACCAAACGCGCCTAAAGGACCTGTTGCTGTAAGTGCAGCAGCTATTTCATTTAAAAATAAATAAATAAATAGAACTCTCATAAACTAGCTCGACTTACGTCGTTATTTAGCTTGAGACAAACGGTGTGCTGCTCAGTGTAGAGGAATGGCGCGGCGTGCTCCGTGGAGGAGGACACCCGTAACAAGAGCAGCTTATCTTCCTTCTCTATCACCGGCCACAGAGGCGCACTTGAGTTGTTTTCCACCTGCAAGGAAAGATGAACTGTTTTACAGTCAACCGCAAAGCAGCTGACCACATTAGGACCAAGTTATAATAACTTCACTATAAGTTAACAAGTACCTGTTTGTTTATTTAGTTGGTTTGATTAAGTTAGTGTTTAACTAGTTATGCGGCGGACTGTACTACTGTACAGCTTGAACTATAGCTAACTTTTATTTCTGACTATTTGTAATATGTTATAAATAAATCATAAATGAAAAATAAATGTTTATTTATAATGACTTTTCCTGACTGACTGATTCAACATCGCCGAGCCGAAACCGCTGAAGTTAATTAGATGAAATTTGGACTGTAGATTAAATGAGTGACGCAACCGACCACTACGAAAGGATTTTACGGAAATCATACCCTAAGCGGGTCAAATAGGGGGTGAAAGTTTGTATGAAAGTCCGTCAGTTTTGAAGAAAAATACATGAGAATTGGTATTTGGCTTTTTGAAAAGAAATAAAGAATGACTTGTCTCAGGAGTTTTGTTTATTTTTCTTTAAAGGAGTAAAAAAGGGAAGAAGGTTTTTGGGGACATTGTTATTTTTAAAGTATTATCTATAAAAATGAATAATTTTATTGATCTATGGATTTACAATAAAAATAAAGAATGACGTGTTTTTGCATTTTTCGAAAGATCTCCCCTAGAGGGGTGAAATAAGGGTGGAAAATTTGTATCGAAATCAATCATTCCTTAAATTTCGGTATTTGGCCTGTTTAGAAATTATGAAGTGTTTTAGGATTTTTGGAAAATGATCCCTTAGGTAGGGCATGACAATTTGTACAGGAGGTTTCAAAACTGACCAAAATTACTTATACGAAGTGATCTTTATTAGGTTGTTGTTTAGTTGTCTAACTCTTTTTACTAATATTTACCTTTAATAAGTTTGGCTTTTATTACCCACGTGAGCAAAGCCGCGAACAAAAGAGAGTATAGCATAATCGAAATATTTTAGCTAAAATCGGAACAGATGATTGTTTCTCAAAATATTAGACTCTTCAACTCACCTCTCTCCAAGGGTCACCAGACCTATGAAGCTCCTGATATTGAATCGTAAATGGTGCCTCGTTGATGATAAGGAAGAATGGTGTGAACACAACCATCTTTGTCAAACTGTTGAACGTCAGTTGGTTCGTTATTGCCACCTGTTGATTGTAAGATAATTTTATAGAAGGACATCATTTTATTTAAGAACATCAAATAACAAAAGTATTGAAATAGTAATAAAGCGTGAAAGTAAAAAATGATTCTATCATGTTACATTTTGGTTTGGGAACTTTCCGATAAAATCATCAGATGAAAAATACACAACCTCTATTATATTACTTAAGTGTCTCTTTTCACCTCATTTTTACATTAAAACGCTTCGATCATTCATAATTTGTCGTAGATACGTCGTTTGTTGACCCATTTCACACTTTACCGGTTTTTATCTATAACATAATATACCTGATAAGTTCTTCCCTCATGTTTGCAGATCACAACACCAGAGCTACCGGGCACGTCCAGCGAGAACTTATCGGACCACTCGCCAAACTCTATTCTTATAGCAGCCTTCTTTTTGCCGAAGAAGTTCTTCGCGCGGAAAGAGAACAGTATCGGCTCTTTATACTCTTTCGGGTGGAATATCACATTGCCAGTCTCGTCGACGTTCTGAAACGCAATTTTATTGTTAGCATTCTTACTTTTGTACGCGTGAAGTCTCCTTACCGCAAAAAGCCTGCAATTTTCCGGTTAGAGAGTGCACAATATATGCTAATTAGAATAATAATGTTGCCATATTTGCGCGGTGTCTGTACAGCATTCATTGACTCGATTTATGTGTTAACTAAATGGAACATAAAAGATTTTTAATTATTTAATAAAAATGAGCCAAAAAAGTCACCATGAAATTTTACATGCAATTAAATGACATGCAACTATTATCCACGATGAAATATCAAATGACAGTTACAAATATACTTTTATACATAAACGCAATACAGTTATAAAAGCAGCAGGGTCATTATAATCCACCGAATCGAAGTTGTTGTTAAAAACCCACAAATACCTCAATGACGTTATGTTACACCAAGTTGGAAGTTTCACAAAATGTATTTACTAAAAGAACATGTACCTATGTATAATCCTGCTAGAAGGTCTATTTTTTAATCCCAAAATAAAAAGTTTTCGCCTTATATCGTACATAAATATATAGAAAAATTTTAAATTTGTTCTTTTTGTAAATTTATACAGGTTAAATGTTCGCCTGAATGAGTAACAATATGTTATCATAATATTGTAATAATAATTGTTATTACTACCCTTATATTAGCAAATTATTTCCGCCCCTTAATTTAATCCGCCTAAAACTAAGTTTCTAATTAAACATATTATAACAGACATTTAGCAAGGAATATTTTACATTCCTGGTACTAGGTTTGTAAAGAATGAGGTTTGTATAAACAGTACATCGAGACCTGGCATCCATGCTGAGAAAAGTGAGTGAATACAGCAATTTTTCATGATTAATAGCTAAATATTTTAATAAAACATAAACATAACTAAGTATTTCACATAAGCCAGACATTTACATATCTAAAATACATGCATATAACTCTCACAGGTCTCGACATAACCTCCGATGAAGGTCTATAAGTGCACTGTAAACTTAATACGAATAACACCTTTATGTGCGACCACCACAGTGCCTAAATCTGCGTGCACTCACCGGCAGACAAGACGTATGACGTCTAAGAAATTTACTGCAACGCGAATGTTTTATCTGCAATCGACATCATACGTTACGGTTCTAATTTTCATGATGCACACAATTTGGAGAGACTACGTATCATATTCCTTTTAAATTCAAAATAAATGGATTATACTATGACCCCGCTGTGCATGCTAAAATGTCAATAAATGAAGAAAATACAATTTAGTCGAAACCAAAAAATCTTAATACAGTTACTTTGAGATAAAGCTTGTTAATATATTTTCAAAGCTTAATAAATGTCAAATTAATGTATGTTTTCACCAGTGACTGTAAAACCATTTACTGTTTGACGTTGTTGAGAAACTGATCTTTATTGTAAACAATTTAATTTTGTTAGTACCACTTATAACATTGCTTTAGAAAACTTTACTTGTAGCTGTTTAAAATAAAGTCTCATTTCGTGTCAATCAGCTTGTGTTAACGTCCACTGGCTGCATTCTAGGAGCATAATTTTAGAAATAGCAAAAAAATGTGAAAACTCTATGAAACAACGTCATCCGAAGATCATCTCAAAGGTACCTTATTGGGGGTGCCGGAGTCTTTTTCTGGTTTCTTTGATTTCTGCAATCACGGAACGTGTTATGGCCAATCGTGTTTACATGACTTTACATTACAATGCTCCAAATAATTTAAAAGTTGAGTTTAAAAGAAACCATTTATTTGTAACAACTAAGGCAAGACTTTAGTTAGATACATCTAATTAACAGACAGACAACTATTTTAAATTTAATACACAATAAACTTAAACCTATGTCGTTCTTTTTTAGGGTTCCGTACCCAAAGGGTAAAACGGGACCCTATTACTAAGACTCCGCTGTCCGTCCGTCTAGTCACCAGGCTGTATCTCATGAACCGTGATAGTTAGACAGTTGAAATTTTCACAGATAATGTATTTCTGTTGCCGCTATAACAACAAATACTAAAACACAGAATAAAATAAATATTTAAGGGGGCTCCCATAGAACAAACGTGATGTTTTTGCTCGTTTTTGCTCGATATTGATAATGGCAACAGGTAGACGCTCGAAATATTTACATAATATTTAGTTATATATTCATTTTAAAAATAAACAATTAAATTAAAATAAAACAAATATTTAAGGGGAGCTCCCATACAACAAACGTGATTTTTTTTTGCCGTTTTTATAGATAATGGTACGGAACCCTTCGTGCGCGAGTCCGACTCGCACTGGGCCAGTTTTTACTATTTTAGTTTTAGTGCACTTGTGATCTTTAAAGTCTATGGTACTGACTTGTCGAAAAAGAATCCTTGTTCTTTTTAGGAAGTAGAGCTTGTTTCATTATTCATGTCACTCCACAAAGGTCGTATATACCTACTTACTTATCTTACTTACTTACGTGGTTCCCTCGCTAGTACGCGACTAACACTTACCGCTTAGTACCTATAAGTACCAATACTTAGCGATTTAACATGTTAAACATTTAATATTACAATGACGTGTCATTTTACAGTTTCCAAATTAGACATCACAGTTATAAATACCATTAACGCTGTAACTGGGCATAGCAACAAATCTTAAGTGTCTGAAATAACAAACTTTTAATGCAGTCAACTTACCCTATAGCATAGCGTGAACCCAGTTTTATTAAGCATCCAGAAGGGACAGTACAGCGATAGCACTTGTGTGCCTTCCATGTCGACGTTGTGCATGCCCAAGTCTAGGGTCATGACGGACGGGCTGTCGTGAGACTCGAACGTCCAGACTGATAGCTCTGCTTCTGTGTCGGGCAAGTTCTTGGTACACACCCAACATTTGTCTAGATAGTTTTCAATCTGTAATTAAGATGTCAATTAGATATAATAAACTTTATGATCTTAAGTAGTTAAAGGACAAGCAAATTGTTATAAAATAAACATGTTTATTAAGGTACTTTCTTGGCATCGCACGGTTCTTTTTAATGAATACCTAAAATTATTGGGCCATGGCGGTTAGTGATGGCTTGATCTTTGCACGGGCTAGTATTGATTTAGGAAGGCTTAAGGTTGAACGAATTTGTAAATCATCGTAAATGATGACATTTCACTTTTTTTGATGTCGTTTTATTGCGAAACAGTATTGGCGGAGTAGTCTAAATGAACTGACCCATTTGAATTGCTCTTTTTTACTTAACTTAAAAATAGACAAAACGATTATGTTAGCGAAAAAAAATCTTCCTCATTTAGTTTTGGACTTCTCCAAATGGTTATTTTGATTTTACATGTTTAAGTACTTACCATAATAACAACCAAAGCCTTATACGCGATTAATGTCTGCGAGCGTTGCAGTCTACTTATGATTACAGACTTCTTCATACTAACCCATTTGAATTGTACAAATAATATGTTTATTTACTCACCATAAGAACGACCGAAGCCTTATTAGGCGCGAGATGCGACAAGTGGAACATCTCTCCGGGCCGGAATGTCTGCGTGCGTTGCAATCCCAGTTGGGAGACCACAATTTCGAAGGGCAAGCAGTTCTGCAGCTTGACCGCCGGCTTCAATACGATGTCGTAGCAGGAAGAGGCGAAAGTGTGGCGGTTCGAGTGCTCGAAGAATACTTGCTCCATTTTACCGACGGCCTAGCAACAATGAGGTTGGTTTTAATAAATTAACAAAACCATTTTTTTTATTTTAGAATAGAAAAGAATAGAATAAGTTTATTTGTGCTATATCACAAATATCACAAGTAATTGTACTGTTGTAATAATACAATACAAGAGGTTTAATAGGTTATTTTGAAGGGTTTTTGTTTATATTTTTTATGGTGGCGATTGACCGGATCGTACAGGTCTGTTAACTAAAGCTGGTATGTTCACAGTACTCACACTAATGCAAATTCACTATACAGCACGTTTAGAAATTAATTTAAATTAAATTATTTTGATTGAAAAAGCAAATTTATAAAAAAAATGTCTTCTTAGGGCCGATTAACGCCAATTGACGGATAAAACTTATTCGTTTGATAAAGTATTAGATAACCATTTTAAAAAATTATTGTCATAACATGACTTTTCTTTTTAAACAGGTGACATTTTAACTTGATTGCGTAATACTTTATCAGAAGGATAAGCTTTATCCGATGATTGAAAAATCAGCTCTTACTCTGATTTAATAAGCTAATTTCACGAGATTGTCCTGTTAATGTTTTGGTGGAACCAATTCTTTGAGAAGACAGTTTTATCTAACCTTAAAATAGGTAAACAAAGATGATACAATAATCTTCGTTCATTTAAACGTGACGCTAACGGACGAATGCAAAAAAATACCACTCTGTATTTATAAACAGTAGCAAAAGCAATACAATAACTGCTTCCTTCATACTCATAAGCTTCACCGAGCGCTAGAGAGACGGATAGAATTTCATGATGCGTATGCAGTGCGACGTCACGCCGCGCGCTGACGTCGCACTGCATAGACATTACACAAGCGCAACGTGTAAATGTGTTGAACGTGCTAGCTTTAATTAACAGACCTGTATCATCGTTACGAAACCGTGACGTGCAATTCGCGGCGAGCTTAATACGTCATTGCTGACTGACCAATAACAGGGCGGAGCTCGCAGCTAGCGGCTCGGCTCACTGTACTGACCATGCAAATGATCGCATCGAAATGTCTCGTTACATTCAATTGATGAACTAATATCTAACCTTATCTTTAAGCTTTGCGCTACGAAGCTGTAAATCAGCGACGCTTTTTTTTGGAATTTGGAATTTGACAGTGTACATTGAAACATGCCAATACCAAGACTTTCAGTTTTTAAACTAATTCGCTTGTGTTAGGAATGGGTACACTATTGGCGCTATGGGGATGGAACCACAATTATTATTCAGCGTTCAAACCAGCAGCTGCTCGGCTATCGACAACGCGACGCTTCATCAAATCGAGTAAATCTGAATAAATAATTATTAACGATAAATAACTCCAATAAAGTCGTATATTTATTTATTCATTTATTATCATCATATCATAGATCCCCCCGTGTGGTGCAATTCTTTATCCCCGGAGATAAAGAATTGCACCACCCCATCTCTTCCCGTGGGTGTCGTAAAAGCCGACTAAGGGACCATTCCAGAGGATGGGCAGCAGCATCTCTCTGAGGTTACCCTCAACCTACTGCGATCGCCAACCCGCCTGCCAAGCGTGGCGATTACGGCAAATACCCCTCATATCCTTGGGGGAGGCCTTTGTCCAGCAGTTGACGTCTTTTGGCTGAGATGATGATATCATAGATTATTGTAAAAATATTGTAAAAATATTACAAATCATATATTTTGCATACCTAGTGATAACGAAGAAAAATTAAACTGTTTTTGTTTATATAATTTTTAAGAAAAATTTTGTTGTGAACAAATCTATGCGTGGAAATTTTTTCAACATTTGTGTTTTTGTAATTTGTTCGCAACAAAATTTGCGTTAAAAATTATATAAACAAAAACATTTTATAAATAGCTTGCCTACTTCTTAACTTATCACCAATATCTTTGGCGACTATCACGGCCAAAGTGCTCGACGGGTTGCTTCAGAGACAACTCAACTGCCATGTGAAACTGCATGACGCGCAGTTCGGCTTCAGACCGGGTCTATCCACCGAGTGCGCAATCTTGTCACTGAAGCACACCGTTGGGTACTACACACAAAGGAACACTCCTGTCCTCGCCAACGCTTTTCAGTCTGTATATGAATCAGTTGATTGTTGAGCTTGGCAAAGCCGATATCGGATGCTCCATAGAAGGAAAAATTGTTAACAGCATTAGTTATGCGGACGATATGGTTTTATTGAGTCCGTCCATAAGAATGCATAATGAATGAATAAGAATTCTATATGTGAAGTGTATGCTGAGTCACATGGTCTGAGATACAATGTTAAAAAAAGTGAAGTGTTGGTGTTCACTGCAGGAAACAAAAAGTTGATACACATTCCCCCGATCAAACTAAATGGTGAAAATCTTCAGAGGGTTAAAAGTTTAAAATACCATGTGATTACAGAAAACCTGAAGGATGACGAGGACATAGAGAGGGAAAAGAGAGCTTTAGCAGTCCGATGTAATATGTTGGCCCGCAGATTCGCGCAGTACAGAGGTAAAAATAACTCTATTTAACCTTTTTACCGCCAACAACTTCTATAGAAGTTCGAGATTTTCGTGCCGTCCACGCCAGCACTTCTATAGAAGTTCTTCTTTGTACCTACTTTATTAAAATACATTTATACGTTGGCGTACAGCGGGACATCGCGTGCAGGATAGTTGAGCGGTGAAAGGGTTAAAGCTTATTGTCAGAACTTGTACACGTGCAGTCTGTGGGTCAATTATACACAGAGGGCTTTTAACGCTCTCCGAGTACAGTACAACAATTCAGGGTGCTGTTGGGGCTTCCACGTTACTGCAGCGCCTCGACCATGTTCGCGCAGGTTCACACTAGCGACTCCTACGCGGTATTGCGTTGGAGGGTCGCTTCTTTAATGCGCAGGGTGCGGGGAAGCTCCAACAGTGTTCTGAGTGTGGTTCGAGAGAACCCCGAATGTCACATCTGGAGGCACTGGGTGCGTATACACGTTGATGTGCCTGGTAGACCGGACGAGCAGGGTGGGTTTTTCCTTGCATAAAAAAAAACAATAAAAAATAAATAAATGTTGCCTCGATGTACTAACATAGTTCTTAAGCTTTCATTGTTACTAATTATATATGGATGGAAATCTGAAATAAAAATATTTTATTTTATTTATTTAACTGATCTTTAGTATTTGTAAAAATATTATGATCGGATGTTAATGACGGTAGTTGTTGACATTGAATGGGCGCCTTTGGCTTTCAAAGTAAAAAAGTAAATAGTGTTGAATAATTTCGGCGGGTTGGTTAGAACCACGATAGCTTAATTGGGAGAGCACCTGACCCGGTATGTCAGAAAGGTGCAGGTTCAAATCCTGCTCGTGGAAATTTTTTCAACATTTGTGTTTTTGTAAAGCAAAATTAAGTCAGTTTTGTAATTTTTATTTGACGGATTTTTGTGTAATAACATTGACGGATGGTGGTGGAACCATGCCTGTTTGGAGAGAGCGAAGAGTCATCCGGGAGCAGGAAGTCATGGTTTCGATTCCCTGAGGCAGTTCTTTTTTCAAGTCTTTTATCATTTTGAATAATTATATATTTTACCTCGCGGTTTCACCCGCATGGTTCCCGTTCCTGTGGGAATATCGGGATAAAATTATCCTATGTGTTAATCCAGGTTATAAACTAACTGTATGCCGAATTTCATCCAAATCCATTCAGTAGCTTTTACGTGAAAGAGTAACAAACATCCATCCATACTTACAAACTTTCGCGTTTATAATATTAGTAGGATTAAATAAAGTAACCACTTTTGTATAGTCGACAATGAAATTGCGTTACCACCTTAGAAGTGAATTTTGTTTGCATGTAATAAAACAGCAAGTTCTATTTTTGTTTAAAAGACCAAGTGACAGATACGTTGTCATTATTGACAATGAGCCTTAGCGAAATTTGATTGTTATGGAAGTTTTTGTCAAAAGTGATAAAGCAATTTCATGGTCGACTATATATTACCTTTAGGTAGAACTTTTCGCCACTGTTCTTGTTCTTCGAATCACATTGCAATAATTTTGAGATTTTGACCTCTTGCTGAAGCTCACGCCAAATGTATGGGGATACAGACACGGTGAAACCTGAAAACAAAAAATAATATTAAAAAAACTTAAACTTGTCTCTTTTAAAAGACTTATAGAATGACTGGCAAGTTTGAACTAGAGTTAGAACGAGCGGCATCTTGCAGCCGATTCAAAATACAACGACCCGCATTCAGAATAGATAGTCTAACATCCTCCGAAGAAAACATTCAAAGATAATTATTTTTTATTAAATTAACTTAAAATAAGAACTTTTAAATCGTCCAAATCTTTAAATAATAATAAACAAAGATTTTATCGGGTTTCGTAGTAGTCGTCGTAGTATATCAATGTTTATGAGATAGTTCGGATTTTGAAAGAGCCTGGGCTCCAGTCTTGTACGAATCAGTGTTCTTGCAGTATTATCAGAAACTAAGATCTTTTTTTTTAGTTATTAAAAAAGCTACAAATGAAATTTATTTCACAGTGTGGGGTTTCGAGTTTCCTAAACATATTAGTTTATTTACTTTGATGTTACTTTTAATTACTTTGTTAGGCTTTAAACATAAACGTGTTTACGTTCTGCGCGTTGAAGATCTAATTCATGCACACGTCACGTAAAAAATATGGTAAAAACACGAAATATATTCAGATAACATTTGTTCTTAAAACCTCTACAATAATTTTACTTGCTTACATTTTTGAGAAATGCCTTAGTTTTCTTATTTTAGGTGGTTTAATTAGTGGTAATTTTAAGAAATTGACCATATCTAAAACTTATTTTTTCTTGTAAAAAACATCTTTTGGAGAAGTCACCATTTAACCACTTACAAAACAACTATTAAATTATGAAATTAAAAAAAAATCTGTATTTAAAAATACATTCTAAGTACTTTTTGTTAATCATAAATTTCATTTGTAGCTTTTTTAATAACTAAAAAAAAGATCTTAGTTTCTGATAATACTGCAAGAACACTGATTCGTACAAGACTAGAGCCTTAACAGAGGAAAGCTAGCAAAAAAACTCAGGAGAAAAATAAATATTGTCTGCGCATGGGCGTCAAAAAGGATAAGCTAGCGCATCATTGGGCATTAGTCCAAGTGGGCAAGTAGAGATTGGCTAATTACATTTCTTGACCATTTGACCTAATATTTTAATAAATGATAAAAACAAATACTACCTGGAAGTATTTTATAGCGGATACATATTACGAGCTTCGGCTTTAACCCCTCGCGCGATAAGGCACCGCGGTGGTGCCTAACTTTTTTACACCGGACGCGATTAAGCACCACCGTGGTGCCTAACGGCATTTGTTTATTTATGGCGTGTTGTGAATTTATTTTGTATCTGTATCCGGTCATGAGTATTGTAAAAGTTATCCTCTGTCGAATAGTATAATAATCATAATGCTTTGCCAAATAAAATTACCGGAAGAAAATAAAACAAAAATTTGCTGTGAAGGCCTACGCGCCATTACTAATTTCGCTGCTTGACGTGTTGTGTTTTGGTGTAAATTATGAGTTCCCTTCGTAAACGGTAAGTGAATTGTATATCAATCTATTGGAAATTTAACGTAGAATGTGTTTTAGTTATTAGTTTGAGTCGTTTCTAGATTTTAGTCCAGTAAAAATGTCTGCAACTTTTTGGTTGCGGTTTTGCAATGTCGTTAGGAATTGCGTCATGTCTTTGAAAAAAATATTTATTTTACACATTGTGTGTTCAGATATAGATAAGTTTGTTGTAAATTTATCCAGGAATCAGAAAGTAGAATCAGTTTTGTGATATATAATATGAATGTAACACAATTGTGTTTTCAATTCAACACGGTCCCAAAATTCATTACAATACGGTACTATTGGACGAAAAAGTGTTACTAAAGTGTTATGATAAAAATTTATTTGATAGTTATTTGGTATAAAATAAAGTCAGTTTGTGTTTGTAAAAAGTAAAAAACAATTTGTGCACAATGTTTTTTTTTCTATTTACGTAATTCTTTTTATTAATTAATTAATAATTAAAATTATTAATTTTTTATTATGTATTTTTTAGATCACGGTCGAGGTCAGTTACCCCGGGGGCCATTGAGGCTCCCCGGCCGATCCTGGCAGCTCGGCGGCAGCTAATTTTAAAGTTCTAGTTATAAAGTTTGTCTGTACATATGAAGCTGTATATTAGATTGTTTCTTATTTTTCATACCATTGTTTGCCGTATTGCAGTATGTACAAAACTGCAGGATAATAATGTCATAAAGTACCTACTTGAAAACATGTATTATGTTATGATCACCTCTAGTTATAAAGTTTGTCTGTACATATGAAGCTGTATATTAGATTGTTTCTTATTTTTCATACCATTGTTTGCCGTATTGCAGTATGTACAAAACTGCAGGATAATAATGTCATAAAGTACCTACTTGAAAACATGTATTATGTTATGATCACCTCTAGTTATAAAGTTTGTCTGTACGTATGAAGCTGTATATCAGATTGTTTGTGTTGTTTGTTTTTTTTATTATATTAATATTTTACCCTTTTTTTGTCGTTTTTCTTACACGAGTACCTTTTCTTTCTTTATAATATGTAGCAGACAGCGGCAGAAATATGTTCTAATGCTTCTACTGACTGTTTCGTAAGTATCTCGTAAGTATTTATCTTTTAATCTTGAAAACGTTATGTGGATTCGAATCCCGCTACTAAGCACGTACCAATCTTAGACACGTACTGGGCGTTCGACCCCCCCGTAAGTACATTGTGTAAACTTTTGCTATGAAAATTTATTACTACTAGGTATAACCAAATTTGTTTCGTAAAAATCTACTAATCTTGACGTAGTGTGGGTTCGAATATCGCTACTAAGCACGTACTAGGCGTTCGCCCCCTGTAAGTACATTGTGTAATCTTATGCTAAAAACAAAAAATATAAAACCAAAGTTTCATAAGAATCACTAATATGGAAAACGTAGTGTGACCCCACATGTAAGTACATTATTTTATAAAAACTTGTGTACTACATTGAATGCCAATAGCGTATTGCCAATACTCTTTCATCTGTCCCTTCATAACAGAATATCAAATATCCATACGTTCAAATTAGTAAGTAATTTATCGACCGTTATCCATTTTATAAAAAAAATCTATGAAATCGAATATTACTACATTGCTTGTAATAATTTGTTTTTGCAACTACAATCGTAAAATAATGAAAACAATATAAAAAGTTAACTAAAAAAAACACATTGATATTTACTACCAAATTTGAACAGAACGTGTGAATGACTTTTGCAGTGAACAGTACTCTGAACTCCGGCTATGAAGTTCGCGCGCAAGCGGGCTCGAGAAATGGCGGTCTGCATTTGTTTCGCAGTAAAATTGTGATTGTGAAGTAATTAGAGTGTTTTGTGATGATGTGAGTTATGTAAATGAAAGATGAAGTGACAATAGTGATTTTTAGTGATAGTGGCGATGTGAAATGTGCGTAGTTTCTTCTCTTCGAACCTTGGGTGAGTGTAGGCATAAAAAAAAATAACAACATTAAAACTTTGTAAATTATTGTAATATTTTATATAAATAATTATGTATAAATGATGTTTTTGTCGCAAAGCTTATTCTTTTGCCAATCTAACGATATATGACACTGTCTCTTTTTATTTACGGAATTGGACAAATTTCGACAATTTCCTAGTGAAGGCGTAAAATATTTTTAAATTGAATAAAACTATATCGTGCTATGACTATTAGTACTGGGGGTTTTGTCGTTCGAAGGGTTAAGAGGGTTAAAATCATCATCATCATCATCAGCCTACACACGTCCACTGCTGGACAAAGGCCTCTAAAGGGTTAAAATTAAATCATGGGGTTAAAATAGCACCGTGTAATTAGTTGTCCATTATAGCTGGTATTTTAAAACTCATTTAGTTGGTTGTATGAAATTTAATATTGAATTGGTACATAATAAATTTGAATTTTGAATTACCTTCGACTGAGAAGAATATCTCAGCAGTGGGCGTATGTACAGCCTGCAACGGCAACCGCAGCGTGCCGCCCGGCTTCACATCGCCCAGCAGGCGCACCTCGTTGCCGCTTAGCGTCATGTAGTACACCGACACGTTAACGGAGAGCGTGTTGGTCACCTAAGAACAAGCATCATTATCACCAGATCACTTTTATGTCCCCACTGCGGAAACACCAAAGGATGAGAGGACCATAAACCACCACGCGGGCCCAGTGCGAATTGGTGGTTGTTAAAGACTGCTTATGCAGCCGGGACAAACAGCTTTACGTGCACTCTTAAGCACTGAAGAGTTGGAGACGATACATTTTTGGATACATTCGATTGAGACCGAATCTTGCGAGCGTTGCTTAACTTCAGCAACTGAGCGCGTTCACGACTGCGTCATAGAGTTTTTTTATATATTTACATTATCAAAGAAGAAGAATCTCTCAGCGGCAACCGCAGCCACACCTCATTGCCGCTTAGCGTCATGTAGTACAGTCACGACCATTAATATGTCGCACTACCAATACAATACTGGTGCAAGTCAAAATATACTGATATTTGAAATTAAACTGTACCGTTCTTCATTAAGGCAAAATTTTCAATATCAGTATATTTTGACTTGCACCAATGTTGTATTGGTAGTGCGATGTATACACTTTTGACTAGTTATGACTCTTATTTCATTGTATTAAGAGTTACATTGTTTACATGTTAATGCTCGTGACTGTACACCGACACTTTCACGGATAGCGTGTTGGTCACCTGAGATTATCATCACCAGATTAGTTTTATGTCCCTACTGCTTGGGGAAACACCAAAGGGTGAGAGGACCATAAACCACCACGCGGGCCCAGTGCGAATTGGTGGTTGATAACGACTGCTAATGCATCCGGGACCAACGTATGTACGTGCTTCCCGAAACACGGAGGATCTCGAGATGATAAATTTTCGGATAAATTCGATTGAGAGCTGATTTTGCGAGTTCCTTAACTTCAGCAATTGCAGACGTACGTGGAGCCGTGAAGTAAAAGCCGATTTACATTGGGCAAAAACTTGCGCCACTCGAAGTGCTATTCTGATACTGACACTGCATATACCTCATTCAAGAACCATCTTCACATTCCTAACTCCTTCCTTTTTTTGACATGACGCTCTGCACGCATACGTATACGTAGGTACAGTAAGGGCTGATTGACATTAGACCTATACTGGCGCCACTCGATGTGCTGTCCTGGTCCTGCCACTGTATATACCCCATCCACCTTCCTACATTCACCTTCCTACCTAACTCCTTCTAATAACTACAACGTGCATAGTGCAGACCAGCCCCCCGACCGCCTAACCGATCGCTTTGACTACGCGTATAGTTTATGACGTCATCTTGCTACCTCGCACCGCCTATGAAAGCAATATCGAAAGCTATAGCCTTTAGCTTTTGATATTGCTTTCATAGGCGGTGAAACGACAAGATGACGTCATAAACCACACACGAAGTCAAAGCGATCGGTTAGGCGGTCGAGCCCCTGTACAATGTTCCTCAGGTATACGAGTATATGCAGACCGGCTTCTTGCATTATGAAGACTGAACTGAGTCCGCGCGGCTCAAAGGCAGCCACGTGCTAATATAGCTGCCTTGCTAAACCAGCTACAGAGCGCAGACCTCCACGACGTTTCCTTGGTAGACGTTTAAAGTCTATACCCGTTTTTTAGTTTATTTATTTATTTATTATATTAAGCTATCATGTACACAAAATTAAGGTCGTTCTACCTCGCCTTAGAAATTAAGGATTAATCATTCGTTCTTACGTTCATCTTTCTACTTTCTCTGTTTCCTAGCTAAGTTCCTACTTAATATTAAAGGAACAAACCTGTACAACGCTCCTCAGGTATATATGCAGCGCGGCCTCCTGCATCACAACCTCGGAGATGAGCCCGCGCGGTTCCACGGCGGCCACGTGCGGCACGTTCTTGGCCGCGACGCTTGCGCCTCCCTGCATCTTGCGGCCGAGCGGGAAGTACCGCTTGTCGGCACGCTCCACCGGTATCTGGACTTCCTCGTCCATTTCCACTATCTAAAATTAATTATTTCTCTATTAGTAAGCAGCACGAGCTTCTGAACACCTTAGTTATTTGTTGCTTGCATGAGAAACGTAATAACAAAAAAGTATATATAAGAGAGCGTTCACACGAGGACAATTCGTATTTTTTGACGAATCGTCATTTTTCATAATCCGTTTTTTTATTGATGACGGCAATGCTTTTTAAATGCCCGTGTTCACACGCAAGTCGTGTCCGTCATTTTTCACGATTCGTGATGCGTGTGAACACGGGCATTTAAGGCGACGCATTGGAAATTTATGTGGCGGGGATCTTGATTTTTCCCAACAATTACAAAACATATAAAAGTGATATTTGATGACATGGTTTTTCATTTAATTGGCTTCATTTTGCTAGTCGCAGAAACACGATTTGTTAACTTTTCTAACAGAGAATAAAATATCAAAGTAACCTCTTTTAAAACATAGATTTGCATTTTACAGGCAAACCAGACCGATTTAAGCATCTAAATTTTCTTAGTAGATTAGTCTTAACACATACTTCAATATGCTAGTTCATTTTTTTAAACTTATTTGTAGTTTTAATTGGAAAGAAAAAAAAACAGTTTTTCTTATGGTACGGGGCGCAAACGCTCCGTATTAGACTAATTGTTTAGCGATGCGTCGCCTCAAAAAGTATTGCCGCCGTCAATAAAAAAACGAATCGTAAAAAAAGACAGTTCGTCAAAAAACACGAATCGTCCACGTGTGAACGCGCTCTAAGAGTTTTAATGAGTCGTACGTAACCTATTTTGGACAACGGTTCTTTCAACTGAGCTACAGGTAGGGACATTAATTATCTTGTGTTTCCAAATACATCATCGTCATCATCAGCTTATACTAGACCACTGCTGGACTCTTCAAGATCCGCGGCTACTCTCATCCAGCTCGTGCCAGCCACCTTGCGAAGATCGTCACTCGTCTGAGGGCGTCCTACACTACGTTTGCCGATACGCGGCCTCTACTCGAGAACTCGTTTACCCCAACGGTTATCGGTTTTGCGATTAATATGGCCGGCCCACTGCCAGTTTGCTGATTCGGTTTCCAAATACAGCATTGCTAAATACAAAAAAAAATATATGTAATACGTAGGTCTAATGAAGGATACCAAAATAAATAATGATGTTTATGAGTGATTTTGTATATCGTAAAAAGTCACCTTAACGTTCAATTTGAGAGGTGGCGGAGGCTCGTTAAGCTTCATCAGGTTGAGGCCACCGCGCTTCAGCTGTAGCGGCACGCTCGCGCCCGGCTCCAGTACCACTTCTCTGTTGGAGTAAACGATAACGAATAAGATCGGTAGACGGGTTAAGGCTGCAGGGAGCGATTCCTCAACCACGGAAGAGGCGTGCATAAAACGCCGGAGGGTCAAAGGTAGTTGACTCAACTCAATACGTAGTTGAGTCTTAGGTGCTGCGGTTAACAGGATAAATACCGTATAATCTTAAAATGAATGCACCTCCACTGTGTTTATGCTCACATGAATACAAGATATACCTACCAAGATATGCCTATACAACACAACAACAAACTGATCTACGTCATTGGTAGATCAGTCACCGGTCCAAATCGGCCTGATCGCCCGTATTTGTTGACCAACTAGTGCGTAAATAATGCCGATGTACGACAGAGCGGGTATGTTGTCTACAGTTGTAAAAAACCCGTTAGCTACCGTTATTTAACCAAATTTATGGTTAGCTACCGATAAAATGCGGTTATTAACGGTTAATTATCCGACTGCTACAAAGAAATAGGGTAAATAATCTGTCTTTTTATTTTGTAGTCAACTCCTAGGTGAAGTGAAAAATCGATATCCGAATGATAAACATTCTATTTTAGATTTTATAAAGATTTTTTAAAGCAACAAATATACATAATCCAGCTAAATATGAGTAATTTTACGTAAACGTAAATAATTCACGTAACTAAAATACTTAACTAAAGTCACGTAACTAAAGTACTTACTTATAAAACATACCTACCTATGTACATAATTTCAACGAACGAGTCGTTGCCGCTTCGATTGAACGAAGTGACGTCGTCGCCGGCGTCGTTTGGCTAGCGGGCAGCGTCGCGCGCGGCGATCGAGCACGAACGAGTGCATTGCATTATTCTAACGCACGCAAAGTAGACATTTCATCATCTCGTTTGCGCGTAATGACACGATGTCACAGAATACTTAATAACGATGTGTGCGTTCTTTTGAGGGAGTTAGGTATTCAGTCTCGCGGTTACAGTGAGCTTCAGGAGCGTAGGTACGTTTGTTTGTTGTAGTGCGGAGCTCCTTATGGCGAACTAAACATGCCGCGTAATAGTAGGTATTGTTTGGGAACAGCGCAACTCACAATACGCATTTCAAGCCGCTAGCAGCATCTAGCGGTGGTATTTAACCGTAACAAGCATACAATGCGGTTAATTAACCGTTGGTTGTTTAAAATCGTTAACAAATTATTTGTTTTTTTCTTTTCAGTTTTTTCTCTTTGCAGTTATTTTTTATGTTACTCCGGTTTTTACGAGTATGTCATTGTTTTTTATATAGTTGTTTTAGCAGTCGGGTTTTTTGTTTTATTTTATTAATTTGGTTTATTTCCAACTTTTTACTTTTTTTTTATTAAGTACATTCCGGATTTTATATAGCCTATGTCACTCCCACAGTCAAAACAAATCTAACGACACCATGCATACATACATGCATACATACATGCATACATACATGCATACATACATGCATACATGCATACATACATGCATACATACATGCATACATACATGCATACATACATGCATACATACATGCATACATACATGCATACATACATGCATACATACATGCATACATACATGCATACATACATACACTCGTAAAATATAACCCTCCTTCTGACGCAGTCGGGTAAAAACCGGCTTCGCATCTATAATGTTGTCCCATACAAAACTCGCGCTCCCGCCATACTACACCCGGTCCGCTGACTGGTCGTACGATTAGTTGACCGCTTAGCGCACAGACGAGTCAAAGTATGCGCGCGCACACAAGTATAGTATTGCAATAAATATTTCCCCATACATCGAAACAAAACAGCTTAGTGGACAGGGCGTTCATTAGTTAACGCCACCTTTAATATTGACCTATGTAAATGTACGTACCTATAGTCAGCGAGGGAGCCGCCGTCGGTGAGGAAGACCGCGAAGTCGTGGTTGTCGATCAGCATCAGCTTGGCGGTGAGCCCGGTGCAGTTGTGCAGGACGTACGGCGCACCGTGGTACTTAGAGTGTACTGCCTGGATGAAACACGCAGTACATTGTGCGGTGCGTATGATTTGAAAGAATAATGGCGAGATTTGTACAAAAAAAATAGAGAAGTTGGAACTTCCTTGATCTTGGGTGCTCAAAGGATACCTTTAGGCATTTATAATATTTTAGAACCCCAGAATAATATATACCTTTTAATTATTTCTGAACGCATTGTTTTGGATGCTTTGTCAGCTGTTAGTCATTGCCACTGCTAGACCCGCGCGTCAGACTATCTCTGATCGATTAAGCCACGCAATCCGAAAGCGGGCGCACGTCGCTCGGTGTAAAGGCTGGCAGATAGTCTCGTAAAGACGTAAACGACGACGTAGACGTTATTTTTGTTTCTACAAAAAGTTATTAATCTAAGCTTTTCCCACAAGACGCATTGTTGGCGTGTTTTCGTTAGAAAGTGAAAGTGTTAACCCCGATTGGGGTCCGAGGATCGGCTTCGAAGCTTGAGGCTTGGCAGCTCACCTTCCCTCACATCGCTCATCGTCGGTTGCAGGCAGCCGTTGCAGGGAAGTGCCGGACTGCGGAAGCATAATATTAGACGGGCCATTCGACCCCATAGACCTTAATTTTATTTTTTTTAATTATAATCTTTTTACGTGGACTGGGTTGTTTCTTCTTAAACCCCCAACGTCACGCTGGCGTCGTCATACTTTAATTATGCAAGGTTTAAAAAATATATCATGAATTAAGTCCTAGTAAGGTACTCTCATCTTTGATAGACATTTAGAGCACTCTAAATTAACTCTTTTATTTGTAAAAATCAATGTATGGGTCTCGCATGATTCCTTTCATTGAGGCCGGCCGCACTTTGGATGCGTTTTCGCACAAAGTTTCCTCGTACGTAATTAAATTATATCTATCGTACGAATTGAACGCGTACACAGGTCACATACATGCACGACTAGTTCGCATCTAGTGTGCGAGGTATAATAGTAATCGGAGGATCGGGATGTATCGTGCGTATTCGTACATATGGGTCGATTTACATTAGGGGCATGTCACGGACAGTTCATCATCATCAGCTCATTTTATGTCCCCACTGTTAGTGCACGAGCCATCCCTATGGATGGATAAGGAGAACTGGCCATAAACCACCACGCGGGCCCAGTGCGGATTGGTGATTGTTAACGACTGCTAATGCAGCCGGGACCAACGGCTTTACGTGCTTTCCGAAGCACGGAGAAGCCCAAGATAATAAAGTTTTGGTCATCCATCCGATGATCGGCTTTTGCTGTAATGATCTGCCATTGTGATCTACAGATCAGCTTAAAACTAGGTTCAACAGTAACCCACGAGAATAAAATTTAACAATACTTACATCTGATTTAGATTTTGAAAGAATGGCTATATCGGGCTCTGTTATGGCAGCTGAGAAGGAGTTTGATAATTGTGTCAGCACCTGCGAGTGTTGAAAAAACAGTCAATTTATTGTTGTATTCAAACAGTCGCAATTCATAGAAATTATGGCAGTTGAATTCGAGACAAAGTAAGGCACAGACCAGACTGTCACCATCAGTAAATTGTTCAATTGTTTTTACTATTGTCTTATAGATTACGCTCTATAGTCTAATCATTAATTCACTGGAGTAAACTGACATATGCTAATGTCACATTGTAAAATTATGTTGCCACATTTATTGTACTAGTGATGCGTTTCGTTCATTGTCATTCAGATCACTCACACAAAGTCAGTAGGAACGTTTATTATAAAAAGGTACTTAATTAATTATAATATAGGTAGGTATATGAATGTCTTTTTGTACCAAAAAATTTCACCTGACAGTTTAGTTGTTAGTGTTTGTTTTGCTTTGGGAGCTGTTATTATTCGAAAATTTTGGAAGTATTTTAATTATTGCAATTTTTACATCATTCATCTTTTTGAAAGAAAAATATAGATTTAACTACTGTGTAGAAGTACCATTTACTGAATAACAATTAAGACAAAACAGAATACTATAAATTAATAACGTTGAAATGGAGATAACCTCAACAATATAGTACCGTTTTACGTCAATAATCACTCGATCCCGTTCCAAAATGAAAAATCACTCTGACCCGTTCTAATAACATTTTTTATCACTTTCTCACATAGCACTTTCTCTGTCTCCGAGTGAATTTTCACATGGGTTACTTTTACGACAACTAAAACATCAACGATTTACAATTACTTTTAAAAGCATCGTCAAACAGTACAATTATTAAAACTAAATAATGTTATTGTCGCATGCAGCACGGATCGCGCTCATATCTATTTTGACGCAGACTAGAATAATAGACAACAAATTCAAATTTCAAAACGTAAACAAATTACGCCGTCAACTAATAATCAAGTAGAAATAAGCCGTAAATAAATAAATAATAATGTTTCATAGCGTAAGACATCAAATTGAGTGCGGGCAGAATCCGACTCCGACTGGTGCAACTGTCTCGTTTTCGCACGCGCTGTTCGTAATCTATCTGTTCGCTTTACTCTCCTTCAGTGAAGTGTGAACTAAGTGATATACTTCCTAAGTGGACTAGTCCAATTGAAGGATTCATTCATGAACGACTCATCTCTATGTCTGTCTGACGACGACGAATAAAAATATATCCATTGCATTTGTTTAATTTTATATAATTCGAGTAATTCGCCTTTTCAAAGTTATCATTTCTTGGCCTTTAAAAGGTAACAATGCTAATATTTTTATATCGATTAAACAAAACTGGCCTAGGAGATTTCTTAATAAAGTAAATAAAATGAGTAATGTGATTTGATTCAGAACGTTATAAGAATGAATGAGTGAGTAATTGATGTCAATCTTCATGTCACAACACTATTTTCTGTTCACCAGAAACTGGGAACACCGTAAACGTCAGATTACTCCAGTAAATTAATGATTAGACTTTAGTCACATCGCCGCCGCCGACAATCGTTGATTCCATTTTTATATTGGTTTTTAGATTGAGTAGTTGTGTTTCAATCCTTCCTCAATTCCTCAATGCCGCTGCTTTGTGCACGAACTGGATGTTGGCGGCCTCGTCCGTGTCGATAGATAGTCGATTATCTGACGGAGTAACCCGACAGGGACCTTTGGCCAGTAGTGTGTAGTCATTGAGTTTATTCCCGATCCGATCCAGAACTCTTCGGAGAATCTAGTAAGGCGCAGGGACACGCATTAGTTCGTGATGCCGTTCCCTCTAGAAAACCTCTGACGGCGCTACGTTTCACACGGCTTGTGAAACATTTTAAGTTTCTCGCCGGCCGCGCCTCCAAAAAAGCTTGGTGAAGCTGAAAATGCCGTGGAAGGCAATCAGCAATCTCTTACAAAAATAAAAAAATTAAATCATAGAGTTTAGAATAGAGACTAGCCTCCATGCCGGTGCGCGTGAAGGTGATCTCCAGCGGTTCGCTGCTGGAAATAGTGATGGTCTTGTTGGCCTGGCGTTGGGCCACGGCTTGGATGTTGGCGGCCTCGTCCACAGTGTCGATGCATGCGATGCTATCCTGGGTTTGCATCACCACCTGCGACAATAACGCTGTTAAAAAATGGTAAGTTTGAGTTCACATTGAGGAGCTCGATGGCGCAGTGGTTGTTGCACTTAAAGCCGTTGGCCCTGGCTGCATTAGCAGTCATTCACAACCACCATCCGCACGGAGCTCGCGTGGTGGTTTATGACCCGTTTTTCCTATACATTCATAGGGAAGGCTTGTGCCCCAGCAATTGGGATAGAAAATGAGCTGATGATGATGATGTACACATTGACCCGCGTTGAGCCAGGGTTATGGGTTATGGCGCTTGTAGTATGTTTTTTAAGCTCATTTTATGTACCCACTGCTGAGACTTTCCCTATAAATTATAGCACCGCAGGGAGAAGGAAGGAGTTGGATTGGACGAATTGGTGGTTGTTAACGACTGCTAATACAGCGGGGACTAACGGCTGTACGTACCTGCCCAAGCACGGATGTTTGTAGACAAGGCAAATGATCGACTTGATTTTAATTTAGACAACATATTTTTTTAAATAATTCGATAAACATTTGTATACATGTACACTAACATTAATAACATTGTGAACTATTAAACCTTTTTAAGTCCATATATGCAACGCTATATTTAAGTAGATGTAGAAGAAGCGAAACAAGTATGTATGGATCGTAGCAAGTGGAAAAAAGTGGTCTGTGCCTACCCCTACGGGAAAGAGGCGTGATTATATGTATGTATGTATGTATATTTTGAACTTGATTCCCTTTACATGGCTCGACCTAGCAATAAGGAATATAGAAAGGAGTCGTTTTTAGAAGTGGGACTAATTAGGTGCTCTACAAAGCCATTGGAAATGTATAAAATATTCGGTATGTTACCTCCATCTTGAGTTCCCAAGGGACATGTTTGTACTGATAATCCTTCAGAACCTCCACGGGTTCTATGAGCGGCTCCCACACGGCGCTCCCGATGTTGTAGTATGAAACTTGCATCGCCCACGTCGACTCCAAGTAGAACTGTGGGACATTCAGTTGTAGTTTAACTTCTTTTTTTATTCACTTCATCTTACCTGATGTTAAGTGATGATAAGTATCCTCAAATACTGAAGCACCGGCTATTAAATCTCTGGCTGCCGAAACACAACGACGCTACTAACATTTATGTTATAGCGTCATAATTAGATAATACAAACAACCACCCTAACTAGCCCTACCGACAAAACCAAGTACACAAAGACGTACCCTCAGCTGAGAACTCGAACGCGGGGCCTCTGGGTCAGAGAACACTTGATCGCCTAGTTTCCTAGCGGGGGATATTATTATTGTGCTCGGTACGGTCGGGTTGCCAACCATACTTTAAAAATAACGTATCCTACGTTATTTTCCATCCTCATACTTTATTCTTTTTAATAAAAATAAAGTATGGAAAATACTTTATTTCAGAGTAATGCGTGCGTTTGAACGGAATATTCCTGTTGACTTAATTTCTGAACTACTGAATGATACTCAGACTCAGGTGAAGTGAAACGAAACGCAACGCTAATTTCTGAACGCGCTATAAAACAATATTAGATAGTGCCAAGAGCACAAAGAAATATGTTTTTAAACATTTAAATAAATAAATTTGGAAAATACTTAATTTTTTCTTCAAATCCTTTTTTATAAACTAGTTAGAAATAGATTTACTTTAATTTCCTGAAAAATAGTTGGCAACCCTAGTGGTAGGGCTTGTTGTAAGTCGTCTGGCCTGTCGACTGCGCCTGTCGACGCATCAAATCATGTAAGTCTGTCGGCATAACAACAATGTCGTATTCCAAAAGTGAGAGATTAGGAACCTAGCTAACTTTTGGCCTTATCATCACTCATTATTATCTGGTAATCAGAATGCAAAGCGCATCCACGTTATAGAAAAAAAAAGTTGAAATAGCAAGCGCGTCATTCTATAATAGAACGACTGTGTTTACTTTGGGTACCATTATTGAGCCAGCTTTTTTTATGTTGTGAAAAAAACTCAGCAAAGGGTATTTTTTTCCCCCTTTCTTTTATTGCGTAAGCAATATTAGCGTTTAAAATGCTCTTGCGATAAAAAAAAAGAACGCTTTACCCAATAGATTTGGAACAGTGACACTTTTCAACACTTCCAAATAGGACAGCTTAAATAATTTGCACACTCAGATAAATAAAAACTTTTTTTATCTTTGTTTTTTGAAGACGGTTTATCCTAAAGGATATTATGTCACTCTTATAGGTACTCTATGATAACTAATACATAATAAGTTATCGCCTTTTGAATTAAAACTTAAGACACTACCAACTTTAACTTTAACTTTAACTTTTATGGGGGTTAAAGTTGTCCGCGTCCGTAGGCGAACCCCAAGCTCTTTGTTTTTGGGGTTCATGACTCTAGTTACCCTACACGTGACCCCTGGGCAGTGCCAAATGGACAACAGTTATTCCGGTGGTAGGCTTCGGCCGTGGCTGGTCACCACCCTCCGGACAAAGCCGTGTCGCAAAACGGCTTAAGCCGTGTTCCGCCACGATGTCCGGTGTAGCCAACCAGGAGAATGGGTCTGGGCAGTTGAGGCGCTCTGTGTAATCGCCGATGACTGCTCGTCACCGCCGCATCGAGTGCCTGGCTTCGGAGAGCAGCGGGATCCGAAGCACAGTGCCGCCGCTGGCCGACCGTAGGAAGTTGAGGGCCCAAGTAGCGGGTTAGCCACCTGTCAAAGGCTGCCCCGCCACCTCACGAAAAATCCCAGATTGCTCTACCTTGCCGGTTGGCGACCGGATGGGAGGACCAGGTAGCCATTCTGGGGGGGTTCGGGCGTCCCCGCGGTCTCCGCGTCAGGCTCCTTTCCGTGCGGTGGTGGCGAGATTGACATCTGATGGGCGGGATGCCTCCTCGCCCAACTGCCACTCTCCTCCTATTCACTCTCCCAAACAAAAATTATGTCTAAGAAATTAAGGAAAAACGTTAAACAGCGGCTGCACGTCCTCCCACTCAAAGTGCACCTCTCAAACATCCGAGGACTGCACTCAAATCTCGAACCTGTCCACCACCACCTTGAGACAGAAAAACCGCAGCTGTTATTCCTTACTGAGACGCAGATCAGATGTCCAGCTGACACGACGTACCTCAGCTACCCTGGGTATTCTCTGGAGCACAGGTTTATATCTCGTGCCGGAGTCTGTGTGTATGCTCGTGATGACATCTGTATCAAGCGTCTCAAGAACCTTGAAACGTCCAGTCTCTCTGTCCTGTGGCTCCTAGTGGACACAGGCCATGAACAAATCCTATATGCCTGTGTATACCGTTCGCATAGTCGCACCTTAGTCAAGCGGCAGATGCGGGTCGAGAGCGTTATCCATCAGCTCAGTTAGTCATCCTAGGGGACTTTAATGCCCACCATCAAGAGTGGCTGTTCCCATACCAGCTGACCGACCATGCTGGGAGAGAGGTGCGTAAATTAGCATTGTCACTAGATCTCACTCAGCTTGTAAACTGTGCGACGAGAGTGCCAGATGTCGACTCACACACTGCCAATTGCTTGGACCTTCTGCTGACCACAGATCCAGACAGATACTCAGTAACAGTTTCTGCTCCACTGGGTACTTCTGATCATTGTCTGGTTAAATCTGTATCCGTTTATTCCCCACCTGAAAATTGCCCTTGTGGCCCAAGACGGGTGTAGCGATACAGGTCAGCAGATTGGGAGGAAATGCGTCACTTTTTCTCGTCCTACCCTTGGCGGAGGGTTTGCTTCAATTCAGGAGATCCGACGAGCTGTGCTGAAGCCGTTACCGCGGTGATACGGCAGGGTATGGAGTATTTTATACCGTACTCGGACGTAACATCACATGGCAAAGCTCGCCCGTTGTTTAATGCTGACTGTCGTAGTGCTGAGGCGCTGAAATTGTCTGCTTATTCCGCATGGGCTGAAGCTCGAGCACGCAAGTCTTCGAATACTCGTTTTCTGAAGAGAGCCTTTAACCAAGCCGCCAAGTCGTGTAAAAGGACACTACGCAGAGCTCGATTCAACCACATAAGCCGGATCGGGGCTAAATTAGCCTCTCACCCCCCAGGTAGTAAGGTATTTTGGTCCCTGGCAAAAGCGGTTGAATCCAATTTCAGTCGGCCATCCCTACCACCATTGCTGAAGCCTGACGGTTCTCTTGCCCACTCTGCGGAAGAGAAAGCAAATTTATTTGTCTCTCTTTTTGCGGAGAATTCGCGTCTGGACTCTGCTGGGAAAACTCCACCAATCTCATCTCGTGCTGACTGCTATATGGCAGAAGTGCGCATTCACCAGAAAGAGATCCTAAAAATCCTGCAGACCCTGGACGTGAACAAGGCGAACGGACCTGATGGCATACCAGCAATAGTTCTGCGTTCATGTGCTCCCGAGTTGTCTCCACCCTTCACACGCCTGTACCGCCTCTCACTTGAAACAGGCATTGTACCGGAGTCATGGAAGCTTGCTAACGTGCAACCCGTGCCCAAAAAAGGCAGTCGAGCTGACCCTGCTAATTATCGACCCATCTCAGTCACGTCCATACTCTGTAAGATAATGGAACGTGCACTGAATAATAAACTCCTGGCTTATTTGGAAGGTAACGATCTCCTCAGCGACCGCCAATATGGATTCCGCCGAGGCCGCTCAACTGGGGACCTTCTAATATATGCCACACATCTATGGAGTGAGGCCATTGAGAAATACGGAGAGGCCCTTGCGGTGTCCCTCGATATCTCAAAGGCCTTTGACAGGGTTTGGCACGCGAGCCTTATAAGCAAGCTCCCATCATTTGGTCTTCCTGCTAACTTTTGCGCTTGGATATCTGATTTCCTGAAGGGAAGATCGATACGCGTTGTCCTCGACGGCTACTCATCGGACCAAAAGGCTATCGATGCCGGTGTGCCTCAGGGATCGGTTCTATCCGCAACCCTATTCCTGCTTCATATAAACGACCTGCTTGTGCCCGGTACCTTTGGGTACGCAGACGATAGCACCGTTGCGGATAGATACATGTCGAGTGCAGGGGCTGGCAGACAAGATGTCGCCTCTTGTCGAGAGGCCATGGTTAGCCGCTTGAACGAAGCCCTCCAAGCAGTATCCGATTGGGGCGATGCCAATTTGGTCACATTCAACGCTGCCAAAACACAGGCTTGTTTGTTCTCAGCTAAGCGGAGCCCATTTCACCTGGCTCCGACTTTCCGGAATGTGACTGTAGCTATGACTGACAGCCTACAGCTCTTAGGTGTTGAGCTCTCGTCCAACCTCAACTTCGGGCAGTACATCGAGTCCAAAGCAAAGACTGCAGCTAAAAAACTAGGGGTTCTCTCTAAGGTCAGGCGGTACTTCACGCCAGAACAGCTGCTCCAACTTTATCAAGCACAAGTTCGATCATGTATGGAGTACTGCTGCCACCTTTGGGATGGATCAGCCAAATACCATCTGGCTGCTTTGGACTCGATTGAAAAACGAGCTAAGAGACTCATTGGTGACCCTGCCCTGATAGACGCCAAGCTGCAAAATCTAGAACATCGGCGTAGGGTGGCTCGTCTGTCGGTCTTCTACAGGATTCATTTCGGGGAGTGCGCGAAGGAGTTGCACGACCTAATCCCACCATCCACTTTCCGCTATCGGAGCGCGAGGCGCGAGTTCCATCCCTATGTTGTAGATATGCCACCTTGTCGCACGAGCCGATTCGGTTCAACTTTCTTAGTGCGTACAGCTAGGGAATGGAACGCGCTGCCTGCGAATGTGTTCCCTGAAAGGTATAATCTGGACCTCTTCAAGGCTAGAGTGAATAGGCTATTTCTAGGCAGGCATGTTCCATCCTCGACCGCACCGTCACTTAACATCAGGTGAGGTGTAGTCAAATGCCTGCCTATAACCAATAAAAAAAAAAAAAAAAAAAACTTACAGCAGAGCTCCAATCTTTGAGTTGCCCGGATAGGGAAGCCTGCATCACCAGTACTGGAATGGTCTCGTTACCGATGTCCATCTCGAGTGAGACAATGATTGAAGGGCTGGACAGTAGGCAGATCTCGCCGGTAGGACCGGGGATGGCAGCCAACTCGTTCTGTTCATTCATGTTTATCGCCTCTTCTGCCTCTTCTGAAACAATAAACGACCACTTAAGTGAAGACCATAATTATGGAAAAGTATTGGAAGATAAGGTTATGAGTAAGTATTGTTGATGTTATATTATTAAGGCATTCGTCACGGAGTCTTGTTCTAGCTTATCATAGCAAAAAAAGGATTCTTAGCTTTCTTTTGTTTGTTTTTTTGTCTACAAATTTGTTTGTCTACAAAGACATACAAATGTGCCTACAGCTAACCGATCTAAATGAGCTTCAAAACCAATAAACATCCAACAAAAAATCGTCCATACATCAATGTAATTAAAGTTTACTAATGTTTCAGTTAAATAAAGTTTTAATTTAAAGAGGACGGACGGTACTATCGCTTGAAAAGGTTGATAGCTACATACCAGTCTTGAGGAACCAATAAGAATTGGGTGCGAACGGCTGTATGCTCCATAGATCTTTGTAGAATATGGCTCTCTGTTCCAGTTCCGTCGAGTCCTCCTCACTGCTGGTCATCGTTGCCATCACACGGTTCAGCAGCGTTATAATATCTATTGAACATGATAAACATAATTACAAGAAATGGCGACTTTTTGTAGCGATGCAGTCAAACGCGCGACAGCATCGCTACTAACGCGCGTTAGTCGCATTTGCAACCCGCTACAAAAGCGATGCCAACGCGCTACTACGCGCTACAGTATCGCAACTGTATCGATGCAAACGCGCGACCGTGTCGGACGACATCGGGGAGAGAACGGAGGGAGGGTGGCCGTGAGTGAAGAACCAAGCGTTTGCATCGCGACTGCATCGCGTTTGCATCGCGACTGTATCGCGGTTATGTGGGCGAGGGCAAACAGCTAGCGACCGCATCACTAGTGTATCGATGCGAACGCGCGACTGCATCGCTACAAAAAGTCGCCGTGGGCGAGGGGCCTTAGAGAAACTTTTTGGCAACTCTCAAAACGATTTTTTCATAGAAATTGTATGGGAATGGAAACTATGACGTCGCTATTTTGTTTCGTCAATTCAGTGTTTCTTAATAACTTTTAGGTTACAGAAATTCATGAGGATTCACACGATGCCCTAGGGGTTTATTGTGATTTATCCAAGGCCTTTGATTGTGTTTTACATGAAACCCTGGTCAGGAAGCTCTACCACTACGGAATTAGAGATGCATCACTGAATCTTCTTATCTCATATGAGATAGGGTTCAGAGGGTTGATGTTAACGGTAAAAGATCTCTGGGATCGGTGGTTACAATGGGAGTTCCACAGGGTTCAATTCTTGGTCCTTTCTTATTTTTAATTTATATTAACGACTTGCCTTACTTTGTAAAAGACAACCATGAGATAGTATTGTTTGCAGATGATACCTCACTTTTATTCAAAGTAAAACGACGACAGCCGATTGATGACAATGTGAACAATGCTATCTCAAAGATAGTTCATTGGATTAGTGTAACAATTTGCTATTAAATGAACGAAAAACCAAATGTATAAGATTTGTCAATACAAATCTTATACATTCGTATTATAAACGTAAAAATTAAAGATAAGAATGTGGGCCTTGTGGACACCACAGTGTTTCTAGACATTACGTTGGATGCAAAGCTACAGTGGGGCCCACTTATAGAGAAATTGTCGAGTAGAATGAGCTCTGCGGCTTATGCAGAAATGAAAATTCGTCAGATCACTGACATTGAAACAGCTAGACTTGTTTACTTTAGTTATTTCCATAGCGTAATGTCGTACAGTATTTTACTGTGGGGCAACGCTGCCGACATTCAAACTATCTTTGTGCTGCAAAAGCGGGTTATTCGAGCAATTTATAACCTAAAAGCTGGTAATTCTCTCAGGGAGAGATTTAAAGATATTAATATAATGACAGTTGCATCGCAATATATTTACGAGAACCTAGTGTATGTTTATAAAAATATTGAAACTTTTTCTAAAAACAGTGATACCTATTCACAATGTAAACACTAGAAATAAAAACAAACTAGCAGTACCTTATACTAGGCTCCACAAAGTAGATAATTCATTTAGAGGCCTTTGTGTACGTTTTTACATTAAAGTTCCAAGTAATATTCAAAAACTTGATATTAATAAATTTTAAATCACCATTAAAGAAAAGCTTTATAAAAAAAGTTTATTATAAAGGTGTCTAATTACATTGAAGACAAAACAGCATGGGTTTAAAATGCTCCAATCACTCCAACAGGTATTTCTAATTTAAAATATTGTTAAGTTATTTTAAACTTGTATAACTTGGTAGCGGCATATAATTTTGTAAATGTCGTTACTTATATTAAAGCTGTGGCCTTTCTTGCGTCCATTCTTCTCCACAACTAAAAAATAGACGTCCTGAATGGGTAGTAGGTAAAACAATGTTTGGACGATTCAAAAGCACTTTTGAACGATTCAAAAGTTAATTTGAATAAAAATATTTGACTTTGACTTGCTTAGGTCAAGCAAATAATAGGTAGTTTTTTTAAGGAACTGTTACGTAATTAAATGCAATGTTCTGGAAAAAATATTAAGGCATCCACTAACCAGGCGACACGGTGATCTTAATATCCGACACGGAAATATCAACATGCATGCCGCTATTGGGCGGTTGCGACAACGCTAGCGACAAATGCGCCGGCGCTAGCAGGTAGCGGGGGCTCGCGTCGCTTTGCCCCAGCGTGCGGATCACCATTTGGAGGCCGGAGATGCCGCCGTCGGCTACCATGCGCTCTTCAGTCTTGCGCAACTTGAAGCGGACTTCCATCTATGGGTATTTATATCTAGTTTAATATATTTTTCTTACAAAAATATTAATTCAACCGGCATAAAGCACTGCTAAACATACATTAAAAATAAAACACTTTTTAACCGAGTTCAAAAAAAGGAGGAGGTTATCAATTCAACTGTATTTTTTTTTTATGTTTGTTACCTCAGAACTTTCGATTGAGTGAACCGATTTTGATGATTCTTTCTTTATTTGAAAGCTGGTGCTTCCCGTGTGGTCCATTTTTACGAATAAACTTTTGGAACAAATAAGAATAATTATTATTAACGGGATATTACCATATTATTTTTAGTAAATATAAATATTTTTAAATAACGCAAGTAGATTCGTAAAATGTATCCAATAATTCGACACAGCTGCATGCGCCATGATCACAAATGTACGAAGTGCGTCACTGTCATCGCACTATACAATGCGAGACATGAAAAGAAATATTGTTTATAGAAATCACTAATTAAAATTTAATGTAGAATGTCATAATTAAAATGCAAATAATTATGGCATGTTTCACGGACGTATGTAGTATACAAAATAAATTAAACCCCTCTGAAGATATCAGCTCTTCCACTAGTATCAAAGCATCTGTCTTAATCGGCATATCATATAACGTTACTAACTGGCGATGTTTTATTCTATTTAAAAATTCTGAAACTAAACTCTTTGCAATAATCAAGAATCAGACACTCACATTCAACACCAGTGCATCGCACTTCTTGAGCTCCAGCGACTCCACTAGCAAAATGTCCGGTTGCTCGATCTTAATGTTGACAGTCATCATCGACATCTTCTGCGGCGGCTCCGGCTCCGTCACCGACGCGACCTGCGTTACCGATATCTTCTTCTTTTGCTATTAAACAAAAGATAACAGTTTATTTATTTTTTTGTTTATAATAATAATAATTAATAAATTTGCTAAATTGGTTAAAAGGCTAATAACTGTGTTTTATTCATCGTCTAATCATTTCCTTTTTTTATCCTTATCTAGTTATATTAGAAGTTTGTAGTATATTTTCATTTATAATACTTAGTGGAATTACTGCTTTCAAAACGTGAATTAGAACTGGCATCGACGGCAAGTTTTTCTACATCTAAACGTCTTCTCAAATATAGTATATTGGTTATGGCTATTGGAGCGGGTACCACGGTCCATACATATTTGCCCATTCTCCTTTTATATGTATTTAAACTAAAAAATAAATTTTAAATAACAAAATGTAAGTTTGCTTAATTGTTTTTGTGATAAATAGATACAGATACGCATACAAGTAAATCATTTCGTCGACAGCATATCTGTAACATTAGCATTGTAACCATCATCATCATCTTTATCACCAGTTCAATTTAAACGGGTCATAAACGACCACGCAGGCCCAGTACGTGGTATGGTGGCGTATTGGTGGTTGTTAACGACTGCTAATGCAGCCGAGACCACGGAGGGGCTTGAGATGAGATTTATGATCACGCATACAATCAAGCATAAATGACCCCTTTTTAATACGCTTGCAACGCGAGCATTATCAACCTTGAAGGTTAGGTTCCTATGCTCTAATGCCTTTTTTTCTGTAATTACACTTATGCTTTTCAAAATAACCTCCTGACCACCCTCGTACTACTCATAGTACATCAAAAAAAAAATGGTGGTTATTAGTCTTTATTGCGGTTAAAATACCTTAGAGCGCGACATCTACATTTTTCCCGCCGAACAAACTAAAAAAAAACTTAACTTTTTTGTTTTTTTTTTACATATAAGTACCTACTTCGGTCTTTATTTACAATATATCAAAATTTAACGGTGACATTTTTAAAAAAGTACCTGGAATAGTCAGGAGGTTAAACACAGTCAAATTTCTTCAATAAATGTTTAACTATACTACATATACTTACGTAAAGCGTAAGGTCTGTTGAGGATATTTCAAAGTTTGTGGTAATCTGATGTGCAGGCGTATGTACTAAATCGTTAAAACAAACAGGGTCTTACAAATAAACAAAGAATAAGGCCGGAATAGTTATTCTGTGTTCTGTCTCTTTTACTCTAATTTGAAATGACGTTAACATGACAGGTACAAACCACGGAATAACTATTCGGACCTTATTCTATGTTTATTTGCATAAATTTTAGGCAACTAGGTAAAATTCACTTACCATAAAACTGTCCAAAGATCTTTCTGTGGACCTCACAATTTTGACATCTTCTATGGGTTTGACAGATGGCGCTTCGTCGGCTAATCCAGTCGTCATGAACTCCGCTATCTTGTTCAAGAAATCCATCGCCAGGATCAGATTGAAACTGAATATCCTCATGTCAACTGCAAGACAGTAATGCAATTGAAGATCACTCGTGGAAACATTAACTATTAAAAATACAAAAAATATTTATTTGCAACTAACAGGCAACACGACAAATACGGAACATAATATACAATTAATCCAACAATTACAGAGAGGTAACCACTAAGCAAATAAAAATAAATAAATACTAAGGGGGTAAATACTAAGCTGAATTTTGACCATTGCAAGTTGGAGGACTATTTTATACCATTTAATACACTTAACTAATTTTATAGATAAGTTCTAGTTTTCTTTTCTTTAGTATCACAATGGCAACCTGTAAAGTTTATTTTTGTATGTAATTTTAGGAAAAGCGGACACTCCTGAAACAAGTTTTATTAAACTCAAAAGGAGTGTTCCTATAAATACTATAATATGTTGAATGAGAAACTGAAATAAATACATTTTTATTTTATTTATTTATATTTATTTACAGTTCGAAAGTAATCAAGAAAGAAATAGAAAGTAATTGAAATGAGAAATAAAAATAACTTATTAATTAAATATAATAATAATAATTTCAATATTTTAAAATTAAACGCTTTCCGATTTACTCGCGATTTTTTTACATATTATTTAACCCACTTGCTCCGACAGGTGTTATAACACTCCTAAAAGTATTATATAGATGTATCCTAATGTAATACTTTAATGGGCTTATTAATAAACAAAGTGTAAACTTGGGGTAGTTACTCCGTGTTTTGTCTCTTGTACTCTAATATGAAATGAAGTTTACATGACGGGAACAAAACACGGAGTAACTACTCCAAGCTTACACATTGTTTAATAATTACGGGGTAAGAGTTTGTAACGTTGCAATTTTTAAACGTTATAGATTTATAGAATAGCAGAAAATACATTTCAAAACAATCGTTGTAGTTTTGTTGAGTTTAATTCCGAAGTGCCTCAATAGATAGCGCGAGCAGTCTTGAAAATGTAAGAGATTCGATATTGATCGATATCTGTCGTCTTTGGTATAGATAATTTAAAAAGTAAAAAGTCGAGTGACATGACAACTGTCAGGGAGACAGCCAGCTCCGAATATCATTTGTGAAGATGGTTTGGAGAGAATAGACACCGTTGATTGATAAAACGTGACGCCCCAGGGCTGAAGGGAATCCTTACACATCGGCCCTCATTTCAATAAAAATGAGCCGATAATATATTTAAAAGTTGGTAAGTTCATTTCTGAAAGTTTCATTCGTTTATTTTTTTGGTTAGATTTCGTTATCATGGCCATGTGTCTTCCAGGGTCAGGAGAGGGAAATTGCAGGATGTCTTAGGCTGAAATTTGAAATAGCCGCATAAGTTTGAAGGATCAAACGACGCCTGCATGTAAGTTAGCAATTTTCTAAATTTCCAATTTGAAATCTGAAAAGGTATAGTTGTAATTCGTATACTCATCAACATGGTTGTTGTTTCAGAATGGGATCTTTATATTGATATTTACATTCATATTTATATTCGTATTTACATTGATATGTACATTTTAATGAACATCTGCGTTCACTTTTACAACACTTCATTGGATCTCTGATCGTTCCGAGGTTATAAAGTAAGGAAACACTTAGTCATAAACGCACCCTATCCACATGGGTGAGGAAGGCCGCTCTCCTCTTGGAATGCTGAGAGTCTGACGAAAGCTACCCGTGCCTCATTCGGATCCGGGGACGCTCTGCCCGTTGAGACTGAAAAGTCAGCTCGCAGAGCCGCCACGGTTCGGGATAGTCTGGCCAGGTAACATGATGGTCTTCGTAGGATTTCACCAGGTCAGTGTTCTTCGCGATGGTCTTATTAATTTAGTAAATTCACTTTAGATTTTGTTCCACAATTTGGGATTGGTTTAATCACAAACGCGAACTCGGTTAGCGACCCTGAGTTTAATAGTTTTTTGCATAACTCTTTTAATAGTTTAAATTGGTACTGGTTCTCCGCTAAAGATTACTGTCTTATGACATGCTCATAATGTATTAGGATAAATCTAAATTTTAAGATACATCCAAGATTCAGTGTAAGCTATGTACAATAGAATTTAAGATAAATAATTCCTTGTTGTACTGAAATTATAAAGGTAATAATATTTTATCATTGAATAAAACAAATCTGGCTTTGAGATCACTTCAATCTTTGATTTATTTCCTCATCAGTATCGTTTAGCAGTTTGGAGCTTGTAACCAATATCATTTAACACCAGTAGTTATTTTATAAAAAAAACACATGTCTCAATCTAAAATATATAATAAGAAAAAGACTATGTTTTCAAGTTTTATTTACAACAACACACAAACACTTGGTCGGACTAATTGGGTTAAAGCTGTCTTTTCGTACCCTCAATATATTACAGCATGTTAGATTAGATTAGATTAGCTTTTACCACAGAGTAGGACCAGAGTGGTCACACCGCAAAAACATTAACTAAATAGGGATTCTAGCTGCGACAAAATAAAGTTCAATTTAGATTGCAGTTCGCAAAGCGCATGGCATAGCTAAGAGACGGTTGACACAGCGACGAACCGTCTCTTTCTATCGCCTAGCTCTTGTAAGACTGTTAAACAGTCCGGCCGATGTACGTGTAGCATTATTACCTAAAGTGCGACGTGCGACAGTCCTGCTTTTACATAAAAAGTAACGTGAATCATAATTTCAATCGGGAAGAGGGCCACAAACTATCTTCAGCGGGGAATCCAGTTTTTGCAAAAAGACAACATCGTTTGTCTTCGCAGTCGGTTTACAACCAGTATAAGGCTTGTATACGTAAGAGGGACACCGTAAGAGTTGTGTGTGGCGGTAGTTGGGAAAATAATGTGATGGTGGATGAAGACTCTGCTGCGCAAACGGAGGCGCAACATCGCGACAGCAGTCAGCCCGTGACCACGGCCGTTGTAATTCGATCGAAACGTCGGTTTTAAAGAAGGTATGAAACCTTTTTTAATTAGTTTGCGTTAATCCCCGTTTAAATTATTCGTTAACGTCAAACACTCACTGAATGTATCGGAGTTCTTCATCGTGAACGTAATGTCGATCATGCTGCGAATCTTGTCGTGCGCTTCCATTATGGGCTCCGTCGTATCCTCTTTGTACAGCTCTATGATGGGTTCGGAATGCTCGCGTCGACGCTCAAGATACCTATTGAAGAAATTAAAAATATTTTTATAAGAAATTATTAATTGAGCCCTGATTCAATATAACTATTAAATAAATAAATAAGTGTCAAAAAGAAATGTAGCGCAATTTTGAAGCAGGTTTTTTCGTTTACAAATATATAAAAAAACTAGCTATTTCACATCACGGGTTTTATAAAAATAGCCAATAATATAACTATTGGCAAAAAAAGAAAAGCAATAATGTGTTTTATATTATTATGAATGTATTGTTTATTTATTTTATTTTAGAAACTCCTATGCCATGGTGATATCATACCTGTCACTTCTTATAAGCAAAGAAGACCTTGTGTTTTTATGATATCCAAAGAACATTGACTTTTAAGTGGTAAAGTAATTTAATGTTCGGTTATACAATTCACATTATAATATACGAGTACTAAGGCTACATCTATTATTACCATAATAATTAATTATTCTGTATTTAGTCCGAAATATTGTCGTAAAGCTCCATACCTTAAACTATTCAACGAGTTTTAAATTTCACATATGAAATAATATGTAGCGTTAATTCCGTTAAATCACACGTTCGTCAAGCTTAGATGCAGTACGCCTGCACCGCCCTCCCGCACAAAAATATGCACATGCAGAAGAACCAATGGCTGCAAACGAACAGGCACACCAAAGCCGATAAACGACGCGTGTTTGACCCCTCCACGGAGCATCCTCAGAAGCTGTTGACTGATTGATGAACGAGTCATCACCATTATCACCAGCTCATTTTATGTCCCCACTGATGAGGTACGAGCCTTCTCTATGAATGGATAGGGAGAACGGGCCACAAACCACCACACGGGCCCAGTGCGGATTGGTGGTTATTAACAACTGCTAATGCATCCGGGATCAGCGGCTTTACGTGCCTTCGAAGCACGGAAGCCCGAAGCACGGATGATCTCGAGATGATAAATTTTTGGTCACCCATCCGATGACTGGCTTTTGCGAAAGTTGCTTAATCTTAGCAATCGTAGACCGGGCACGATACCTACTGCGCCATCGAGCTTCTCTGATTTAGCGGAATTAACACTACATATTTTTTCAATGCCCTGTGTGGTGCCGGGGATAAAGAATTGCACCACCCCATCTCTTCCCGTGGGTGTCGTAAAAGCCGACTAAGGGACCATTCCAGAGGATGGGCAGCAGCATCTTTCTAAAGTTACTCTCAACCTACTGCGATCACCAACCCGCCTGCCAAGCGTGGCGATTACGGCAAATACCTCTCATGCAAATCCTTGTGGGAGGCCTTTGTCCAGCAGTGGACGTCTTGTGGCTGAGATGATTATTTTAATTACATTTTTGTGTGCCATGGATTTCTGCAAAGTAACGCCTGATTCCATTGATTATGACATATAATGTACCTGGTGATCTTGGCGCCACGGCCGGGCCGCGTGTCGTCGAGCGTGCAGTCCACGAGCAGCAGTGACGTGTGTATGGAGCCGTCCGAGAACATCCGCCCCTTCACGGACAACAGGGCCAGGCAGAAGCGCGCCAGCTCCACGTCCTTTGCGAATATATTGTCCGTGGCCTGTGTTACATTTATTAAACCCTTTAACAGTCAGTGGGATGTATATTCCCCTCATATTTTGAACTTTATGTAATTGAGATAAGATTGAAAACCAATGAAATAATTCAAACATGTTCTGCCTGTGAAAGGACATTTGAACATTACAATTAGTTTTATTTTTATTATTATTAACTATAGTTTTCTTGACTCTTACTAGTACTGTATGATATTGTAAAAAATTAAACTGCTAAATTATGTTTTTGCAGACTTAAATATTTTTTTTATATATTTTTTATTTTTTGTGTTTTTTACATGTTGTGATTGTCCTTTACATTTTGTGTTTATTTGCGATGGAAAGTGTCCTTTTATGATAGGGCATTTTCCAATATTTATGACGCTGTAAGGGAAAAAAGAGCTGGACACTTGCTGAGTTTCTTGCCGGTTCTTCTCAGTACAAGATCTCCCGCCCAGAGTAGATAGACTTACGAACCGATGGCATAAAATGACGTTCATATGAGCTATTTGTAGCCTAAACTGAATAAATGATTTTGAATTTTGAATTTTGAATTTTAAAGGGTTAAAGATACATTCAAAGTTTCACAGCAAAAATGCACTATCATCAACACTATCCTACACGCATTTTTTTTATAGTTTAACGCCTCGATAGCTGTGTTGCAATACGTTCGGCCCGAAATCCGAATGTCCCAGGTTCAGTTTCCAGGTCGGGCAAAGTGTATTGCGGATTTTTCGATGAAAAGCCCGGGTTTGTGAGCTTCAACCCGCATCTGGCAAGCTTGGCTAGTAGATAGTCTAAATTTAGATAGATTTATTATAGATTTTAGTTGATGTAAGTAGTCTTCGCCACTTCGCAGGGTTAATTTTATCGATACCTTCATAAAAGAAATTAAATAATTTTTTTTTTTCCTTTAATCCGGCTTATCCAAGCATAATACAGTTAAGCGTATTTCGTCTGTTCCCGTCGATAATTGCCTATAATGCTTCCTATGCTAAAATGAACAGGAAACTATCTAATTTCCTTATAAATCTCTGTAGCAGGCGCTTTAAAGTGAAGTACTCTTTACCATAATACGAATAAGCCCTCGAAGTATTTAAAACAGATAGGTCAAACTCAATGTTGTCATCATTCCAGCGTTCATACTCATGAGTCCCACTGCTGGGCTCAAAACTTCCCACATGAATAATAAGACATGGAGAAATCGTGCTATCTATAACCTAGCTCGCTGGCCCAATGCGGGTAGGTAAGATTTAACCTTACCTCGGTGGCCGAATGGCATCAATTGCAGCGATGACTTGATTTCAATGATTCGCCCTGCAGTGGGACAGTTTAAGCTATTCACTTTACTACTTTGCATGGCAAATGACTCCCTTCCACCTGTTGTTAAGTGGGAATGGAGTCAACTGGTGCAGCGTGAAAACAACGCAGCATCAGTCACCGTCACCCTGCTCGCCCTCAACCTCTTCACGTGTCGTTTGAATGACCTAATATCATAGGAAGGAGGGAAAACGTGTGCTGATAGACTATTCCATCTTCTGGATGTGCGATAATGAAACGTGTCATCAAATTTCTTTGTGCGCGTTGGAATGTGACAGCAGTGATTCCGGAGAGCAACACGCGTACTAATAAGAAGAAAGAGAGAAGGTGGAGTGGCAAGTTCACAGCGGCGGCGGCGTTAAGAAAAATAGTAAACTTTGTATACGAATAAACATACGTAATTGGACGAACGAATTGACGTACACTGTTCATAAGATATAATCACAACATGAAAAAAACAGCGTAAACAATAACAAAGCTTAACTTACAACGACCGTATCGATTGTATTCATCAAATCGATAACAAAGCTGTCCATCGTGAACGAGAACTTGATAGTAGTCCTGGGTTTCGTCGACTCCTTCGAAGCGTCCAGTGTCACCGAGGTTTTAATCAGCGGCTTGGTCAATTGGCTTTGGCTCTTGAACGTGATCTTGGAAGGCACTTTGAGCACAGACTCCTTGGTCTTCAATTCTTCCTTTTTAACCTGGCCTTCTTGAAGGTTTTGGTTTAGAATTTTCATAATGCTCTTGTAGTCGCTGTGGCCGACGGTGATCTGGAAAGGAATAAACATTAAGGACCTAATAATATATTACTATTAATCCTATCTCTAATCATAAACTTGCTTTCACCTTACTTAGTAATCTTAATCTAAAGTTTTTGGTGACCCATCCGATGACTGGCCTATGCGAGAGTTGCTTAATCTTAGCAATCGTAGACCGGGCGCGTTAACCACTACGCCATCGCGCAAGTAAAACACAGTTGATGCTTGGCTTGATAATAACAATAATATTACAAAAACATACATTGCTATTTCAAATACAAAGTTAAAGCAATTATTCTTAGTTTTTAGTAACACATATAACATTGTAACAACAAATAGGCCCTCGCTCAACATAATATACAGGGAGTTAAGGTAATACATGTATAATCCCGAATATGGCAGATGGAAGTAAAATAATATAATTGTAAAGTGAAAACTAGGTCCAGCTTATACATTGTTCTTGCTCGTCAACCTCATGATCCAAACAAAACAGAAGTCAAACAAAAATAATGAAATAAATTTAATTTGAGTTTTGTACATACATACATACATACATATAATCACGCCTCTTAGTAGGGGGTAGGGAGATTGAGTTTTGTATGGAAAACTAAATCTTCATTAATATGATTTTGTATGTTACGGTGTTATTTATACTTGGTTGCATGGCTATGTTTCGGGATTATACTAGTGCCACTACACTGCACTGCCCTACTTATTTAATTTTTAATTTGATTAAATTTTAAGTTTATTGTTTGTTTTTTTTTCTTTACATAGATAAATTGCCCCTTAATTTGTTTCATACATAATTAGTGCACAACGGGGTCGGCTACATTTGTATGATCACGTTTAATTGTACAATGTTGTGTTTAATATGTAAATGTAGTTGTTTGTTGTGCCTTAAGAGCGTTTACGCCGCACACTAGCGCCGCCAATGAAAAAATAACATATCTAGTAATTAGAGATAGAAAATCAAATTATGCTCAACAAACTATTTGAATGAAGTAATTTAGCATTTTTACGTCACCTAATGAACACCTCACATGTTATGGTTTAGTTAAATAAGACGGTACGGCCACTTTTAACTATAACGCCTTAATTAACTAAACCATAACATAACAGGTGTTCATTAGGTGACGTAAAAATGCTAAATTACTTCATTCAGATAGTTTGTTGAGCATAATTTGATTTTCTATCTCTAATTACTAGATATGTTATTTTTTCATTGGCGGCGCTAGTGTGCGGCGTAAACGCTCTTAAATAAAAAAATAAAAAATTACCAAACACCCTGCATAATACTTACAGCAATAGTCTTCATTCGGCCCACCCTGTATAATACTTACAGCAATAGTTTTCATTCGGCCCACCCTGTATAATACTTACAGCAATAGTCTTCATTCGGCCAACCCTGTATAATACTTACAGCAATAGTCTTCATTCGGCCCGAAACGTCCAAGTCCGGCAGATTCTCGTACCAAGAAGACAAGCTCCTTTTGACCAGCAGCTTGAAGCTAGTCGGCCGTAGCAGCTTCCTCTCATAGCTGATGCTCGTTTGCGTTTCGTCTATTTGAACGCAAGACACCTTCATGTCTTCCAACTCGAGCGTCAACTCGTCAACTGTCACTTTGTTGGTGACGTCCTGCGAACGGTACATCATCATCATCATCATCATCATCATCATCATCATCATCATCATCATCATCATCTAAGCCAAAAGACGTCACTGCTGGACAACGGCCTCCCCCAATGATCTCCACAACGACCGGTTTTGTGCTGCTCGCGTTCAGCGGCTTCCCGCGACCTTTCGGTCTACCTTGAAGGCTTGTCCACACTGAGCTTTATTTAATGGTATGTTTAAACTAAATTAATGTATCACAAAATGCAAGGTAGTATCAGAATAACTAATGCATAAGGATGCATAATTACAAATAAACAAAGAATAAGGTTCGAGTAGTTATTTATTCCGTGTCTTTCACTCTTGACTTGAAATGACGTTAGCATGACAGGAACAAAACACGGAAAAACTATTCGGACATTATTCTTTGTTATTTGTAAGGCACTAAATGTTTTCTCTCTTGTCTTCGTTCTAATTCAAATGCTTTTTGTTTAAAAAATATCGATAATAACTTCCAATTTTACGTAAGCATGATTCACGTTTTTTTAAGTAACAAACTAATATACTCCTTGCAACCTATCACAGTGGCTTACGCGCCAAAAATTAGCATAAAATATATTACAACAAAGACTTGATTAATTATTTTTTTGTAACCACACAAACTAGGTTTAGTTATTGTTAACTCGCTATTATATTTTTTTAAATAAAATATTATCTGACAGAATCTAGCGCCTGCTTGAAAATGTCTGCTATAGACTCGTTTAAAGACATCAATTACTCACAGGAACATGAAGATCAACGAACTTATTATTCAGCGTCATTCGCCCAAGATCCACCAGCATAGCTTTCAGACTCTTCGAGTTCTCAGGCACGATAATAATGGGTGCGGCGAGTCTAACTTTCAAGGCTAACTTGGTGGAGTTTTGGTAAGCGTTCTGCACGTTAGCGCGAGCCGCGTCCGCCGCTTGGGACGACGCGTCGATGATAGCTTGCTGCGCCGTTTGGAAGTTGTTTAGGAACTCCTGTAAAGAACGGTTTAATGTATAAATGTTGCAATGTACGTCAGCAAAGTCTTTCGCTTTCACAACAATGTCAGTAGCATTAGTTTAAATAGTACAGTCACAAGTATTAATCACACGAATATTATAAATGCGAAAGTTTGTGTGTATGTATGTATATTTGTTGCTTCTTCACGCTGCAACGGATGGATGAAATTCGGCATACAGATAGTATATAACCTAGATTAAAACATAGAAAACTTTTTATCCCGATATTCCCACGGGAACGGGAACCACGCGGGTGAAACCGCGAGCGGCCTCTAGTATGAACAATATAACTCTTGATGCAATGGAATAAGAGTCAAAACTAGTCAAAAGCGTATACATGTTAATGCCCGTGAGTGCACAGTATAGCATATTAAATACACAAAGCCTTTGGCATGTATATACTCTTTTTATCAAATCATCAACACAGTGTCAAAGTTAATCAACACTTATCTACTTATTGTTTTCTAAAGTTTACGCGAACACTACACATTGAAATGAAACAACTTTTACGGATCTCTTCGCGTTTATTTTACACATTACTTATTTATTTTGACCCTGCAAAGGGTTCGAAACGACAGGATAAACATTAAATAAGTAATGTGTAAAATAAACGCGAGTAGACCCGTAAAAGTTGTTTCATTTCAACTTATCTACTTTTTACTTTATAAGCCAAAGCAGCCTTATTCAATGTCGCCCGACAACTACGTCATCAATATCCGATCTTAATATTTTTACAAATATTGAAAGCTTAGATGTTGTTCGGATGTTGATGACGTAGTTGTCGACATTGAATAGGGCTCCTTTGGCTTATAAAGTAAAAAGTAGATAGTGTTGATTAATTTCAGCGAGTTGGATTGAGCCACGATAGCATAGTTGGCAGTACACCTGACCCGGCATGTCATGGGGTGCGGGTTCGAATCCCACTCGTGGATTTTTTTCAACACTTTGTCTTTTTTTCTCAAATTGTAATTTGTTCGCAACAATATTTGCGTAAAATTATATGTAAATAATCATATAAAACCTAATTAATATAAGTCCATTTAAGGTACATAATACAATAAAAAACCGTACAAAACTATAAAGTGCACTTTCATTAGGCAGGGTGGGATTTGTATTAAATGTTTGAAAATAAATTATCGGTGGGTTACTTACTAGTGTACTCTCTCTTATGGTCACACTCAACGCAACTCTAAATTGATAACCTTCCAAGAGCTTTCAAACTGGGAAACAAAAGAAAACAATCTACAAATATTAAAAGTCCACTAACCAGCATAGAGGTGATGTACCAGTTGAGGAATATGATCCTAAGGCAGTTGATCTGCGCGTCGATGGACATGTTGACGTCGCTGGCCGAGGGGAACTGCTCTACGTTGTACATCACCACTTGTACGTTGATCACGTCGCCGCCAAGCACTTTCAGTATCTAATAAGTAAAACATAAGTAGATACATAACAAAGAAAACCATAAAACTAGTGGCCCTGAAATGGCTCCCACTCAGCATAATATCGAGGTACCAGATTGGCACCACTACGCTAGTCTTCCGTGGGTACTAGAAGAAAAATCTTCTGAAACATAACATTATAATAAATATCATCATCATCATCTCAGCCAAAAGACATCCACTGCTGGACAAAGGCCTCCTTCGCGATTGAGGGGAATTCGCCATAATCGCCACGCTTGGCAGGCGGGTTGGCAATCGCAGTATGGTTAGAATTATCACAACGAGACGCTGCTGCCCATCCTCTGAAATGGTCCCTAAGTCGCCTTCTACGACACCCACGGGAAGAGATGAGGTGGTGCAATTCTTTATCCCCGGCACCACAAGAGAAATATCACTACATAGTATAGAACAAAGTCGCTATCCCTATTTTTTTTTTTTTTAATGCTTAGCACGGCAAATGACTCCATACTACCTGATGTTAAGTGGAAATGGAGTCCAGACGCGAAGACAACTGGTGCAGCGTGAAAACAACGCAGCATCAGTCAACCTCACTCTGCCGGCCCACAAGGTGCTTCTTCACGCCTCGTTTGAAGGACCCAATATCATAGGAAGGAGGAAAAACGTGTGCTGGTAGACTATTCCATCTTTTGGAGGTGCGACAAAGAAACGAGTCACCAAATTTCTTTGTGCGCGATGGGATATGTGTGACAGTAAAGCGATGACTCCGGAGAGCAGCACGTGTACTTCTATGGAGGAAGGGAGAAGGTGGGATAAGGTCAAAGAGTTCTTCAGAGCACTCGCCGTGGTACAAGCGATAGAAAACGCTGAGTGACGCTATATCTCTACGCAATTGTAGGGGTTCGAGAGTATTAGTGACCTCTGCATTGCCGATAATGCGTACAGCGCGACGCTGCAATCTGTATAAGGCATCGAGAAGGTACTTTGCGGAACCGTCCCAGATGTGCGAGCAATACTCCACGCAAGACCGTACCTGAGTCTTGTACAAAAGACACAACTGGTCAGGCGTAAAGAATCGCCGCACTCTGTTCAGGACACCGAGTTTTCGTGAGGCAGTTTTGATCACGGCTTCGATGTAGTCCTTTTGATTCAGATCACAGCGAATCGTCATACCGAGCATGTTGATATTGCTCTGCAGGCTTAGAGGTGTGCCCTGAAGAGTTAGAAGGGGAAGGAATGGTGACTTCTTGGCCGTAAACGCACATACCTGTGTTTTCTTGGCATTGAACTCAACAAGATTATTGGAGCCCCAATTAGATATGAGGTCCAATACCCGATTGAGCTCAATGACAAGATTCACTCGTTTCTCTTCAGTTTCGACTCGCCCAGCCGCAGGGTGACCGTTATACCCACCGTGCACTGTACTATCATCTGCATAGCAATGAATATTTCCAAGTGGAAGCATATCATTGATATGCAGAAGAAACAACGTGGGTGACAGAACGGAACCCTGAGGGACACCAGCGTTCACTGACATGAGCCGCGAAGCGCATCCATCAGACAGGACACGAATTCTACGCTCGTGCAGGAAGCCAGCGACCCAGTTGCAGAACTGTGCATGCAGACCGTATGCCGGGAGCTTGGAGAGAAGAGCTTTGTGCCAGACCCGATCAAATGCCTTGGCTATGTCGAGGCTAACAGCCACCGACTCACCACGCTTGTCAATAGTCTCACCCCAGAGATGTGCGACGTACGCTAGAAGATCACCTGTTGACCGCTTCGGCCGAAACCCGTATTGGCGATCGTGAATGATGGAGTGTTCTTCTAGGTAGTGGACAAGTTGTTTATTTAAAATGCGCTCCATTACTTTGCACAAAACTGAAGTTACGGCTATGGGGCGGTAATTCGATGGATCTGACCGATCACCTTCTTTGGGGACCGGTTGCACATTAGCCTCTCTCCAAGATTCCGGCACACAACCTGAAGGGAGCGAGAGACGGTAAAGGCGCGTTAATACGGGGGACAACTCCGCTGCACACATTTTTAGTACTACTGGAGGGATGCCATCAGGGCCATTAGCTTTCCGGACATCGATTGACTGCAGCTCCGCACGGACGTCACACTGCCTGATTTTAAAATCGGGCATTGTGTGGCCACAGTGAGAGATTGTAGGTGGCTGTGCATTGCAATCATCGACTCGGGAGTTAGCCGCAAAGAGTTTGGCCAGGAGATCGACCTTCTCCTGCGGCTTGTGAGCTAAAGTTCCGTCAGGACATCTCAATGGTGGCAGCGAGGGTTGGCAGAAGTTTGATTGCACGGCTTTGGCCAGACGCCAGTAGCTACGGCTGCCCGTAGGATGCGTCAGTAGTTCTTGGCCGACTCGTGCAACACGCTGGGCATCCGCTCTAATGTAAGCTCTTTTGCAGGACTTGGTGGCATAATTATAGGCTGCTTTCAGCGAGCGGGTTTCGGGATCCCCAACAGCTTTACCCCTGATCCAAGCGCGCTATGCCGCCTGCTTGTTATCAACAGCGTTGGCACACTTGCGGTTGAACCATCGGTTGCGCCTGCCTTTGCTGATGAGATAGGAGTGCGGAATATAGTATTCCATCCCTAAAACTATCTCATCAGCAACTGCAGTCGCACTAGCTGTTGGGTCCTTTCCACTGAAGCAGCGCTGCCCCCAAGGAACGGATGCGAAATAGTCCCGCATACCATCCCAATCTGCCGACGAGTAGTACCAAATCTGGCGTTTCGATCCCGCTAAAGGCGGTAGCGGGACCAGAGGCACTTTACTGGATACCAAGCAGTGATCCGAAGATCCCAAAGGAGCTCGAACCTCCACTCGGTAGCCAGCTGGGCGACTCGTCAGCAAAAGGTCCAACAAAGAGGGCGCGTGACCGACTACGTCTGGGATCCTGGTGGGCTGGTTCACCAGTTGAGTCAGGTCGTGCGTGAGAGCGAACGCGTGGGCAGTTCTACCAGCATGGTCAGTTTTGGAGGAACTTAACCACAACTCGTGGTGAGCATTGAAGTCCCCCAAAAACACCAATTCCGCCGATGGAAACCGCTCCTGCGCTTTATCTGTCACCCGACTAAGGTGTTCAATAAGTCGAGTTGTCTCCATGTCGCCATTATGGGATCGGTAGACGCAGACGTAGACACGGTTATGAGAGCCCAAGTCGACGTGTACCACAAGGAGGGAAAAGGAAGGGTCTTCCAGACAGCGCAGACGGCGACAGCAAACATCCGTCCGAACGAACAAGCAAACTCCGGCTTTGGCTTTGAAGGATTCTTCAAGCACAAAGCCCGGATAGTGCAGGTAAGTGGTGTCAGCCGGACAGATTATTTGCGTCTCCGTCAAGAATAACATTGCTGGCCGTGCCGTCTCAAGATGGTGATGGACGGCATTGAGGTTTGCATGGAGTCCGCGGATGTTAGCGAACTCGACCTCAAACGGTAAGGTTGTGGTGGGGGTGTGCACCGCTGAATTACCAGTTCTAATGTTATGCGCTGTCATGTTGTAAGAAAGGAGGGAGGCGTGAATCGAGGAAATGCTGCTGCTTTGCAAATGGTCAAAGTGTGGCGACATGTCCCACCAGGGAACTGCCTACAAAAGAGTTTTACTAACCCGCCGAACGGAAGGGCCCCCGAACCCTCCCGGGAATGGCCGCCGGGACCCCACCTTTCGGTCACCAACCGGCACGACGGACCACCCCGAGATTATGCGTGGCATGGTGAGGCAGCCTCACGAACTGGTTAGGCTCGCTTGGGCCCCTGTACTGTGCCACGGGCGGCCAGCGGGACAGCCGTTTCTACGGGTCTCCCTGGCCGGCGGGTTAACAAAGTCCTCCTGGCACTGGTTTGACGGAAGCCTCCACAGACCAAATGCATCGCAGCAACATCCACTCGAGCTCTGGTTATACGCTGGCTGATCCCGAAACGCGACCGACAAGCGGTCACTTGACGGGTTTTACACCTTGCGTACGGTGGTCACTAACCAGACGGGCCAAGCCCTACCACGCAGTAGAGCATATGGAAGCTCGAAAATCCGTTAGTCGCCTCTTACGACACCCACCGGAGGAGAGGGGCGGCGAATTGTATTCTTTCTCCGTCGCCGCACGGATAATGTATATAACGTAATAACCCTATGTACGTATGTGCATAATATAGTAGAGAAACACTGATAATTTTAGAGGTTTTACATTTTTTTGCACTTACATTGCAAACGCTGGCTGAACTCTACGAGATAGATCAAAATAATGTACAGTATTGTACTCCTTAAAAAGGTCTACAAAAAAGTCCACGATGGTATATGTCTATCTTTTTGTGCATTCAATATAGATCAATATGGTCCTCTACAGCATGTTATTTAAATGAATATTTTCGAAGATATTACAGATTTAAAATGCAGGGACATAGCGGTTGCGTGTATCAGCATTTCACCCGTGCGAAGCCGGGGTGGGTCGCTAGTATATAATATAATATAATTATAATCAATAAATATTTACAGGCAGGTTTAAAAAAAAACACTACACAAGATGTTTGGTAATAACTATACAATACCGAATATGGCAGATAATACAGTGTATAGAATTTTATTGGATCCTGAACATTCGATCTAAAGAGTTAGTAGTCTCATAAATAATTTGTTATTTTATATTTTCACAAATAATTACAATCGGTCAGGTCAAACAGCTATTTGAATACTGTGTATTCACAATAATGCTGCAGAGAAAAAAACACTTTCGTCGTAGTCTCATTTTAAGTTTCAAGATCAGTTTCAATGTAATATAGCACTAGCTCATATACGTCCCGACTGCTGGGGCACGAGCCTTCCTTATGGATGGTAAATGCAGAAATACAAATTTAAAAAAGTACACTTACCTCTTTATGAATAGTGACCGGGTTAAGATCCTCCACTTTGATGGAAGCGATCGCACAATCCACCTGCATGTAAGAGCTCTTCATAACAAGCCCGGCCGTAGCGCCCTTCAGCTGTACGCACGACAGCGGTCGCAGGTCCGTCGCGAAACAGATCTCTACGGCGCCTAGCTTAGCGTTCACTTTCAATTGGATGCTCTCGACTTGCTTGCGGCGCGACGGCTTTGACACATTCACTGAAGAAGTTAACACAATGTTGACTGATGTTATTACGAAGATTATATTAATGAATAGAATAGAATAGAAACATTTAATGGCACTGGCACATAATTGGAAAATTTAAACATATAAAAAGTGACAATTGGTAACAAACAACGAAACAAGAAACAAAAAAACATCAACATATAGGTTGTGTTTAGGCCAATCAGAACCACGTCTCATCATAATAACATTTTAAGAATGCTATGGAATAATAAGCAAAATTATCATCATCTAGTCAGACAACGATGTCAGTTTCATTATTCAATACTAGCTGTGCCCCGCGTTTTCACTCGCGTTCTATTAGACATAGCATGATGTATTATAGCCTATAGCCTTCCTCATAAGGAGCGTACTCACAAGAGCATTCTTACCCGAGCATTTGTAATTGAGTAATCGCCAGCGAGCAACGAATTCTGCCCAACGAACTAAACATTCACTTTCGTGCAAAATTTGAACGTTCGAGTCGAACATCCGAGCTTGTAGCATTCGAATACTAAATGTCATTATTATAATATTTTTTGTTATAAAAATTTACATTGACAAAAACACGATAATACCATAGACCAAGAAGGTCACGATCAAGGAACTGTTCCTTGCCTACAAGTGGCCAGTAATTTTCCTACATACAACATACTCATTCATTTTCATTATCTGGGTACTCGCTTTCGAGCGTTTTGTTTGCGTGAACATTCGAATGCGAGCCATTTCCGCGAACAGCGTTGCGACGTCCACCCACACGGGCCGAAGTTCGTGCTCGCGTGTAAAATTTGTAACGCTCGGCTCAACGTCCACACCACTCGAATATTCGACGACGAATGCTCATTACACGCGAATGCTCTCAGTGAGGACGCGTCTATAAATGAACTATTCAACAAAAATATTTTTTCAATTGGAACCAGTAGTTCAAACAAACTCTTCAGCTTTATAATATTAGTATTTATTCTCATTACTTATTTTTTCATTATTACATTTAGGGATAAGGCCGCCATTTGTACTACTTCTTGTATTGTACTCTTTATGTACAAGGTTTCGCTAACAACATGTAACAACTTATTATTTGTACATTCATTCCAAATAAATATATCTATTCTATTCTATGTCTTTTTGTATAGTGTATAATAAATTGTATTTCCACTACATTACCTTTAGATTTAACAGCACCAAACTCCTCATCTTCCATAATAGTTTCTAACGGTCCCGCGTTTGCAGTCCGATCGACCGAGCTTTGAATAAATTGCAATCTAGTCTGAAAGCATCATGTATTAAAGAGTCAATATTATTAGTCACCAGCAGCAACATATTAAGAGCCAATATGTACAGAATTATACCTGATATTCGTTGACAATAACCAATATTTCTTGCAGACCCTCCAAATGAAGTAAGACCCTCAGATTGGTGAAGTCTAACTCGATCATCTGTTCCACTGATCCGTAGTGACTACGGAACTCAGGGCATTTTTTGTCAACCTAAAATAGAAAAACAGTGGAATCAATAATAGTTTTTTTTACTTAACCGTAGTCATAAGTTTTTAAACTATCATGGTCACTTGCGTTGGAGTATTTTTTTTTTCCTTTTGTTGATGGCTTCGTGCGATAAGCACATTTAGCCAATGTCAAAGTAATTTTTCTTACAAGTAATACATAAATAAACAATATTTCCTTCCTGTACGATGATGATGAATGATAATAGAAATGAGAAGTGAGAAATGATATTATACCCCCAACCCCTCGAGTATCTCAGTAAAGATGTGGGGCTTCAAGAAGTTCTCACGCGGACTTCTTGAAAGAATTTGAAAAGTGACGTTGCACTGTTTTGTTTCATTTGCCAACACTAATGCACACTCACGAACACTTAACGGTTAATAATCCACCATTATTTCACATCAATATTCTACTTAATCACAAACTTTAGAAAATAAAACAAAACCACAGACATGACTCTTCACTTTCCCGCCAAGAAGTCCTTGGATTTTATTTTTTATTTATTTATTTGCAACACAAACAGGTAGATATCAGAACTTTTTTTTTATATTAACGGGTAAGCACAGTGCCTTGATCGCACCTGATGTTAAGTGATGATAAGGCCAAAGATGAAAGCGCACTTCACCCGGGATCCTCAACTTCGCAACGGGAACTTCGCAATCGTTTTCTTAATGTTACTTTGGCTAAGCCTACAGGTGAGATCAATGCACTGTGCTTACTCATTAAATTTTTAAAAATAAATACTCACATTGCTGTAACTGACAGCGAACAAATACTGATCGCTGGTGGATGCAGTATTCGTGCTCGCGAGGGTAGTTTCCAACACGTCCACATCACATGTTTCTATCATGTTAATGATCTGGCAGCCGACCCTGTGGTGCTGCAAACCCACGGCCCTGAGACGCACGGTGGCCTCCAACGTGAAGGTCTTCTGTACCGCGGTCAGTTCCAACAGAGTCAGCGAGAACACCAAGAATCTGTCGTAAGTGCCCGATTGGGAGGTCTTGCGATTTACGCTCAGTACCAACTCTGCGAAATAAGATCACCGAATTAGAGCGATGGCATTAACTGTATAATAAAATGCGCTTCACTTGTGCATGGTTTATATAAAGGTATACAGCATACAACGCCAAGAAAAATATATGTTACAATAGATATTGAGGTCTTCCGTGCATCGGAAGGCACGTAGACGTAAAGCCGTTGTTCCCAGCTGCATTAGCAGTCGTTAACAACCAACAACCCGCAATGAGCCCGCGTTAATGGCCTAATGGCCCGTTTTCCCTATTTATCTATAGGGAAGGCTCGTGCCCTAGTAATCGAGACATAAAATGAGCTGGTGATATGATGTGTTGTATCATCATCATCATCATCTCAGCCAAAAGACGTCCACTGCTGGACAAGGGCCTCCTCCATGTGTTGTATATTGTTTCCAAAATGCAATGCAATGGACTCGTGGTGGCTATGTGGTTAGCTGTAGAAGTGGGAATCCATTTTTTGCACAGCGAGCGGGTCCGAGTAGCGGTCCGGAGGGGGCCTGAAGCGAAAGGATCTGCGGGGCACGTGAGTTGTCCATAGTTGGTTGTTCTGCTCGATGGTTTTCATTGAGTAGGCTTCCAACATCTCCGGCACTAGTCTGGAGAACTAGTAGAGGCGCCCCGCTAGATGCAATTTCTTCGGTTGAATCAGCCGCGTAGGATTTTGGAACTGATGAGGTGCCTGGATGGGTACTGAGAAGTGAGTGCCCCTCGTTCCCGACGAGACGACCACAATTTCAGAGCCACCCTGACACGCCACTACACCGACGAACTGCCAGACATCAGTCAAGTCGAGATCGTGTTAGCTCTGAGACAGCTTAGAAATGGAAAAGCCCCCGGTGAGGACGGAATTACATCTAAGCTTCTGAGCGCTGGAGGAGCCCCTGTTATACAGGAATTGCAGAAGCTCTTCAACGCTGTCCTTCACAGTGGGAGAACTCCAAAGGCGTGGAGCGGGAGCTTGGTGGTGCTCTTTTTTAAGAAGGGAGATAAAACTCTCCTTAAAAATTACAGACCCATCTCGCTCCTGAGCCATGTCTATAAGCTTTTCTCACGAGTGGTCACGAATCGTCTCGCCAGGAGACTCGACCAGTTCCAGCCACCGGAACAGGCCGGGTTTCGCGGAGGATATGGTACCATAAACCACATTCACACAGTGAGGCAGATTATACAGAAGTCTGAAGAATATAATCAGCCTCTGTGTCTGGCTTTTGTGGACTATGAGAAAGCCTTTAGACTCTGTGGGCTGAGCCTAACCTGGGCTGTTCTGGAATCCTTACAGCGATGCCAAGTGGACTCTCGTTATATCGAGGTGTTGAATGTCTTTACGAATCCGCCACCATAAGTGTCCAAGTACAGGGCCAGCAGTCCAAACCCATCCAATTGCGCAGAGGAGTGAAACAGGGGGATGTCATATCCCCGAAACTGTTCACAAGCGCGTTGGAAGATATGTTTAAGACGCTGGACTGGAAAGGAAAGGGCATTAACATAAAAGGTGACTAAATCTCACTCCTGCGATTCGCTGATGACATAGTTCTAATGGCGGAGTCGCTAGAGGAGCTGAACCAGATGCTGGACGGCCTTGCTTCAGCCTCGCGACGCATCGGTTTTGGCATGAATTTGGATAAAACCAAAGTCATGATCAATGGCCACATTCATCCGATACCAGTCGTCGTACATGGTCACCTTCTTGAAATCGTTTCCGAATACACTTACCTCGGGCAGATTCTGCAATTAGATAAAAACAATTTTGAGAAGGAGGCCAAGAGGAGGATCCAGCTGGGCTGGGCAGCGTTTGGAAAACTACGTCGAGTCTTCTCGTCATCCATACCGCAATGCTTGAAAACGAAAGTTTTTAATCAGTGCGTCCTACCCGTCATGACACTCACGGTAGGGCTGGTCCACCAGTTTTAAGTCGCTCAGCGAGCTATGGAAAGAGCTATGCTCGGAGTTTCTCTGAAGGATAGGATTCGTAACGAATACATTCGACAGAGAACCAAAGTCATCGACAGCAAGTTGAAGTGGCTGTGGGCCGGCCATATCTGGCGAAGAACCGACACCCGCTGGGGTAAACGTGTTCTTGAGTGGAGACCATGACTCGGTAAACGTAGTGTACGACGCCCTCCGGCCAGGTGGGATGATGACCTGCGAAAGACTGCAGGCAGATGCTGGATGCGTCAAGTCGAGGACAGGGCGCTATGGCGCTCATTAGGGGAGGCCTATGTCCAGCAGTGGACTAATATAGGCCGATGATGAATACAACTAAAAGCATTTTTACTTGACTGTACCTAATCCAGAAAAAGCTTGTTTTATTATTCGTTTTGAAAGTGGTATTCGTTTGGAATACAAAATAAATATGACAGTAAACTAATACCATTGGTATTAGTTTCGTGGCATTGGATTGGAATAGATCAAAATTATTGGCCTGTCGCAGTCTAATAGAAATAAAATAATATTGAAAGACTTTAGTAATATCTAATGTGATGATATTTTTATTGTTATGCCTTATGGTCAGTGATAGGAATAGGTAGTGCCTATTCACCTAAAGTTCGAAGAACAGAGACATAAATCGGAGACTTCCTTACGACAAGTTCTTTTTCTGGGACAACTTTGTCCCAGAAAAAGAACTTGTCGTGTCCAGTTTATTAAAAATTATGTTAATTGGAATATGTAGGTACTAACCCGAACTTTACAATTTATATTTTCGGAATATTAGAAAAATTTAAACTCTTATATAACATGCATTTCAAACGAATTGTCGCCTTTTTACGTAACATAAACTGTACAAGTGACGCATTCTCTCATTCATTGGGATAGATTCGGTTTTCACTCGGGCGCACTTATACCACACGGGACAGCCGGTGAGGGGGGGGGGGGGGGGGGGCTGCTATGTTCCTGCAATGGGCCTGCCGCCCCGCCAGCCTCACTCCTGTGCTTCGGTCTGTTAAGTGTACACGCATACCTGTTTTTTATTTTTGACACTTGCGAGTTTTCTGGTTTATTGTATCTGCATATCACGACTACCTTGGCTTGAATTAACGGATTACGTTTTGCTGCAATAAGATTGTGCCTGTTTTTCCCCATCGGATAATACGGTAAGTCAACATTATTTATTATTTTACTTTGATTTGTTTAGAATAATTATATTATTTATAGTTTTTTTTCTTTAAATATAGTTGATTTTACTTGCATTGACTACAAGGATGCATGCAATACAACTGATTATTAAGGCCCGTATCGCAAAACAACACTCAAGAAGGAATCTAGTTTCAAAACTGATTTCAGACGCAGATTCTATTTTAGCAATTTAAAACTAGATTTGCCATCAGCACTCAGCCGAGTATCAGAGTTCAATCATGAATCTACTTTTATGTTGCTTTCAAAATAAAGGGGTTCGAAGATTAATGGCATATGAATCAGTCGCCATTTTGTTTTTTTTTTTCTAAAATGTTTTTCTAAAATATAAAATCGATAGAAAAAAACTAGATGATCAAAAAATGTAAATAACATTTTTCCGTAACATCACCGGTTAAAAAGTTATAGGTAGAAAGATGTTAGGAGTTTTAAGTAACTCCATCATTTTTGTTTCTTATTTTAAGTCAGCTAATGTTTTTAATCTTACCTGCTAACATTTTACTAATATGTTAATACAAAAATATATAAAAATAAAACACATAAAGGCTTACGATCAATTAAATTCAATAAAAATCAATTTAAAGTGATTATCACTTGAAATAAGAAAAATATCTATATATTTTTGTTTACTTATACGTTTGTCATGTCTGAAAAGTCGTAAAAGATATTTTTTCACATGTATTTTGACATTATTTATTCGTGAAATGTATTATTTTCAGTGGTGACTTTGGTCACAAAAATCAATATATCTTTTTAACCGATGATATAACGGCAATTGATATAAGAACGATACAACTTGGGCGTCGTTAAGACCAGGGCAAACAGGCATCTTTTACTGTGTGCGCGTGCTCCAATTCGTCCCCTTTGTCGCTTTCCATCAGGTGAAAATCGGGGACAAACACGCAGTCACCAGTAATATATATATATATATATATCGCTAAATGTTATTTACATTTTTTGATCACCTAGTTTTCTTTTATCGATTCACATAGATTATAGACTGCGTCAACATTTTAGAAACAAAAAAAAACAAAATGGCGACTGATTCATATGCCGTAATCTTCGAACCCCTTTATTTTTGAAAGCAACTTAAAACTAGATTCATGATTGAAAATCAATACTCGGCTGAGTGCTGATCGCGAATCTGGTTTTGAATTGATAAAATAGAATCTGCGCCTGAAATCAGTTTTGAAACTAGATTCATTCTTGAGTGTTGTTCTGTGATACGGGCCTTAATAATCAGTTGTATTGTATGCATGCTTGTAGTCAATGCAAGTAAAATCAACTAAATTTAAAGAAAAAAAAACTATAAATAATATAATTATTCTAAGCAAATCAAAGTAAAATAATAAATAGATAATAAATAATTCAAGCCAAGGTAGTCGTGATATGCAGATACAATAAACCAGAAAACTTGCGAGTGTCAAAAATATTTATCTCAGAAACAAAACAGGTATGCATGTACACTCAGGCCTATTGCAGAAACACAGACCCCCCCCCCCCCCCTCCTCACGGGCCGTCCCGTGGGGTATATATAAGTGCGTCCGAGTGAAAACCGAATCTATCCCAATGAATGAGAGAATGCGTCATTTGTACAGTTAATGTTACGTAAAAAGGCGACAATTTATTTGAAATGCATGTTTTATTAGAGTTTAATTTTTCTAATATTCCGAAAATATAAATTGTAAAGTTCGGGTTAGTACCTACATATTCCAATTAACATTATTTTTAATAAACTGCTGCTGGGACAAAGTTGTCCCACAAAAAAAAATTGTCGTAAGGAAGTCTCCGATTTATGTCTCTGTTCTTCGAACTTTAGGTGAATAGGCACTACCTATTCCTTTCACTGCTTATGGTACACGATATTTTATGTTGAATTACTTGGCGCGTAAATAAATAAATCTGACCTCTAATCAACTTGAAGGCATACCAAAGATGATCCTAACCCGCCTTTGTTTTGTTTTGATTGACATCAAATGTTTGACATCTGGTGACTGAGTGGTTTGTATGGGAAAAGAAAATTTTTGTTTTTACCATTTTGCTCGTATTTTTTACGTTTTTCTCTTCATAGGAACCTTCCTCAGACTTCATCAAACACAACAAAAAAGCCAAAAGCAAAAATCAGCCAAATTGGTTCAGCCGTTCTCGAGTTATACGATTAGCAACACATTTAGCGATTTATTTTTATTTATATAGATAAGTCAGGGTGCAGACCGACGGAGTGGCGGCGAAGAACCAGTTAAAAACCGCGCTTGGCAACGCGAGAGTATTTTTTTTTGGTAATACTAATCTTATCCATATGTTAGAGTACCTACTTAAAGTCGACTTTCAATTGTCAAATAATTAGTCTCCACCACTCCATCGGTCTGCGCTGACCATATTGAGCTAAAACATTCACCAACCTTTCATGATAAAGAAGGCTTCAACTTCGGTGAGCTGCACAGATTGCTCGTCTGTATTGTTCCTCTGAATTGATCTAGCTGAGTCTCTCTTCTGTTTCTCTATAGGATCGAGATACCTTAATAACGATAGGCTCGATCCCTTAGAATCGGTAGACTGAAATTTACACATACCATTTTAGAAATAAATATTAAGAAAGTTATAAAATATTAACTCACTATTTCTATATAAGTTACAATGTTATTATAATATGTATTGACTATATAATGGAACTGTTGTGATGCTGTCAGTGCAGCTTACGTGAAGAGGAGACGGATAAAAAAAGCGATCTATCTAAATCATTAATTGTCGTTTTAGTTCAATTTAGAACAACAAGAAAATATTTAAATGAAGTAGTTACGAATATGGCTATTTTACTATTACGATAAACAAAAAAAATGATTCTAGTAAAAATTTAATGTGCAACATCATACAAAATGGACACTTAAATATGAAAAAGTGTTCTATATGTGAAAATGATTTCTAACCACAGCTGTTAATAAAGTTACCGAGCGTTCTGCATGTGTCAAGCCTGGAGTTGCTATAACTTCACCGGTCATTATATACGCAAATTGGTAGCAATACAGCTTTATATGAAAATTAAAAGAAAAGGATAAAATAAAGAATGAAAGAAGGCGTTCGTTCTATACGTCGTCGATTAGCTTTACCTTTAGTTGTGTAGACTCCTCCGAATGTGGTAAGGGCATGCTTACAAGTATTTCACATAACGTCAGTAACCTGAAACAAATAAAGTTATCGTGTAAGTACGTCCAGTGGCGGTAACCAAAGTAACATTAAGAAAACGATAGCGAAGTTCGAAATGAACAAAATGTATGTGATTGACATGTGAGCTTTGGATTGACATAAGAATGACCAAATTTAGCGTGGCTTATGTCAATCCCATACATTTTATTCTTTTCGACCTTCGATATCGTTTTCTTAATGTTACTTTGGCTAAGCCTGCTGTTTTTTCATGTTTCCGAGACGAGGGTTACTGGTAATTCTAGAGATTAGCGCGTTTATACAAAGAACAAACTCTTTAGCTTTAAAAAATTTAGATTAGTAGCTTAATGGCGCAGTGTTCAACGTGCTCGGTCTGCGAGTGCTGAGGTTACGCAACTTAAGTTGGTCATCGGATGGGTGGCCAAACATTTACCATCTTGAGCTCCTCCGTGCTTCGGAAGGCACATAAAGCCGTTGGTTCCGGTTGCATTAGCAGTCATTAACAACCACCAATCCGCAGTGAGCCCGCTTGGTGGTTTATGGCCCGTCCTCCCTATACATCCATAGGCAAGGCTTGTGCCCCAGCAGTGGGGGACATAAAATGAGCTGATGATGATGATAGATTAGTATAGATTATAGGTACCTATCCTCGGAGGCGCTGATGGCGATCTTCTCGAGCTCGCCGCGCACGCGCACTTTGGGCATGCGCGGGTCGTCGGTGATGAGGCACTTGTGGATCTGGATGAGCAGCGTCGTGGGCTGCAGCAGGTGCAGCGGCGTGGCTTCATGGGAAGCGATCGCTAATTGCCAGTCCTCTTTCGATTTGGCTATTACTATCTGGGGGTGATGGAAGAAGAATTAGTTAACGTAACGTATATGTAAAGTAGTTTGGTGCTTTTGGTGTTCCTAGCCGTCATAATCCTCAGGACGTCTGGAACATGCCTAAATATCCTCAGGCGTGTTCCTTCAAGCGCGTCACTGCTGGGGTGAATATATGGAGATTGTCCAACCGATGTATACTACTAGGGATGAAGCTAGGGTTTTAGTGGGTATGCCCCTTATCCCGAATCGCTGGAGCTAGAGGGAGAGCCCCACATAACCATCCGCGTCTCTCCAGACGTGGTGGTACGTACTCGGTAATGAGTTTTCCCTAGCATAAAAAAGGGATGTTGCGTAGCTTACATAAAGATAAATGTATATAACATGTATGGATGTTGCGTAGCTTACATGAAGATAAATGTATATAACATGTATGGATGTTACACCAGAAACCTTGTAAATCATCATCATAATAAACAACCCGTATTAGTCCACTGCTCGACATAGACCTTTTTTTAATGCATGCCACTAAGCCCGATCTTCGGCTCGACTCTTCCAACTGCTGACATCCGCTTTGCGTATATGCCGAGTCGCGGTCAATCCTTCGCGGTATATCCTTCAGAACACGTCTACTACGGCAGCTTGAAAATAGCACTTGAAATTGCTTTAGGTAAAACGGAGCGGTTTTTTCCTTGGGGGGAAACTCCACATAACTACCAAGTCACCCTAGACGCTGTGGTACGCGTATATGAGTTTTCCAAGTAAAAAAAATGGGACTCGAACCTACGGGCTTTCGCGGACCACAATTCGGGTTACAGCTCTTACTGGAGTGGAATCGCAATTTTTCAATGTTTACATTGCTAATGCAAATTTAATAATTTCTAAATTTCTTAATATAAAATAAATCACTAGAATATAACTTCAGATTAAAAATATTTACTGCAATATATGAAACTGCATTCTGTATGGCTACCGACAAATACCGGTATCAAAACCTCACCTGCATCTCAGTGAGTTTGAGCGCCATCTTGTCATAGCTGTGCTGAGCGATCTCTTTGATAATCTCCTCGTCCGCCAGTCCTATCTTGTACAGTTTGTGGACGTCCAACAATTGCGAGCGAGGCTCCGACTTCACGCTTATCGCACCCAACTTCACAACGATACATGCTTCGTTGCTGAAAGCAAAAATTCAATTAATATCAGCGAATATTATTATTACAAAAAAGAAAAGTTTTTTCATACTAACAGTAAAAATTAATTTATTCTTATTCTTATATTTTTTTGTCTTTATTTTGGCACTTACTTTTTACTTCTTATTTTTACAGTAATTCTTTATGTAACAGTCAGGTTAGCTGCTTATTATAATAATATTATTACTTTATAGTTTTAAATTTATAAAAATAGCAAAAATTTGTTACCAGCAACTGCTGTCGAATAAGAGTAAAAAGGACAAATCAAAATTGATATCAGAGCGTGCGAATTAGTCACCGGTCCATAAAACGCACCCCTGGCACCTATGGCGTTTACAGCGTAACAGAGTTTAAAGGAGAAGACAAACTTATCGTTTCTGAAGTCGTAGTGATTCAACAACCCCTACAGGTTTTTATCACACAAGCAAGTACCCGTGACACCTAATTCTCTGAGGCAATGACGAGAGCGCAAAGCTATAAATTGGCCTCCTATGATAACATAAATACTCTTTATTGTACACCAATACATTTTGACTTAAAATTACATAAAAGCTACACATACAAAGGACGGTCTTATCACAAAGAGTGATGTCTTCCAGACAACCTTTAGATGCACAAGACAGCTTAAAGATAAAAGTGGATTAGTCGTCGCGTCGATGCACAATGAGTATTTATTCACTCTTAAGGTGGTAAAGCAATTTAGAATCATTTGTAACTTACCCCTTATACGTTCCGCTATGTGGCACAATAATATAGGACGCAGCAATATCCACATCCAGATCAATGAAGGTATGGTTGTGGACTGCATACTGCATGCCGAGGGCAGACTTCTCCTTGAGGTCAGATAGCTTGTTCTCTGCGGCTGCTTGCAATCTACAATAGAATTAATCTATATATATATAAAAATCAATTGCTGTCCGTTTGTCTCGCTAAAACTCGAGAATGAATAAACCGATTTGGCAAATTTTTATTTTGAAATATTTGGGGAAGTTCAGGGAAGGTTTAAGCGGTGAGAAACATAAATAATAAGTAACGGAAAATACTAAAAACGACAATTTAATTTTCCAATACAAAACTATTTGTTTGTTTTGTTGTCATGGAAACTGTCAAAGGAGTACGAAGTCCGCCGGGTTAGCTAGTATAGCAATAATATTATTTTGTACATATATCGCACTACCAATACAATACTGGTGCAAGTAAAACATACTGACATTGGAAATTTTGTCGTATTGAAGAACAGCACAGTTCAATTTCAAATATCAGTATATTTTGACTTGCACCAGTATTGTATTGGTAGTGCGATATTATGTGAAGATTATTAATATTAACATTACACTTATTTTTGAGAGAGTTTTTTGATTGCCCCAGGCGGCGTTTTCAGCGTCACCAGACCTTTTTGGGGCTCAAGCCGTGCGAAACGAAGCACCGTCAGAGATTTTCTAGAGGGAACGGGATCACATACTAGTGCGTGTCCTCGTTCCTTACTATATTCTTCGAGGGGCTCGGATCGGATCGGATCAGCGTTACACAAGTAATGTAATCGGTAAGTCTCCGAATTCACACAGTTACTCAGTTAGTCAAAACTATTTAAGTTAAAAAAAAAGGAATTATGACGGAGCCATTGTCAAGTTTTTGTTTTTTAATTGAGATATACTGACTGTTACAGTACCGTCACAATATGCGTCATGATCACAAAAGTAAGCATTGATGACATCTAAAATTACAAAAAACTCAAGGACAAAAAAACGGCTGTAATAAGGATAAGGCCTAAGGACTCTGAACTCTTAAGGAGATATGGCCTTTAAAATTTGTAAAGACTTACGTGGATAAAGCTGTGGATTCGGCGGGCGGTTTGAATACATTGACGATCTCAATAACAGTCTGCGCATCGTAGACCATCTGCAAAGGGCGCGCGGACACTTTTATCCTTTGATCGCATGTCCCATCTGCAACAAATTAAATATATACAGAAATCACTCTAAAACAATAATACTACTAAATTTAAGAATAGTTACTATTTATTTTAAATTGTTCATTTTTATTTTGTTGCGATAAAATAATTTTGTATATAGGTATCTCTCTATTTTTTTACATCGTTAAAAAGAACTTTTACTATAGAAACATCCTCGAAATCTTAAAAAGAAATCATGATTAATACGTATTGGTCAATAAAAAGATGATCATATTGTTGAATAGTTTTATCTCTTAAGGAGCGTCCTCACCCGAGCATTTGTAAACGAGCCATCGCCAGTGAGTCGTAATTTATTCGATTTATTTTACTCTTCTACCTTCTAGTCAGATGCTTCAGGAAGCATCCACGTAAGATCAGCGTTGTAGTGATTTACTCACTGCAAAAAATGCTGAGTAGATTCCTTTTTAGGACACAGTCATTTGATTTTCAGTAAAATTCTGTATAACGTACTTGTGTTCTAAATAAACAAATTTAATTTATTCATTATTTCAGTAAATTATTACATAACTTTAGGGATTCAAACTGTCGTCGGTTGAAGAAGAATTTAATCTTTGCTTCGGCCATAGCAAGAATGCAACCCTTACTTACCAAGAGGTTTTGTTTCAAATATCACATTAAGCAGGTTCACATCGTGAGTGACTTCCTTGGAAACGACCAGTTTTGGCTCGAAGTCGCCTTGTTGGACGCCCGACACTGTGAACGCTTGCATTTGCACATCCAATCTGAAAAACAAAAACCAATAATTAGATAACCGATAGCCTATTTATTATACTGTCCTACTATTGGGCAGAGGCTTCTATCATTAAAAAAAAGACATCGCTACAAATAATAAATTGTCTTTTTTTTATATTAACGGGTAAGCACAGTGCCTCGATCTCACCTGATGTTAAGTGATGATAAGACCAATGACGGAAGCGCACTTAACCCGGGGTCCCCAACTAGCGAGGCACTGGCTATCTTATCTCTAGCTGCCGGAACACAACAATGCTACAAACATTGATGTTATGGCGACATATTTAGATAAGATGGTGGTAGCTAGCCAGGCGGACAAACAAGCCCTACCACCAACCAAACCGAGTACACAATGTGTCCAAATGGGAATTGAACCCGGGACCTCTGGGTCTAAACCGGTGGTCTTAGCCACTAGACCACAGAAGCGGTTAAAATGCTTGATCACCACGCCTGCCAAATGCGGCAAGCTTATTACCAATTGTCAACCAATTTATTGTAATACCAATTTGTCAACCGCAACTAGAGCAGTCGCGTTGCAATTAACAACTACATAGTTGCTTTTTTCGGTAATGCCTTTGGGTTGGTGATCACAAACCCGGGTTATGATGCATCGGATAATCCGAAACATGCTTTGCCCGTTGCACCTAGGAATTGAACCTGCGTTTATCAGACCGAGAGCTTAGCCACTCGGCCGTTAATAACTAGACCAGGGATGGGCAAACTACGGCCCGCGGGCCATCTCCGGCCCGTGAATGATCGAAGTCCGGCCCGCGACCATCGAACAAAAATTCTGACCAATATTTTTATTTCACAAAAAAATATTCATTTATTGAAAAAATACAGCAAAAAAATCAATAGCCTGGCCCGCCATAGATTTTGTTAGTAAATATGGTCACGCGAATGATAAAGTTTGCCCATCCCTGAACTAGACCATGCAAGTTTGATTTTATTCAACTGAGTTAGAGTTTTAAATAAACAACCTTGTAATACAAACTTGTTATTCAGTGGTGTTACTTCCCAAATTATTTTAGGATAACATTAACTCGAAACAAAAAAAAAATCTGGCACTCTGTACACAGTATATATACTCTTTTCGAAAATTTAAAAAATGGAAGAGGAGCGGCCGAAATTCGTCAATGCCAATCCAAACTCACATTCTATCCTTTTTAATTTTTCATTGCTTAGGATCCAACCCGTGCAGCCTTAATAAAATTACGGTCGAATTTCGACCACTGGGCGAACACTAGTTTTTTTAATAACATACTACTATTACGACGATTACTACTGAGGTCAAGGCTGGCAACAAATAGGAATGCCTAGCAGCCGTTGGAAGAGGCCTTTTTGTCTTTTCACGCTGCAGGGGGGGCTGTTATAATATAAATTACTTTAGTTAAATAATATAATTTGTGAATTAAAATACATTTACCTATGTTAGATAATAAAAGGCTTTGAAATTGAAATTATGTCACTATAAAGTTACCTTAACGCGTTGGCACTGGGCCTTTGCTTCATATCGACGACCACATTATCGACACAGGCTTTAAGCACCTGAGCGTTATCGTTGACGGACACTTGCAGTCTATCCAAACGGAAGTGGCTCTCTATGGCCACATACTCAATGGGCAGGTGGAGTGGCGCCGAATTCTCTTGGTAGTCTATGGCGCGGAACAATTTTTCCTTCTCGTCTGGTGTCATCGCCTTTTCGAATTGTTTCACTTGAATAAAAAAGATGACATATAAGAATGGTAACTTTATAATAAACAATATATAAATAACAAAAAAGATTGCATTTTAACATTAAATATTTATCATTTTTAATTTCAAAGTCACTGCTGAGATTTAAATGTCGCACCCCTGAAACTTTGTTCAACTATTTGAGGACTATGGGTGTTGTTAGTTTTGAAGAGATCATCCATCATAAATTATTGCATGACTGTCTCTGCGTCATAAATGTCTGTCAAACATTCATGATAGCCATGCATTACGTCATGTATACGTCATGACCGAACCAAAAGTAAATTTAGACTGAAAATCATCTACATATATAAAATTGTCGTGTCACATGTGAGTTGCCATACTCCTCCGAAACGGCTCGATCGATTTTTATAAAAATTTTTATGTATATTCGGTAGGTCTGACAATCGGTCAAGTCCGCCGGGTCAGCTAGTTTTTAATATATATTTTCGATGGTTGTAGACTTGATATATAAAGCTTCAAATCGCGAGAACTCATACCGTTCATTTTGCCGAAAAACTGAAAACCCAAGGGGAAAATAATTATTTAATACTTACTAATGGCAGTGCCTACAGCGAGTTCTTCTTCTATGGAGGTGCCACCCCACCAACCGGCAAACCAACCTCTAGATTTCTTCGCTTCTGCCTCGAGTTTCCCTAATCTCTCCACCTAAACAAATTAAATATGAGATCAAAAACCGTATCGTTGAAGCAGAAAACCACTAATGCGGATTAAATTTCACTCTCTAAGTAACACGATACACATATTACCAGTGATCGGAGTAGGTAGTTACTGTATTTACCTAAACTTCACGACACGGGACAAACAAGGAGCTGTTAATACCACCGAATTTAATACTACCGATTTTCCAAAATCCCGAAACTTTTTACTGAGTGTGGTTAGATACTTCAAATCGACCATCCCAAAAACAATAAAATTTATAAAAAAAAACTACCGTTAAGTACACAAAATACCCGGTATCAAATTCGTGGTATTATGAGCTCTATGTTATGTCCCCGCCGTGAAGTTAAGGTAAGTAAGTTAGTGTTGGTAAATATTTATACCTATTGCGATTATTATACTTTACACTCAGTCGACTAAATCTCAAAACATTAAACCGAATAAACCGACCTCCAACTCTATTCTGTGTTACGTCTGATAACGACCAAATTGAACAGGTCCAGTTTCTTCTCAACCTCATCAAGCACACTTTGCTGGTAGCTGGACACTTTGTGGCATATTGGTTTGATAAAAATTTAAATTTCAAAGTTTGTTTGAGGTATATAAAGGATCAACCGACCTCCAACTCTATTCTCTGCCTGATAACGACCAAATTGAGCAGGTCCAGTTTCTTCTCAGCCTCGTCGAGCACACACTGCTGGTCGCTGGACACCTTGCCGTTGTTGCTCATCTTGCACTGGTATGCGTTAGCGTAGCTCTTGCACAGGTTCCTGTGCGCAAGCATGTTCTTCCAATCCCAGTTCCTGCGCCGGCGCAGAACCTCTTCTTCTAGCACGCATACGTAGGCGAAATGCCACCACTCTACGTAGTGGCCTTTGTAACTCTTCAAGTCTGGACGGTATTTTCTGCAAAGTATTAACGATGTCAAATTAAATGTTATACTATACACTTTAGCAGTTACGACTCAGGAGTTTCAAAGTTAAAGTATTTTTTTATTCAAATAAACTTTTAAAAAATGCTTTTGAATCGTACAAACAGTTTTTACATGTTTGTGTGTTTTTATAGGTAGGTAGGAACCTTCAATGTTAGGTTCCTTATATACCCCAATCAAATAAGAGCCGTTTTTTATATGATCACCATAATAACTGCGAGCTTGCTTTACCTGGTATGTTCCCATCGCATATACAATTAGGTCGTCAGCACTCAACACTAGAAACTCATCCATACCAGGAACTGCGGCATCTATTAGTTCAAAATAAGCCCGTCTTCGATTTATATTTTTTGAAATAACGTAATCACTGTTGTGCTGAACTTCTATTAATCTTATTTGGTTTTTAGTCACATTAACGAGGTAATGGTCAGTCAACGGAACACCAAATGCATTTAAGAGTGCTCCGGCTATTTTAATTTCTTCAAATAAATGCGGTGTAGCTATATTAAAGTTTTTTCAGCCTACCGTTGCTCGATTGTTATCACAACCCAACGGCACACCGATACCTTTCTTGATTCATTCGCCTGTAATGTAGATAATTGCAGTTCTGTGTCATTTTTCGAATCCGGCATCTACGAAAGCCACAAGAATCTACTTCCTTAATAGAGTCATGTAATCCTCTATCTAATATAAGGACATCGCCTTCATTGAAAAACCAATGGAAAGGATCGCCCCCGTTCCTCATTATTTCTGTTAAAAAATTTGCGTCCGATTTGGTAGCTTCATACAAGTCATATGTCAATAATATGCCCATCTGGACATACATACCAATAAAAATGTCGAAACTTGTGAAGGCTGTAGGATTTTCTTTGGAAATAATAGTTGCTGCTTTTTTGTAAATAAATATACGTGCCATCCAATATTATTATTATACAAGGTGAGGCAAAAGTAAACACCCTATTGGAAGACGCTATAATTTTTGCAAATGGCGTCAAATGTCAAATCGGTTTAGACATATTTGAAGTAAACAGATATAAAATACATGTCGACAAGCCATGAATCGCTATACTCCTCAAGAACGCAGAATAATTGTAACCGGCATTTTGAAGCAGGCATTTCCGGGTCGCCTAATCTCTCGTTTTGGCGATTTGCACTGGCCGCCAATATCGCCCGATTTGACCGTACCAGACTTCTTTTTGTGGGGGTTTTTGAAGTCTTGTGTTTACGTGAACAAGTCTCAGACTCTGGAAGCCCTCAAGGACATCATCCGACACGAATGCGCGAATCTATCGCCTGAAGTTCTGGCAAAAGTGATGGAAAATGCCATAAAAAGGGCCCATATGGTCATCAATGCTGGCGGCCGGCGGCCACTTGTGCGATATTTATCATCTTCTCGACTTGATGGGAAAAATTCTAATGAATTAAACATAAATAATCGACAAAAAGAACTTAAGTATTTCATTTGTAAAAAAAATTACAGCCAAAGAACATCGGATGATTACTTTTGCCTCACCCTGTAGTCTTTCAGATAAAGGAGCTTCAGGATTTTCAAATAATGCATTTGGAATAGATAAACACCTAGATATCACTTCGTTTCGTGTTAAATGGTTGAAGCCTAAATGAAATGGAACAAACTCGGCCAATAAGTCTTCTCTTACTAGTTTCATAGTCTTTTCAAAGGTCTTCCTGGTCATTTCGAAAACTGTAGATAATCTCTCATTTGACTCTCCAGTGTGAAGTTTAGCAAGAACTGTGGCAAGAGCTGTCCCCGCCTTTCTTTTATGTCGCCTAGTAATATTCGGTGTACTTTGCAGAATGTCGTTGAATTGTTGTTTAGAAAATCCAATATTATAACGGAATACGATCTTTTATCATTGGCCGAAGGAAATTGCAGGGTTCTTATAGACATTGAGCTCTGATATAACAATTATAACGTTTGAAACCGTAGTTATATTGAAATGTATATTATACAAACAATTAATACGGGACTATTTTTTATTTTCTTTTTTATCAAATATCTCAGTTCCGATACACTTTAGGCAAAAATGTTATATGACAAAAATGTTTTACTTTATTATATACTAACGACTGGTGCCACTTCCATAAGTGGCCGCGGACTTTGAAAATCAAGCCACTTTTACCCAAACCCCTTTATTTAATGTTACTTGCATTAACGGGCAATAGCCTTCGTTGGGCGGCATGCGGCAGCCAGAACTATGGCGACATTATAGAAACGTCGCCAACGACAGAGAACATAATTATGTAAGAAAGAAGTAGGGATTTCAACAACTTACTAAATGGAAAGCCTTATAACTATATATTATGCAAAAGTGAGTTTGTTTCTCCTTCTTGACATCAAATTACGAGGCGTGATCAATCACGTAAAAGAAGAGTTGTAGGGCCTAAGACTGTCGTTTGTTATTTTTAATCGCGAAAACCCTCAAATTCTATAATAGAAAAAAGCTTTAACCAAGAAGAAATTGAAAAAAATACTTTTATTGCTATATTGATTTGCAAAGCACACGCACTAAATTACAATACAAAATCGCAAAAGAGCAAAAACATTATTTTGTTTTGCATAGAACTTTGTGACAGATCTGTTCGGGATTGACTAATTGGTATAGTCTGGAATGTTCTAGCCACTAAACTCTAACTTCCGCTTTCATCCACCCTTTGATCGCCAATCATCTTCGCGCTACATCACGTGAGAATCGAACCGACGCTGCCATTGGTAGCACTACATTGTTCCCAACCCCTCTCTCCTCGATCGATGTAATATTTAAATTAATTTATGAATATACCTACGCTTTACGATTTTCAACTTCAACAGACACGCATCTTTCATTTGCAATATCCTACGATTTATAAAATAATTAAATTCATAAGGAAAGCAGTAGCTAAGCCACGATACATATAGAAACCAAGAACCGGTGGTCGCAATACGGTACAGATCGCAATTTACTCCGGACGTAAGCTAGTGGCTCGAACTTTACATAAGAAATGAAATGAAATATAGTATGTTTGTTTTGTTGACAAAGCTCTTAAATTATTATTACTTACTCATGATGACATATTATGAAACATCATAAGTGTAGCCGTACAGTACATTAACTAAGCAAAGCATTAAAACCAGTTACCAACGTAACCTAATCCCTTAATTCATTACAAAGTACAATATAGAAAGACCAAAGTTAAATGGTCAGTGACGTACTGTTTGAACTGCATTGACACACATACCTGTACGCCGCGCCTTTGGCCATCCTATCCATCGAGTCGGCTAGCAGCATCATGTCTTGGTACTGAGCCTTTGTTAGGCTTACAGACAGCTGCTCCATATGAAGACTTAAAATTACTTTTGGCATGCAGAATTTTGGAGTATCACCCTCCGGTTTGGGATTCAACTTCAACCTTGCTGTTGCATTTATAGGTCCCAAAGCTTAAATTATAAAAAAACGGATTAGAATTTAAATATAATTTGGAGTTGTTACAGTTATATTCTTGATATTGTTTGAGAACAATTAAATACATACCATATTTATAAAACTTAGGTTTTGATGACTTAGTTGCAATTTCGGTTTGCAGTCTGGCTTTGATTTCTTTTGAAGCAGTCCTTGCGTAAAGCTCGGTCGCGGGATTCCAGTAGATTGCTAATCCTTCTAAATTCAGTACCTGATAATACAGTTTGGGTTTAACAACAATTTATTTATCAAGAATCTGTTGTTTTCTAAAGGCGGGCACGCGCAGTCGATCAATTTTTGTTACGTAACATGCATCGAATCACTTCGTTTAAATGTAAAAACTGTTAAAACAGTAACGAACATCAAACATTGCGTTCGTTAGAAATTTCCGTGGCGATCCTATTTGCAGTTAATCAGTAATAGACAAATTTTAAGCTTTATCCATTATTTAAACATGTAGCGCCACTAGTTAGGTATGCTGAACTTTGATAATGTTTGTCAACGTCAGTAGGTATATTAAAAACATTTCTTTATTAATGAATCATTGAACCCATTATTAGTCATTCATTATCATCGTGCGCTTACCGTTTAGACAGAAGCCAAAGCATCTCATCATGCAAAAACAAGGTTGCCAATTATTGATTACCTTAAAAATTTTAGTGACAGCCTCTTGTATGACAGTCTGCGTCCAGTTCTCATCGGTGGTATGGACGGAGAGATTGTGCAGCGTGACGCCGAACGAGAACGGAGCCTTCGGGTTGGTTATGCTGTCCTCGTAGCGGACGTGAATGTCGGTGATCTTCAGCTGCACATTCTTTATTATTTGCGTGACCAGCTTCTCGACGAACGTCTCGTCGAGTTTGTTTTCGTCTAAAATTTGTATTTATTTTTTATATAAGTAACACTGAAATTTCCTTCCAGCACACGTAATTCCTCCTTTCTACAACATGAGGTCCTGTAAACGAGGAGTGAAGAAGCAACTTGCTTGTCGGCAACGTGAAGATGGCTGTCCTCGCATCTATTAGACTCTGCTCTTGCTTAGCATCAGGCAGAGCATTAATTTGGTAACTTTAAAAAAAATACTTTTAAAATATAATATAGATACATACACGAGAGATTTGCTCAAATTATCCCGGTTACTGGAACCACTGGAAGGCTAACACGGGATGTTACTCGGTGCTTGCTGTCTATGTCAACCACCCCCATAAAAGTGATGGAATGGTAACTGGGTTTTTTTTAATAGAGAGGTCTCTTACCCTAGATGGAGAAGACTCCTACATAACCCGCGGATCGCCATTTTCCTCACATTTTTTTTATAATGTTTAAATAAATAAATAAATAAATAAATATTTCTTTATTAATCCTTCACAAACATAAAAAAAAATTATAAAGGGAGTTAAAATACAAGTAACCTAAAATTGTGAAGGACTGGTGCCTGAAATGGGTTTATAACAAACCTATAGCACAGGTCACCAGGCCCCAAAGGATACAGAGTTAATCTAACAAGAAATAAACAATACTTAAGACTAATTTAATCTAAACTAGCTGAGGCATAGGATACCAGAAATTCGTGCGTGTTAGTGTAGTAAGGAAAGTGTAAGGTGTTAGTGAACGAGTAGCGTAAGTGTGTGGGTGTATGTGTGGTTGTGTAAGTTAGTGTATGTATGTTTAGCGTTGCGTAGGAGGATGAGAATAGTTAACTGTGAAGAAGCTCTATTAGCAATATTTATGTTTAGGTTTTCGGTATAAAAAACAATATGGCGGTATTAAATTTACAAATTACGCCTGCTATCATCAAGTGAAGTTGGCGCTTCCCTGCTGTAGAATGCAACATAAAAAAATAACGACTATTGGAACACGAACCTTTTTCTGCCTCCAGTTTTTTGGCCTCCTCGACCCTCGCCAGCTCCGCCTGTTTAGCGGCCAGGGCCATCTTCTCTTCCTTATCGGGGTCATATCTGATCTCAGCCGACGGGTTCACGATAAGGAACAGCCGGTCTACGGTCGCCTCCACAGAAGCCCCGTACAAATTCTTCCATGGTATTTTAAGTACTAGTTTTCCTGCACAGACATATTTAATCTGGATCAGTTAACGTAAACTATAGAAACTATAGTACGGTCAAAAATACATTTTTCAGCCGTATTGTAGTGGAAGAAAAGTTTCAACACTTTTCTGAATTACCAGTTTATATAACTAAAGGTAGATTAATACGTTAGAAATAAGAGCAAAAAAACTTAGCATTTGATAGAAATATTGTAAAATCATTAAAAAAACAAACAAACACAAATAACCAGGTAAATTATTCTAATAATATTTTTAATAATATTTTCGTCACGCTCACGCCCAAAAATGAGAGGTGCTAAAAATAACTTAATGCGATTGTTTTACGTACAATCTACATTGAAAGTTAACACCTTCTCAATAAAATCGAATTTACTTTGAAATTATGCGCTGCTGCATGTCGGCGAATATAGATAAGGTACTGTTTATAACGCAGGCAAACAACCGTCCACCACGGTCGCCTAATGTTCTTTATATGCTAACTGTAAATTATGGCTAAATTATAATACCTCATAGATTTTTTTATTATACTATTTATATATGTACACGCACACACACCATAGGTCTGTCAGAATACCAGCGTCGTTGTGGTAGTGTTTGTTTCTCAGCACCGCAACGGCACAAGCTGAGGCATGGTCCTAGTTATGTTGACCTTCACGCACTTTCATGTTTCCTTATTGTTGTTTAATTATTATTATTATTTTTTTATTGACACGTCATAGTGACCACATCCTGCCTGATGGTAAGCAGCCGATGCAGTCCAAGGTAATGAGAGCGCTCCTCACCGTGGAACAAGCACGGTAACAAGCGCACCCATTCATGACGAACAATTGACAATATGACAATTTTTAACAAATTTTCTTATTCCTTGTACCTATATATTTCTGTAATGTATGTGTGATCGTCAATAACTAATTTCTTATTCTTAAATTGCTAAGGGTGGCTACCAGTTTTATTAAGTGCTATCTTCATGACGCGGCCTACCCTACCCACCTATACCTACATCAAACTACATGTAAACCAAGCTTATTTTACATCAAAACAAAAAAAACTGTTTATTTATACAACATTTATTTAAATGACCCTGAATTTATTATAGAATAAAAACTAACAATAAAAAAAATGTATCATCATTTTAATATGTCATGAGTACTCATGAGTCATGCATGACCATTTATATCGACTACCTATTTCGTATGAACTTAATATACAAACGCACGCACGCAATAACTATTTAAGTAGGTAGGTAGGTATGTATTGGAAGGACAACAAAAATAGGTCTTATTTTTTTGGGAAGAGTTTGTTGATTTTCAGTGCCACGGGACTTTTTGGGAGCGAGCGGCGAGAACCTTAGTGTTCCTCAAGCCGCGTGAAACGAAAGACGTCAGGGGTTTCTAGAGGGAATTACATCACGTACTAATAGTGCGTGTCCCCGTTCCCTACTTAATTCTTCGAGGGGTTTAGAGAGCGGAACTATTCGAGGGCGCCTCTAAATGCTAGGACCACGGCTCGAGTTGACCGGGTCGTGGGGGTGGCGAGAAGCGCCAAGGTATACGGAAAGTCATACAATGTCTGTACCAGGATGCCAAGTGCGAGTTTCATTCGCAATTCGTTCACGTTAACGAAAACGAGAATTTCTATGGCCAAATGTTAACTGTTCTCGTATGCCGCCAGGAGGCGTTGCTTCAATGCCATACTAATTTTGGTAAACGTAATCGAATGAATACGGATTGTAAATGAAACTCAACTCACACTAGGCACCCTGGTTTAGAGCGCAGAGTTTAGAGCCTGGTTGTGAACCGTCATCGTACTCTTGTTCTACGAGTACGGTGTCTGAGCCCTAAGGCTCAATCGAATCGAGTGTGCATGTTTTGTGTAGTTTTAGTTAGTAGTATACTGGAATATCGACGACCTGCAAAGTAATAATCAAAGTAAAACCGTCTTTCTGCTCGCCTTCTATATATGCAATTTGTGGGAGTGATTTCGTGAAATGTGACGGAAGTTGGACGTAACAGTGTGACAGAAAGTCGGGGAAGCGAGCAAGCGCGCGCCATACTTTTAAATTATATTAATAAATATTTACTGACGATAATAAGTCTCAATAAAGTGCAGATCATTGATAAAAAATCTATAAGTAATAATGAATAATTATTCGAATAAAATATTTCAGTATACAACTTTTTTAAATTTTGAGGTTAATTTCTGTCACTGTTTAATGGAAAAGTTTCCGTATTTTATGTTACACATCATATGCGACTACTGTAAGGCTCGCTCGTTTTTTTTAACCTAATTTTGCCATGTAAAGGACATGTTGCGATTATTATAATCACATACCTATTCTAATTAGAAAAGCAGTAGACAACAGTATATTAAAATAATGCAGTGTTATATTTTACTAATAATATTAAATGGTACATTCGGCCACTCATTAATGTCATCATCATCATCATCATCTCAGCCAAAAGACGTCCACTGCCGTCACTGTCTCATTAATGTCATTGCCATATAAATTGATAGTTTATGGAAATGTCTTACCTATCAGGTTATGCAGACGTGTCTTATCCTATCGCAGAATAAGTATAAATAAATCGATGATTGAATATCGTAGTAAAATCTACTTTAAAATAAAAAGAGGTAAACTCAGTAGTAATTTATCCTGCCCGACCGATGTTTGGGGCACACGATAAAAAAAACCAATTGTGACAGATCGAATTTCACGAGCGCTAAACCGCGGGCGGAAACATAATAGTGCTACGATATAAAGTTTCAAATTATCGATAAAGACGAAACGTTATTTACTACGACCAATACACTGGAAGGAAGTCTCAAATATAAATGTCACGAATTGGGCCGTTTCATTACATTTACAATAACAAATCAACTATTAAATAGAAACATAACTTGACCTTCTCATATAGAACGAATTAACGCAATCAAATCAGATGATTTGAGGTCATGATGTCATCTAGCCCGAACTTTATTACGGCATAACAATTATAGGCTACTGTCTGTAACATGCTAAGTGGCCCGACGATAACCTTGGATAATTGGGTGAGCCAGCCGTATGGTTCGTGTGCTAAAATATAATCAGACTCAAAAATATACGCCAATTTAGATTGTCCGTACTTTATTTTTTGTTAGAATACTATATCGTTGACGTTGGCCCAGGCGTTGTTGGTCAGACCCGATCTCCGAAATTCTGGAGATGTCCGTCAGCGTCGGCGCCGCACTCCATCAAGCGACTGAGCGCAACCTATGGAGACAGCTAACCAGCTGTAACAACCGAGCGGATGAAGAGGAGTCACGATCCTCAGCAGTGCGGGAACGATTAGGAGGAGAGAATACTAGAGAATATATAGTATACAGCCTATAAATTGTCCCACTGCTGGGCAAAGGCCTCCACATCATTGAAATCAAGTCATCGCTACAATGGATGGGTAATGGCTTAAAATCACCACGCTTGCCAAATGCGGGTTGGTGATCCAAACCCGGGCTATGTATCGGAAACAATCCGAGATAATACATATTTTTTTGCCCGACCTGGGAATTGAACCCGGGACCTTGGTATTGGGCCGAGCGCGATGCCACTCGGCCACCGAGGCGAGGACTAGAGAATATATTAAACCATTTAATAATAATGCTGTACTGAGAGAAACGAAGCATTTACCCTAAACCCCAATTTCTTATATTGGTTTAATTTAGATGTTATTTAGGTACAACATTGAATGATTAATCTTTTAACCTTTTTTGATGTTAAATGCAATATTTATGAGTAGGGAATCTAATCCCGCATCTGCGGGATTGTTAAAGTTTCCACACTTCGCTCGAGTTTTTAAACTCTATAAATACCAAATTGACACTCATTTTTAAACAAAATTTGTAATTTTCCACTTGTTTAAATTGCTATGAAAACTTTAATAAGAAAAATATTTTGTATCGTACGTAAGCCGTAACACACAAGTAAGACGCAAATGACGCAATAACCTTTGACAAATGGCCGCGCGCGAAGGTAAATCCCCGTCCCTAGCCATAGTGGTTAAATTGACATTTATTACGTTGAGTTCCAAATTTCCGATACAGGATTTAGATAACACGAAATAGACATTCAAAATTTATTTAACTGTAAGTTAAAAACTGACAACAAACTCCATACAAATTCTATAGAACAGTCACGAGTTCTGTGGGAAAATTGTTAAATCGATAACGTTACTATAAGAACGTTTTTCTTAATATATATATATTTTTTTTATTCTCCCGCAAACGTGTGGGATCCCGCATGAGTAATCCCGTATATTAGATCCCGCAAAAAAGGTGCGGGATCCCGCATTTGCGGGATTGGCTTGCCTATTTATGATAATCATAATACCCACGATTATGATTGCGTCACAATTAAGTATATTACCTATGAGAGACGGACGAACCGATTCCATGCAGATAGTTAGATTTAAACAAGAGATACCTTCTTCGCTTTGTTAAATATGATAGAACAGTTGGTTATTCGGCTATACATACATAGGTATATCATAATAAATGAAATCGATAAGAGATCGCAAATAAGATTATTATTGAAAACACATTGATAACGATAACATAACAAAACAAAAGGCCGGCTTTAAATTTAAGAAAGGCTTACTAGAATATAGTAGGTCGATCTTGTATAAATATCGGGCGGGGGTGTGGTCAATCAAGCGAGTCTTGAGTGATGACTCCCCTACTCTCAGCGTCTGTCCAAACGCTGAGATTGGCAAACGGTTTAGGGAGTAGTGCAGGTCGCGTAGATCCCCTAGGCAAGGCCAGTGGACTATCCTTCTCGAGGTTGCCGCCTGTTTTTGGCCAGTTACCATATGTAATTGGCATAACTAAAACCTCTGGCCGCTTTCCCCCCATACATCCAAACCTTTCCCCTATCCTAATTCCCTTCACAAATTCCTGCAGAGCCGAACAGTGGCGGCGCAAAACCACAATCCTTCAGGCATGCAGAGCCTTGGGGCACTAAATCCCCCCTAAAAGTCGTCCACACTCACCACGGGCGGGTAGTGTGTGTTTCCTTCAGCCCCAACAACCGTAATGTCAGCACAAGGAAAAAAATTACTACCCCAGGAAGGTACCGCTGCCTCCGGTAGCGGAGAATCCTTCACCAAGCCCAGCTTGGTCAGTCCCACGTATTCTGGGGGGGACAACCTGTGCTCAGGGACAGGCGCAAGTCTGGACCTGTCGGGCCTCATTGAGGCAATACCAACCATGGTAGATACTGCCATCGTATCACAATGGACCACGGTCGCTCACAAGCGCCCTTGCAAAAGGGGAGACACCAATCCCGTGGCCACGGCAAAGGAACCGCCGAAGAACCGACCGAAACGCAGTCGCCCCAACAGGCGCGCGAGATGGGAGGCTATTCAGGCAAAAACCACACCAACAACGACAGCCGACGCAGCAGCGGAAACGCAGCGCGAATCTGTACCGGCCAACTTCACGGAGTCGGCGACGGCGCAGACGGCTTCCTCAACGCAGCGCGAATCTGTACCGGCCAACTTCACGGAGTCGGCAACGGCGCAGACGGCTGCCTCAACGAACCCACCACCACCACCACCACCTGGCCAGCCGAAAAGGAGGCGGAAGCCGAGAGGTTTTCGCGGTCGGCAGAACGCTGCGGCGGCTCCCACTGCCCCTGAAAAGGGTCAGCCTGGGACTGGGGACTGTCCGGATAAGTCAGCTTCCTCGAAGCGGACTCGCCTGGATGAGACCCGGTCTCCCAGGGGGGATGCCAAACGCGCGAAGACCGATGCGAGACCGAGGCGGACGGAGAACTACGCAGATGCGAGTAAATCGCATCTGAGGGTAGCGGTCATCACCGTCCCGCCGAGGGACCTCTCGCAAAGCCAGGCAGATCAGCTGAGGGAAGCCATCGATGATAGCATCCTACAGACCGTTCTGTCTCCGTCTCCGAGCACGCAAGCTCCATCTTTCCGCGGACGCCCCTTCCTTTTGGATGGAGTGTTGGCGATGTGGTGCGAGGATGCGAACGCTCTCAGCTGGCTTGAGAGAACGGTCAAGACGATTCCATCTCCAATACCAAGCACCACTCTGGCTGTCATCCGACAGTCCGAGCTGAAGAAGAGGCTCAAGGCAGGGCTTCTTTTACACACCCGCATCACCGACGCCGCTACGCTGCACAGAGTCCTTTGTGCCCAGAACCCGTGGTACAAAGTTGACTCCTGGCAGTGCTACGGAATGACAGTAGACGAAAAGGCAACGGAAGCAGGCTCCAAGGAGGCTGCCGTCCATCTCGTGCTGGGAATTCCCGAAGACCAGCGGCAGTCGATTCTCGACAGAGAACGCCGGATAGCCCACATGTCGGGTAGTGGGTATATCCGTTTCTTCTCCTCGGAAGAAATGTCAAAAACCGAGGACGCAAAAACGGCAACGAGTCCAGTCGCGGCCACTGTAAGGGAGACCTCGACTCCCGAGCAGTCCACCTCAGCTCCCCAACAGGGTTTGAGCGAGATGGAGACAGACTCGATGCTGCAGGGTGGGGGCACTACCAGTGATGAAGATGGCATCCTGCGTAGCCCGTAACCACCACCTCAACATCATACAAACCAACCTCCAGCACAAACAAATAGCGGCGGCCACGCTACGCAGAGTGCTGGAGGCAGACAACAAGACCGCCGCTCTGATCCAAGAGCCCTGGATCAGAAACAACAGAATTTGCGGTCTAAATAACATAGGCGGTAAGTTGCTCCTAGATACAACCGTCGATAAACCAAGAACTTGCATTTTTATGCCTAAAACCATATCAGCCATTTTGCTTAACCAATTCTGTTCTAGAGACCTCACTGCTGTGAAGATTCTAACGGATAAACAAACTGTCCTAGTGCTAGCCTCAGTGTACATGCCGAGCGACGGTGAAGTTCCTCCGAGAGAGCTAGCCGAGCTGGTGCAACACTGCGAAGCACAACAATGGGACCTGATCATCTCTGCAGACTGCAATGCACATCACTCTCTGTGGGGAAGTAAGGATACCAATAAAAGAGGTGAGTTACTAACCGAATATATTTTCCAAACAAACTTGAACATTATGAATATAGGCACGGAACCTACTTTTGTTAGTTCAAGGTATCAAACCATCATAGACATTACTTTAGCAACACATGCGGCGGCGAACCTCATTGAGGGATGGCATGTTTCAAACGAACCATCCTTTGCGGATCACCGCCGGGTATGCTTTAAAATACAATATAAACTAACAGACCCTGTTCCATATCGTAACCCCCGCAAAACAGATATAACAAGGTATAAAAACTTAACAAACAAAGTACTAGGTAACACACAAGTAAATAACGTAATTCCAAGTACCGACAAAATAGAAGCAAACGTACAGCTCCTGACTTCTACACTCGTAAGAAGTTATGAGCTGGCATGTCCTGCTGTAACACCGAAACGCCTAGAGAAAAGCCGCTGGTGGGGGCCAGAACTTGACCGTCTTCGTCAAGAACTCAGGACACTTTTCAACAGGGCCAAAAATACCAGAGCCAATGAGGACTGGGACAAATATAAAACAGCACAACAGCACTACAAAAAACGGATCAGATTCCGGAGAACGGAAGGCTGGCGAAATTTCTGTAGTAGCATTAACTCATTAAACCAAGCCGCAAGATTAAAGAAAATCCTGGCTAAGGACAACTCTAATCTTTTGGGCTCCTTAAAAAAGGAGGATGGCTCCTACACTAATAAAGACGAGGAAACCAGTGCCGTACTGCTAGAAACACACTTTCCAGCATGCCAAATAACGCCAGCCCCTGGTTGGGTAGATGAGCAATACGGCACACCAACAGCACAGGATTGGGAAGTCGCAAATAAGATAGTAACCGCGGACAGGATAGAATGGGCCCTGAGCAGCTTCAAACCGTTCAAGTCCGCGGGGCTGGATGGGATATTCCCAGCATTACTACAGTGGCAGCCCAATCATGTAATTAAGCACTTACTACCAATCTACAGGGCCTGCATAGCCTTTAAATATATTCCCCAACCTTGGAGAGAGGCAAAAGTAATTTTCCTACCGAAGCCGGGTAAGGAGGATTACACACATGCCAAATCTTTCAGGCCAATTAGTCTAACATCATCCCTGCTAAAAACTCTGGAAAGATTAGTAGACCGACACCTTAGGGATGGAACACTGAAAAGTAAACCGCTTCACCCTCAACAACATGCCTATAGGAAAGGCAGATCAACAGAGTCGGCACTACATATGGTGGTGCACAAAATAGAATCGGCTATCACAAATAAGGCGTCAACACTGGCTGCTTTTATAGACATAGAAGGAGCTTTTGACAAAACCATGCACAACAGCATTAACCACGCCCTACGAAAACGGAACGTAGAACCAGCCTTGAGAGAGTGGATCACTGCGCTGGTTAGCAAAAGGGCGGTTCAGATAGTGGTGAACACTACTACGAGGGCTAAAGTAGTTAGAGGGTGCCCTCAAGGAGGGGTGTTATCACCACTTCTATGGAACATAGTAGTAGACAGCCTCATTAAAAAACTCAATGATAGAGGATACACTACTATTGGTTATGCGGATGACTTAGCAATACTGATAAATGGGAGAGCTGAAAATGTGTTATGCAAAGTGATGCGCTCAGCCCTTCAGATTGTGGAAGACTGGTGTGACGAACACAAATTGTCAGTAAACCCGAAAAAAACAGAACTTATCCTTTTCACCAACAAAAGGAAGTTACCAGAACTCCAACCACCAAAACTCTTTAACACCAACCTCTCCCTATCAACTCAAGTAAAATATCTGGGAGTCATCCTGGATAATAAACTGAATTGGGCGAGGCACATTGATGCAAAAATAAAGAAGGCCTGTATAGCGTTTGGGCAGTGTAGAAGACTTGTTGGGAAAAAATGGGGTCTAAATCCAAAAATCACACTTTGGTTATACACATCAGTTACCAGACCTTCCTTAACCTACGGATCAGTTGTCTGGTGGCCCAGAACCCAACTGGTCACGGTAAAAGCAAAACTCCAGAGTCTGCAACGCCTAGCAAGCGTAGCAGCCACGGGGTGCATGAGAACAACTTCATCAGCCGCTCTGGAGTATATATTGAACTTAAGACCTCTAGATCTGGTCATTCAAGAGGAAGCCAAGGGCGCAGCCTTAAGACTAAGATCTAACGGGTTATGGAAACAAAGCATAACTACACACTCAAAGATTCTGCAGGCAAGCCTGAAAGAAATACCGTTTCTTGAAGCGCCCATGGACAGAATACCATGTCAACACGTCTTCGATAGAAGATACAATATCCAACTTACTGCGGAACCAGTTGATAGCTCTGGCATCAATGAAGTTAGGATATATACAGACGGATCCAAAACCGCACACGGCACTGGAGCGGGTGGGTGTCTTCTCGAATGACTTAAATATAAAAATTTCAACAACTTTAGACAAGTTAAATACAATCTTTCAAGCAGAATGTATTGGTATCACCAAGGCGGCACAGGCGGTTGCAGCCAGAGCTGTCAGAGACCTAAATATAAAAATTGTCTCAGATAGTGCATCCGTACTTCAAGCTTTAAAAAACAACACCATAACCTCTGTCCTTGTACTGGAATGTCATAACACTCTCCAATCCATAGCAGAGGCAAACAAAGTAACTTTGCAATGGATTAAAGGACACAGCAACTCACAGGGTAATGACGCCGCTGACGAACTGGCCAAAAGAGGATCGATGGCAGCAGTTTATGGACCGGAACCACTGCTGCCCATACCTCAGGCCCAGATAAAAACGTGGCTGCGCAAATTAACCGAAGATGAACATCTAACAGAATGGAGAAACAGTGTAGGTAGCAGGCAAACCAAGAATGCAATTCCGGTGGCATCAAAAAAGCTTGCCCGCAACCTCCTTAGATTAAACAGGGACAGGATCCGTAAAATCATCGGTATTATTACTGGTCATTGTCCCTTAAACAAGCACCTATTTACGATAGGTGTGACCGACAGCCCTCTATGCAGAGGATGCATGGAGGCGGAAGAAACGCCACAACACGTGCTCATGGAGTGCAGGAGTGTGGCAGACGAACGGGCACGGTTTCTCCAAACACCCAGAACGCTTGCGGAAGCCTGCAGCAGCCTGAAAAGGCTGCAAGCCTTCTGGGATAATCTGGGTTGGTTGGAGTAGGCAGAAGGTACAATACGTACAATGGCCAAATCGAATGGCTAAGTGCGGATACAGCCCAGTATAACTAAACTAAACTAAACTAAACTTGTATAAATATCTATTATATCAAAAACAACAGCAAAAAAATTTAGACAAAATTCTTTCCTTGTTTATAAAGGTTCTAAGGTTCTACACTTGTCAGATCAGGCTTTTTTTCCATCAGTGCCTCAACGGCGAAGCGCGTATTTGTTAAAATCAAAGGTGGAAGCGCACTTCACCTGGAATGGAATCCACCAGAGGAACTATCTTAGGCTATGATATCTCTATTTGTTGGAACACAAAAATGTTAAGAAGAACATTGTTTTGACAACAGACTTGGATAAGGTAGTATATCGGTCTGTCTATAGGAAGGCAGATTTTTTTACAAGCATTACCCCTAATCAAAGTAAAATATCTACTCTTGCTGGAATTACAAGCCATAACTCTTGAGTCTAACTGTCTGTGCCAAAATTGTTGTAACGTATTGTTGTGACGTTGTGGTCAAAAATGGTGAATTAAAAACGGTCAAAAATGATACGTCTTTGAGTGAACCCCAATCTGTGAAAAAGTCCGCGATTAATTATATTATTCATTGATTTGTTAAAATTATTTTAAACAATGATTAATTTAGCGTCTTTAATTTGTTATCATTTTATCATATTCGTAGTTTTATAATTTTTTTATCATAGTCCCTAGCATAATATTTATTCGTAATTATAAATTTCAATAATTTTAAGCTCAGCATACCTACAATTTTTCAGTCATATTCTTCTATTCTATTCTTAACCTCGAATCTAAAATTGTATTAGATAAATATGTTCATTAATCTCTCCTGTATCCATATTAAAAGCTATACTTAATATGTGTTGGATTATTGGTGTGTTGGAACTATTTTTTTTAAATATTTAAACTAACTTAATTCTTGATTCTTGGTTTGTCATTATTTAATTTTGTTAGCAACACAAATCTGCTGTTAAATATTGTCAACATACAATGATTTTGTTTGCAAACAATTATAATAGTATACTCGTATAGGCACTGGAGGGCCTTTATCAGAATTATCTTCCATCTGATACGTTATATGTGGGCGGAATACTCGAATAAAGACACGAAATCACAAATTCAAACTAACTTTATTTTACATAACTGTTAAACTGATTTAAATTGGATTTAAATTAAAATATCTTCACAAATTATTAGATTATGATTTTATGTAATAATTGGATAGTAAATCAATATGGATTGCATCGGAATTTAGCGATTTGTTGCAAACGTGGTGCAAACTGCAAAGCAATAGCGGCTGTCTGATTGAAAGTCCTTTTCAACATGGCCGCCCTGCTGCCATCAATACAACACTCCTCCGCTAGAAGGCTAGTGTTGCCACTCTATTCCGATAGAATTCTTTGTCATACATACAGCCTTAGAGTTGTGCCAAATATTAACCATTAAACAATTATGCATTCAGCTTGTTATTAAACATGGTGATGGCGACGATGGCAAATATAGCAGTTCAGTATCACATTCATAGCTATTCATAGTCATAAATGCTATGCCAACAAGCTATTTTGGTTGACCAGGTACATTGTTCTGCTTACAAAAATACAAATATTATGCTTACCTTTTAAATGATACTCATTGTTTATTGTGATTTTGATTTTAGTTTAGTTAACAACAAACAACAATAGCCCATTTTCTAATTGCAATATTTACCTACTAGCTAAAGCAATCTGGATTCAGGAATCATACTACTAAAATTATTATAATTTGATATCTCATTTTATTTTTGGCATTTTAATAACAAGTTAATTAAAACTAAATTATTTAACCCAGATTAGACTCTGGTGGGGTCTGGTGCTTGTGATATATAATAAACAGAAATGTTTACTACAGTCTTGTATAAAGCACATGACTTTACTTAAATTCATGATAGTTTTGGCTTGCTTTTGTGTGGGTGTCAATAATATTTAATTTTAATAGCTACCAATCTAATTATATAATCATAACTTTTAATAAACTGAGATTATTATTATAATTTCTTTCTAATGCTATTATATTGGAAATAACTTAATGAACTTTAACTTTACTCTAAATAATACAGCAAAAACTCCCATAATTTTACTTTTATTAATATTTCTCTTGCAAAAATACAGCAAAAGGATTTAACGTCTTGAAGAATTTTTAAACCACTAAATTATAGTGAAAAATAATGCAAAATAAAATAGATATAGAGGCACAAGAACAGTACTCTCATAATTGGTAACTATGTCAACTGCTAACTTACTGGTTGCAGCACCTTTTTTAGGGTTTTCACTATTTCATGAACTAGTTATATTTATTTATTATCATTTATTTATTTTCAGCCACTACTATCCCACTGTAGGGCAAAGGCCTCCCCTCTCTCCTTATATTTAGTATTAAATTTTATTGAATATCCAAACTTAGATTATACCCAAAGGTCATTTCTTTAGTCTTATGGCGTCCCCTAAATTCACTGACAGTACTTGGAATGTAGAACCTCCACCACTCCAACCCAAAAAGGTATTATTTTAAAAAAAGGGGGTTAATAAAAAATATAGGCTTACCTAAATGTCCATAAACAGTTTGTACTGGAATATTAAGCTCTTCCAGGGCATTCTGTTTAAGTATCAAGTTCTCTAATACCACATCGCCTGAAATAAAACGATAAAAACATAAATAATAGCTATTAAATGTAGGAATGACATCATACAGAAGTAAAAAACACATACCGCCCCATATTCCAAGTTTTAACTGAGACCTGTTCAAGTTCTCTACATAGTCCCCTAGGAACCGGTTCAACACATCCACAACAATTGACTCAAAAACCATTATGAAATAATTTAAATTAACACAGTCCTGAAATTTTATTTTTTATTCACTTCTGTCATGGTCCGGCTACGCATTTTCACAAAATTTTAAAGTGATTATCACATGAAGACACTTTACTACTTTCTCTTTATTATAATAAACCAAGATAAAGGCCAAAGATTTAATAATCGTAATATTATAAAATTGTTTCACAATACATGCACGAGTCTTATCGTAAGCGCAACTTGCTCCGAAATCAACAGCGCAAATATTAGTGTTGCCAACTCAAAACTTCAACTCCCCTTACAAGATTTGACGTTATTTGTTAAATTTACACACAATAGTTGATAAAGCATAGAAAAATAGCATAGCAATCGTTGTGAAAAGAACAACTGCCTTTTCTTATGAGTCATAGAATCTTAGATTGACTTCGAAAAAATATAATACATCAGCTTTATACGGATATAGGAAAGAGTAAGGGGTTGCTTTAGTAACCGGCGGCAGTCGAAGAGAGTACGGGAGGGGGAGGGGGTTAGGGGAGTAAGGGTGTGCCCCTCTTAAAGGGGGGAGACGCGGACACCTGTTTTTTAATTTTATTTTTTTACGCGCCCCCTTCCGTTTGGCTCTCGCTACGCTGCGCTTCGCGCAAGAAAAAGGAATTACTTAACCTATCCAACAGCACAGAATACCCAACCGATTACGTAACATCAAACTCGTGTTAAAAAAACCACGCATCTCCGCGGGTTGGGGGGGTGTCGATTGAAAGGGGTTACCAACCCCAATGAAAACCAACCCTTATCAATTCCTAATTCCTGCCGCCGATTACTAAAGCCAACCCAAGAGTAAAAAGTAAACTTGATATTTTGTTGTAACAATTTAATAATAGAACTTAATAATAATAATTTATTAAATAGAAAGACAACAATGATCCATAAATTGTTAGTAGACTTAAAACTAGTTGTTAGTATTAAATTACAAATTACACTTTCATAAATAACATTTCCAAATAAATTAAAGTAGGTATCTACCAGATAAATTATATAAATCAATTAATCTCAAAAAATTATCAATTCAATAAAATTTAAATTTAATAAAATAGAACTGATACATATTTAACTAATAAAATAGAAAATAATTTAATAAATTAACCGAATTATAAAACACATAATAACAATACAAACAGGGGCAGGGGCTACCGGGTAACATGCAGGCATCCAGTGCTGTAAAATAGGCGAGACCCACCTGTCGGCGATTGTAGTCAGGATAGTGTGGCGGCTGGCTCGATCGCGCGCTAACATGGAGGCGCAGCGCTTGCGAACTATGGCATGAAAACCGTCTATCCGCGCCATCGCAAACATCGCCGATGCGCTGCAAAATCGTGGCAGCCGCAACAATATTCTGAGCGCTTTGTTGTACTGGACGCGAAAAGCGCTGTAAGCCCTTTGCGTATAAATGACCAACAGACTGCACGAGTAGAAGGACTGACAGATGCTCTAAATAGCGTCACCTTTACCTCGTCATTATACTGTGCAAATCTGCGAGCCAGCATCGGAGTGATCGGACAGCCAACGCCCTCCGCTCCCGCTCAATATCAAGATCATCCCTGAGATCAGCAGCGACCCATTGACCCAGACACTTAAATGCTCAACCAAGTTCCAGACAATAGCACGTTGGAGTTACATTTGGTGCCGGCCTTGAACACCATTAGTTCGCTCTTCTTTGCATTGTATCTAAGTCCATGGGCCGCCGCGTACCGCTCACAAATTACACGTAGTCGCCTTAATGCAGCAATCGATGGGCTTAGCAACACCATGTCGCCTGCGTAACTGATATTATTAATACACATTCCGTCTACATGACAACCGACCCGGGTGTTGCTAAGCTCAACGATCAACTGATCAATGTATAAATTAAGAAGCTTAGGCGTAGTTATTCCTCCCTGCCTGACACGACACCACAGTCAAGTCCGTACTCATCTGAGTGCGAACCTACCCATCTCACTTGATTTATCTGATGTTGATACCAATATTGAAACAACTACTTTGCCAGGCACACTGGAAGCGCTGAGCTTGTTCCACAACGTATTGTAAGAAACAAGGTCAAACGCTTTTGAGAGGTCCAGCCAGGTAGCAGGCTTAGACTGGTGTTTTTCTTCGTATAAGTACCGCACAGTATGCTTAAGCGACAGAATTGCACTCTCAGTAGATAAGCCGGACTTAAAGCCAAACTCTGCGTCGTGCAATTTATGATATTTGTCAAGCAGTCGATCAAAAACCTGTCAAGCACTTTTGCAATAATTATTGCAAGAGATATTGGCCTATGGTTGGACAGGTCCGAACTTCGAACTATCACCGGTCTTGTCCTACAATCGGCGTGACAATAGTCCTCATCATACAACACGGCAGGTGAGAATGCCAGATACAGGAGTTAAACAACATAGTCAGAATTCTCACTAAATGAACGCCTGCGTACTGAAGATGTGCAACACTAAGACCATCGTGGCCGGCGGACTTTCACCTTACCATGCCTTTAATCGTGAATCTAACCTCCGCGGGGGAGAAAATAACTGTACGCTCCGAGCCTCCACCGGGCGTGCGTGTTGATGCGGCTGGCTCAGGTCTTAGGAGACACTCAACGCGGAAATGATCTCGAAACAGGTTTGCGATGTCTTTGGGCTCACGCACAAGGAAACTCGTCCTGGGATTAATTTTGCTTGTGGCTTTCTACAATTTTCCAAAATTATTATCTTTATGATGCTGGGCCAGAATATCCATTTTAATTTTATCCTGATTGTTCTGACACCAGCACAATCTTGACTTGAATATTTTTCTCGAGTTAATCATTTTATTATAATAATAACCAGTACTAAGTCTACCGTAAAATTCCCATATTTTAAAACCAAGCCGAGCCGTTCCGTGAGCGCCCATGACATGCGTGTTCCACCCTGCCACGAGTCTAGCATTTCTTTTGAACTTACTGAAATTTGTACACTATCATGTATGTTTTTTATTTATACATGAGTTTTTTGTTATGTCGTTTTAATTAAAAATCAACAAATCGACGATGACATGAGCGATGCTTTGTTCGTTAAAAAAACGCTTAGTTTGGTTATATCAATAATATGACATCGTTCGTCAGAGTCAGCAGATTAATGTTCTATTTAATTAAATTTACCTATTTTATTTTTATTTTATTTTATATGTTATTACAGGTACAGCTGCATGCAATGTATTGCTTATAATTTATTATTTATTATGGTAACAAAAACAAAATCTGACGAAATTTTAATGTAATTTAATATTTTATTATTACAGTTTAAGTGCCTTACAAATAAACAAAGAACAAGCTCCGAATAATTATTCCGTGTTTTGTTCCTCTCAAGTAAACGTCATTTCAAATTAGATAAAAGAGACAAAACACGGAATAACTATTCAAAGCTTATTCTCTTTTTATTTGTAAGGCCTTATCAGTTAAGTTTACATATTTAAATTTATAGTTTGCTTTTGTAATTTATATTTTTTTATCATCTCTCCTCCTTACGCGTGATTTTATAAGTTGAGTAAATGGATGGATGAATATAGACGTATCATTTTATCCTCAAAACATATTTTGTAAGTTATTTAAACCAATGCGGTGTTGATATTTCAATTTCTATTGGATTTAACAAATTGACAGGTCTAATAACTAATTTTACCCCCATACCTTGAGGTAAACATTCATAAGTTGCAACATTTAAAAGTCATTTTTGAAAATGTCTATTAAAAAATAAAAGATTAGACAAAAGGATCTTACTCATTCATCTTTTTAAGTTATTTTTAAACAAAACGTTAAAATATAGCCTATGACTGTCCCACTACTGGGCAAAGGCATCCATCATTGAAATCAAGTCATCACTACAATTATTGGGTAATGGCTCAACGACCCGGCTTGCCTTATGCTACGCGCTGGATTGATGGTCCCAACAACAGTGCTAGGTGGCTTTACACAGGTGGTCCCAGCAGCAGTGCAAGGCGGCTCTACACGGGAGTTATTTGCTCCATGGCGCTCTACGGGGCACCATTTTAAGTAAACGCCCTTAGTGCTCGAAACTACATCCTTCTCAGGAGGTCCCAAAGATGTATCGTGTCGTGTTCGAGGCGGCCTGCGTTCTGGCAAAAACCCCGAGCAGGTGACGTGATGGCGAATTGGCGAGAGCGAGCGCAAACGACGGTCATGCGAACGCCTAGCTAGAGCATCCATCCACCGGCCACATGACCATCGGTGCCATCGGAGCGATTCGGCCTGTGACCGTCCTGGAGCGATGGGTCCACCGCCATTAGAGTGTGCTCACCTTTTGGCTAACATACGACCGTTTGACCGAATTCTCGTCGAGCAATAAACCATTGGCGGAAGAAAATTCATGAGCCCGAAAAGTCAGTTGACCAAGAACACAATATCTATTCGATGTAGTTGGCATTAAATTCTCATATGATTGATTACTCTTCACAGAAGGAACTTTTTTGTCAGTAACAGGTGCTCGAAAAGTCGACTTGTGTCCAATCTCACATAGTACGGATAGTGATGAACTTAGGTGATGAATGATACGGCTCACTAATACCACAGTGCTAATACGGATGAGTAAAGAGAGAGATGCATAATAATATAACGCAACGTGAAGAGTTAAATTTTTTCCATACAAATTCTCGTTTTCGTTAACGTGATCGAATGGCGAATGAAACTCTAGGCACCCTGAAATCGATGATTTTGATGCGTGTGCGCGCCACTAACGGCGGCATACAAACAATCAATCAATCAAGTTAAATACTTTAGTAATAGCTTAATTTATTTGTACATTTGCTACATTTGTTCTAATTGGCCAGTTGTCCAAAAATTATTACAGAAGAAAATCAGGTGTGGCTCATTTTGGCACGGCCACCATCACCAACCGGAAATTTGAGTTTACAGATAATTAGTGGACAATTAGTGGGAATTAGTGGATAAATCTCAGAATTAGTGGGGCCATGGTTCAAAAGTTATAAGGGATACAAGGTGGTCGTGCCAAAATGAGGCTCATTTTGGCACGGCCACCTTGGATCTCTGAAACCACGGGTCGTAGCGAAGATCTGATTACACCAATAATTAGTGGATAATTAGTGGGAATCAGTGGATAAATCTCAGAATTAGTGGGGCCATGGTTCAAAAGTTATAATGGATACAAGGTGGCCGTGCCAAAATGAGCGCTCATTTTGGCACGGCCACCTTGTATCTCTGAAACCACGGGTCGTAGCGAAGATCTGATTACACCAATAATTTGTGGATAATTAGTGGGAATTAGTGGATAAATCTCAGAATTAGTGGGAGCTTCTATGAAAAGTTATATCAATTTTTCATTTTCCCATAGTAGAGTACAATCGCGTACATTAAGCTTATTGATAATTTGAATTAAAAACCTTAAATTGAAAGGTATAAAGAGTCTAGGTAAGAATCTAGGTATATAGAGTTGACGACCTCCTTGGTCGAGTGGTTTGTACACCGGTTTTCATGGTGTCGCCATCTCTGAGGTCCCGGGTTCGATCCCCGGTCGGGTCAATTTAGAAATTATTGTTTTTCTTATTTGTCTCGGGTCTGGGTGATTATTATAGTATATTATAGTATTTTAAGTATGTTTATCCGCTGTCTAGTAACCATTTAACGAGTTTCATAACGAAGCTTCTCTTGGGCTAGATAATTGGTGTGAGTGTATTATGAAAAAAAAAAAGAAAATATAAAGTGAAAGTAAGTAAATGAGAGAGAGAATTGGATACATGTATGGATATAATTGTACATGACATTAATTTAATGTCGGGAACAAAACGACATACATACATACATATATATATATCGACATACATACTAACGTATATAAATGCAATTTCTTTAAAAATATAAAAAGGCTCATTTGAATGCTTTACAATTTAATTATTAACCGACTTCAAAAAAAAGATGAGGTTCTTTTTTACTATTAATTATTAATTTTGCTTATAACACAAGAGACAACAGGATAACAGCACACTTTTAAAATGGCTTTTATAATCTATGAGGCTAATAAATGTTATCTGGGGATTGAAAAATCGAAAAATCTGTTAATACCTACATTTTTTAAGCATATATTGGCGACTTTTTTATCGATACAGAATCAAACATACGTACACACATATCAAAGTTTCGTCGTTCATTCACAATTTAATTAATTCAAGTAATAACTAAATGCTATGTGCGCGACTGCACATGTTGTTTTTGTATAGAAAAAAGAAGTTGCTATAACTTTTGAACCATGGCCCCACTAATTCTGAGATTTATACACTAATTATTGGAGTAATCAGATCTTCGCTACGACCCGTGGGTTCAGAGATACAAGGTGGCCGTGCCAAAATGAGCGCTCATTTTGGCACGGCCACCTTGTATCCCTTATAACTTTTGAACCATGGCCCCACTAATTCTGAAATTTATCCACTAATTCCCACTAATTATCTGTAAACTCAGATTTCGGGTTGGTGATGGTGGCCGTGCCAAAATGAGCCACACGAAAATCAGAGCTTATGATCTCAATTTTCGTTTGATAACTTAAGCTCGAGTTCAGTATTAACTGCAAGTTTTTACTGACACTGTTTTCACTTTGATTAGTGATTAATGCAGGTGACGAGTGCAGGTGCTTAGTGATTAGAAGTAAACTCGTGTGGACAGCGATTGATTAGTGCGAGTGATTAGTAACCTGCGTAGTAAAGTGATTAGACGCGGGTTCTATTTTTTTGCGAGTGGACTGCGAGTAGCCACGTCCCGCGCGCCCTCCCTTTCCCCTCACTCGCAGTCTGCCTGCACTGTGCTGCACTACACACGTCTGGACAGCAGTGTTTAGCGTTTGGCGTCGGACGCTAACAACTGAATTTACTAAACACAGCCACTTGACAAAATTGGACACTTCTTGCACTACACACCTGCACTAAGCACTCGCAATTACTAATCACCTGCACTCGCACTAATCAAAGTGAAAACAGGCCTTTAGGATGAATGGAGTAAGAATGTTAAAAAAAACACTTGTATACTGGTAATATCACTTTATTATTATGGTCCTGTAGACATTCATTTTGAAATAAATTGCTTTACAATAACCTGTAGTTTAATTGGAATGCTTTTCTTAATTTCCAGAATCACCTTTACATGTTACAGAATCTTTTGTCGGTCATATCTATTATTATATTTATAATGTAGTAATTCCAAGATATTTTTTATAAGAATATATTGACTAACACATTATATTTTTTTAGATAAAATATACATAATACACAATTTATTTTTAGTAAAACAGCCTTAACATCACCATTCATTAATATCATTTATCTTCCGACTCTGAAGGTTACAATAATATTGTTACTTTTCTCAATAAATAATGTCTTTTTTATACCAAATACTTTAATAGGGATGCAAAAGTGCATTCACTTTTGCATCTATTTAAGACAGAATTATTTTGGATAACAAATGACTTTTGTGACATCATTCAAGGCGCAATAGATCATTATGTGCAATGTGTTTACACGTAATAGGTTTATAATATTATCTCAAAACTATTTTCATTTGGTTAACAATTTTACTTGAAATCATGCTAAAGCTAAATCGTTACAGTAAAACCTATAAAATATTTTGAAAACTTACATTGATATTGTTTGAAATTTATTATAATAATAAATTTATGTAATATAATATAATACGTAATTTATCGATAGTTGGTATCAATAGTGCGATATTCTAACGATTCTATTGATTTGTCGTGGACTATCGATATACTTGTATACTGTCTTCGGAAAAAGACCATAAATTTATTTATTAGTCGTTCAGGTATTAAACTATAGAAAAAAAAGTTGAATTTAATCAAAACCTTTTTAAAAGACGCTTTAGGTAAAACTTTCAACTTTAGAATTACTTGCAAACCGTATAAGTAAAAATTAACACACATATTAAAAACATAATAATATGTTTTTTGTTTGTTTCGAATAAATACATGAACATGCAGTTCCCGTAAAAAAACACTTAAAGAACATAAAAACAAATAAATGTAACTATTTTTAGAAAAAACATATTATCTAAGTAATGGTAGTTAATATGAAATAAATCCATCAAAAGATTTCTCAATGGTGTTTTCGCATTGTCCTAATTATTCGAAAGGATTAAATCGACCATTTTGTTAGAACATTATACATATATAGTCTACTAAGGAGGACTACAAACTTCTTCAGTTTCACGGGTCTTGAGCTCTGCATTCACGGGTGAGAAACGGTTCTAACACTAGCCTTTTATCCGCTGAGGGCTTTGACATAAGAACCCTCTATGGCACTAGAAGCAGTTGAACATTTGTGTCAAGGAAGAAATACAAAGAGGAAATCATATTATAGAATCCACCACTCTGACCATTTTCTACGGCACATAATGCTTAACAAAGATACAATGCCAATTTTATTCTTATTTGACAAACGTGTGTCGTAGTGAGTTTTTACGCTTATAGGTTCGAATTATGAAAGAAACTCTCTCTAGGCAACATTCTATGTATAAAGATGGATTCACACTTGCGCAGGTGCACATACACGAACCGTGCACGAACGGCTTTGCTCGCGCCTGTCGCGAACAGTTTACGCGAAGTTCGCGTGCAGTTAACGTTCACTCAGTCAATTGGTGAATGTTGTGAGGTTCATGAATGCGTCCATACGTCCATACTATGTAAATACTTACTCTTATAACTATGATTTTCAGTTGCCAACAGCTCGCGAACCAATTGCTTACAAGCAATTCGCGAACGTACCTATCCAAATGTATAGGTGTATACCATATTCCTAGATGCACGCAAACTGGCACTGTTAGTGCGTAATAGTGCGCATGCATGCGCATGTGTGGAAGCATCTTAACGAATATCATTAGAACACTCACTTATTACGAGATTCTATATAATATTATAAATAATCTATGGAAGATATTAATTAGTCATCTTTACTTACATAACTGGGGCAAATTTTATACAATATTATTTATATGTATATTTGAACCGGGATCCTTGAATTATAAAAAATAATATCAATGTGTTGAAATTTTGTATGAAATTAAGTAACGCCAAAAGTATATAAAAGTGTTATAAAATATTAACAAGTGAAATTGTTGTAAAATTGTCTTAAAATAATCTAAATCACTAGCGCCACTAACAAGTAACTACAACAAAAGGTATACTGATCCAGATAATTAATCTTAAATTAAATTAACAATTGAGTTAGTTGCCTTACAAAAAAACATTAAAACTGTAACTTATGTCATTAAATAATAAATCGCTATGAAATAATTTGGCGAGATTAGAGCATGGGTCTATATTGACCCGTCAATGATACTTTAGGATGCTAACAAACATTTGTATATAGTTGATATTAAAAACATCATTCTTAAGTCTACAAAACAACAAAATACATTCAGCATTTGCTATAAAGACTTCAAAAATCTAGATAAAGCAGACTGTTAATAGGGAGATAAAGTGTTATTTGATAGGCTCTGCAAATAACTTTTGGTAGCAAGTTTTAGTAGAATCTTTATTATGCTGTTACAATATTGACTAGCGAATTGATAGTAATAATAAAACTATGCTTACAAACTAAAAAGTTTCCCCTATGTTGTATGTATTTGATAAATTACTATTAAGCAGATGTTTAACTTCAACTATTTAGCTTAACTATTAATTTTAAGGCCGATATGTCGGTTACTTCAAAAGATATACTAAGGAGTTACCAATAAACTAGCTTAAACGTTACCTACCGTCCATTTTATTCAAATTAAAAGAGACAAATCACGGAATAACTATTCGAAGCTTATAATAGTAAAGCCCATATTAAAAATGGAAAACTGTACAGAAATATAATTATATATAAAGAAGCAAAATACTGTAAAACACTTACTGACTGAAAGACTAATCACAAAACCTCAGGAACTACAAACCTTATGAACTTGAAATTTAGCAAGTAGGTTGTAGCAATTATAAGATTTAATCATAATAATATATAAGATCTTTTTAAAACCCTCAGGACTACAGGGTGTGTTCAGGAATCAGAAATATATGGTAAGTGAGACCTGTATCGTACTATAAATCTTTTTTAGCTAAGTTATAAAACAACCTATTAAAAATAAAAAAGTTACAATTAATTAGATTATTAGTTTGTAAGCACAATTTGTTGATTGACAAAATGGTTTACTTTTTTATGACGCAGGCGATTATCTAAAACACTGTATCAATAGCTTCTAACATTAATTGATTGAAATATTAAGTTAGAAAAGTGAACAAAATTAATCTAAACTCCATAGACAATTACTAAATCAACTTCATTATTTGATTAAAAACAAAAATTAAACTTATTCCTCTATGGCCAATTTGCTAAAACCGTTCAGTTGCTTCACCTTACCGTTCTCGACGACCGTTTTATCATTTTCATCACTTAAACATAAATCGTCATCCTCTTCTGTAAAAAAACATAATACAAATTAATTATTTGTTAATTATTAATTTGAAACAAAATCTGGATACGCAGTAATTTTATCTAGTAACAAAAAAAATTACATACCTGAGCTAACATCTGATTGATTTCTAGGGCTAAAGCGGCATCCTTTAGACATATAAGTTTTTAACTTTCCAAGTGAAGCTAATATGAGTCTGTAATAAAATAAAATGTTTTTAGGTATAATTTGCTAATTATTGTCTCTTCAGTCTAGTGGCAAGACTTTAAGAAAATAATTATTCACAAATATATCTTGCGACTTCTATGAGCTAATATTTATTTTTCTCTTCTTTTAAAATTTATTATAGAAGTCCATTTTTTACAGGAGATAATGTATTAGGCGTAATATTCTCGCGAAAGAAACCTTAAGCTAAGCTAATGAATAAATACCCTAGGAAAGGCGGGCTGGGGGACAGCGGGCGCGACAGATACTCGGGGTGGAACTGCACCGACACGTAGTAGGGGTGCGACTCCACCACCGCCACCTCCATGCGCGTGCGACTCTCGTCCTAAGGCAATAAGGTCCATTTTAAAATGTCAGCTCATACTACTGTAGAATTATGAATTATAATATATTATTAAAAAAATAGAAAAAACATGAAAGCAGAATAAATGCAGTTGAGATGAGAGCGTTGAGAAGTATGATAGGAGTTAAACTGAGTGACAGGATAAGAAATAGTGAGATAAGGAAACGTTGTGGTCTGAAAGAAGATGTAGTGACAAAAATTGAGAAAGGTATGCTGAGATGGTTTGGACATGTCGAGAGAATGAATGAAGAACGATTGACGAAAAAAGTGTATAAGGGGAGTGCGAATGGAAGTGTTGGAAGGGACCTAGGCGGACGTTTCGAGACCAAATCGGGGACGTCTTGGAAAAAGGCCAGGTCAAGAGTACCCTAAACCGAAGAGCATGTATGAAGGAAATAATGAAAGTGGACGAAGCGAAACAAGTATGTATGGATCGTAGCAAGTGGAAAAAAGTGATCTCTGCCTATCCCTACGGGAAAGAGGCGTGATTATATGCATGTATGTATGTATTAAAAAAATAGACTGTAATTTGTGTAACAGCATGGGCAGTGGGATGTATCTTGATACAATAGGGATGTTGTGTTGACAACAAAAATAATTAATTCCAGAACATTAAATAAATCAATGAAATCACGTCACATTTCTTTGAAACACTAACCAATTTTTATTTGACCCATGCATGAATTTCTGTAACCTACAAAGTTATTATTACACACTTACCTAACTGACGGAACAAAATAGTGACGTCATAGTTTTAATTCCCATACAATTTCTATTAAAAAAAAATTAAGATTTAACAGTTGCTAAAAAGTTTAACTATTGACAAACCAGTCAACCACCCAATTACATACATACATACATACAACGGTAAATAAGAAACATATTGTTTAGAACTACTTATTGAATTGGGTTATACTGTTTTATCTACATTGTATGTAATGTAACCCAATATCAACTAGATGGCGCTACTTTGCCATCAGAACAGACGTTTGCTGTTTTATCTCACATTTTACTCTCACATATTTCTCCCCGTAAGAGGTATACAGCGATCAAAATTACCAATATTGAGTAAATTCCCCGTTAGTGACCGCAACGCCACATTTACCATAATCAAAGGTCTCTGAGGTGGAACAGATCACGTGCAAACTGAAAAATGTTAGTGCCCCTAAGATAAAGAGAACTACTAGTATGGTTTTCTTAGATTAAGGCGAGCACTAGCAGTTTAAATCCTACTAATATTATAAATGCGAAAATTTGTATATTTGTTGCTTCTTCACGCTGCAACGGATGGATGGATTTGGATGAAATTCGGCACACAGATAGTTTATAACCTGGAATAACACATAGGATACTTTTTATCCAGATATTCCCACGGGAACAGGAACCTTGCGGGTGAAACCGCGAGCGGCCGCTAGTATTATTATAACACTTTAAAATAACCCGCGTCTATCACACAGAAATAGTCCTTGTGATTACAAATATATTAAAATCTATAGGGTCTTCTCGTCTTTTAAATTTATTTTAACTTTTTAATTAAAAAATTAAATTCTAATTAATAATTTAAAGACAGTTTATATCTCAAAGTTTCGAAACATCAGGACAAAATAAACGCGAATAAAACTTTATAGTGTTTGTTACAGTCAAAGTACTGTCTTAGTAAAATAGCTGTCCGCTACATTACCTTGCCGACGAACCGCAGTCCCGCGGCCTCAAGCTGCTCTATGTACTCAGGGTTCACCTCGTACCGGTGCCTGTGGCGTTCTTCAATCACGTCCTTGTTGTACAGGCGAGCTGAGAAGGAAAAAACAGTTTATTATTATTATTATCTTAATTTGAACAGAAAATTTTAAACGTCTCTTCTTATTCTCCTTAAAATTACAAAAATACACTGAAAAATTATAATTTTTAGAATGCAGGTACAGTCACGTAATCAATGTAACTCTTAATGCAATGGAATAAGAGTCAAAACTAGTCAAAAGTGTATACATGTTAATGCCCGTAACTGTACATATCGTTCGAGATTTAGTTATTGGGGACTTCGAGTAGATCCTATTCCTATTCCTAATTGATAAGATGTAAGATTTATTGTAACTGTTTAACCTTTTTACCGCCCAACTATCCTGCACGCGATGTCCCGCTGTACGCCAACGTATAAATGTATTTTAATAAAGTAGGTACAAAGAAGAACTTCTATAGAAGTGCTGGCGTGGACGGCACGAAAATCTCGAACTTCTATAGAAGTTGTTGGCGGTAAAAAGGTTAAAAAAAGTAGCTAACCTTTGTATCTTAATATAAGTGTCACTCATCATATATCGAGTTAGCGAGCCTCATTTTGCGATTTTTTTATTAAATTATCTTTATTAATTATCTTATCTCTAATTGTATCAGGTAACACAAAACTTCAGGAAGTTAACCCCACACTATCACTATCGACTTACAAAACTGATTAAATTGTCATTCTGTCCGCCCGACCCTCTAAGGCGCTGCGCAAACATAGACACTTTTTGTTACCGACACGGCACACCATACAAGGAAACCGAGTTGTTGTATCAGTGTCAGGTGGAATTAACTGGACACAAAAAGTGTCTACGTCTGCGCAGGGAGGGCTGATTTCATATTCACTGGTATCTTGTATCCCACACAAGACACAAAAGTGTCTACGTTTGCGCAGCTCCTAAATGCCACTACACATTTACAGAATACACTAAACTAGTTTAGGCCCAAGCACCGTACTCGTAGAACACGGGGACACGCACTTTTAAGTGTGTGATGCCGTTCCCTCTAGAAAACCTCCGAAGGTGATTCGTTTCACATGGCTTGAGGTACCCTTTATGTACCTCGCCGCCCCCAAAAAAGCCCGGTGAAGCTGAAAATGCCGTTCGAGGCAATCAGCAATCTCTCTCAAAAAAAAAAGTCATTCTGTGCTTTAGAAGGAAAGTAAAGCCGTTGGGTCCCGGTTTCATTTAGCGGTCCAACCACCAATCTGCACTGGACCCGCGTGGTGGTTTATGGCCCATCCTTTCTGTGGTTCCATCCAAATACAGACGTGGGGCCACAATATGTGCTGTTGATGGTGATGATGACTAAATTGTAAATTTACTTACATATCACACTCGGCTCCAATTGAGTTTTCCTCTTGCCCAAGCGCATGGTGCCGCCCAAATTGCCTGGGTGATGCTCAGGCATGTCTATGACTAGTTTGTATTCACAGTTGGGGTCTACTTCGGTCGTGTTCGCGCCTTTCAGCCCTAGAACGTTCCTCGCAAACTCTATGACGGCCGCCTGTAGCCCTAGACATATTCCGAGAATAGGCTTTTGTGTTTCACGGCACCATTGGCACGCTTCGATTTTGCCTTCCATACCCCTTTGGCCGAAACCGCCTGGTACTATGACGCCACTGAATAAAAATAAGAAAATTGTTTATAGACAATGAGCAGAAATGTACAGTGATGTAATATAGGGCTCTGTCAATAATAGCCCAATATTTTTACTAATATTTTTTGACATAGGGTCTAAAACGAATGAAAGTAGAGCTGCTCTGTAAAAAAGATTCGTTTCACCATAATGCTATAGCGCAGCGTAGAATGCGTTGAAGCGCTGAATTGGCTTCTATTTTATTTAAGGCTTACCAAATTATAGCATGATGGACAAATACAACAAACAAACAAGATAGAAAATTTTGTGAAGTGCAAAGGAAAAACAAATGATACCCTATTTTACTAACTATTCAGCAGAGAGAAGTTCAAAGTTTGAAAAATTTATAAAATAGTACACCTTATTTATTTATATAACGTCCGTACTCTGTGAGATTATGGAATGTGTACTGAACACTCGTCTGCTAGCATACCTTGAAGATAACGACCTCCTTAGCGACCGCCAGTTTGGATTTCGCCGCGGTTGGTCGACTGCAGATCTCATGTATGCTACCCATCTTTGGAGAGACACGGCGAAGCCCTTGCCGTCTCGCTTGATATCTCCAAAGCCTTTGATACGGTCTGGCATGGCAGCCTAATCAGTAAGCAGTGATGCAAGCATGAGGGAACTCATATGGAATCTCTGATGGCCTTTGCGTCTGGATCACTGACTTTCTCAAGAAACGCAAAATTCGAGTTGTGGTGGATGGTCAATCATCCGACCTAGTCGAAGTAGATGCCGGAGTTCCACAAGGATCAGTGTTATCTGCGACACTATTTGTTTTACATATTAACGACCTTCTAGTGTCCGGTACCATTGTGTATGCGGATGACACTACAATAACTAGCAGATACCTATCTGATGCAAAGGCCTCCAAAGATGATATCCAGTCTTGTCGAATCTTTGGTTGAGCGAATAAATCTGGCACTTCAGGCTGTCTCGGACTGGGGAAATGCCAATCTTGTCAGTTTTAACGCTACCAAAACGCAGGCGTGTTTATTCACCGCTAAACAGAGTCCTTTCCAGCTGACTCCAACTTCCCGAAGTGTATCTTTGCCATTGATCGAACAATTTCAACTTCTTGGCCTGAATTTGTCGTCTCTGAATTTTGGCGAGTACATCGAGTCCATAGCAAAAAGTGCTGCTAAAAAACTAGGCGTCCTCTCAAGGCCTAAGGCTTACTTCTTCAAGGGTTACTTCTCACAGGACCAACTGCTTATCTTATACAAAGCACAAATCCGTCCATGTATGGAGTACTGCAGTCATCTTTGGGATGGTTCTGCTAGGTATCAGCTGGCAACTTTGGACTCGATTAAAAACCGGGCCAGGAGGCTCACAGGTGAATCAACATTGGCTACAGCTGAACTTCAGAGCCTCAGTCACCGTCGCAGAGTTGCTGGTCTATCGGTGTTTTATAGAATACACTTTGGAGAGTGTGCGAGTGAATTACACGATCTTGTTCCCCCAGCCCCCTTCCACCATCGGGGTACTAGACGAAGGTTAGCGTACCATCCGTACGTTGTAGACATACCACCTGTCCGTACCAAGCGGTTTGCTAACTCTTTTCTTTTGCGAACCGCCAAAGAGTGAAATGCGCTGCCTGGTCACGTGTTCCCTGTTCACTACGACCTGCCCCCCGACCGCCTAACCGATCGCTTTGACTACGCGTATAGTTTATGACGTCATCTTGCCACCTCGCACCGCCTATAAAAGCAATATCAAAAGCTAAAGGCTATAGCTTTTATGAAAAATATGAATATAAAAGCTAAAGGGTATTGCTTTCATGGGCGGCACGAAACGACAAGATGACGTCATAAGCCACACACGAAGTCAAAGCGATCGGTTAGGCGGTCGGGCCCCTGGGTCTCTTCAAAGCAAGAGTGAATAGGCATTTCCTGTCTAAGCATGTACCACCTTAGGCCACATCCTGCTCACCAACAGGCAGGTTGGTGGCCAAATGATTAAACAGTTTGCACAAAAAAATAAAAATAAAAAATAAAGTGTTGATAAAGAAAATTGTGTGAACGCATTTAACTTACTCGCTTTTACAAAGATCCTGCCAAGCCTTATGGTAGCCCACAGGGTCGTCTATCTTCGTCTGTTTCTCCAAATTGACAGCTTCAATGTATGTCAAGTTAAGTTTGCTTCCAGACGCGATGCACGCATGCTGCAGCGCCTTAGTGACGCTCGCGTAACTGTCTTCCAACTTCGTGTATTTACCTACAAGCGCTATGTTAACCTCCTTTCGTAAATTGTCTACGCGTTTGGCTAAATTACGCCATTTTTGCATGAACCTAAACAGAGAAAAAACAAAAATGTTGTTGAAAACAAATGCGCAGCGGACACGTTTATGGAATGATGTTACGCCCTTTCTCTATATTCTATCTGTCTGTTGTTTGTTGTTTTGCTTGTTGGAGTTAGAAATTTGACATAATTTGTATGGAGCTTATGTCAAAGGAGATGTTTAATTTTGTATGGAGAAAATGCCAACACCTTGTACATAATACCAAAATGTAGCTAATGCATGAAATAAGCTTATTCAAAATGATTTTCTTCAAATAAATGAATAGTTTTTACGTAAGAAGTATTATAGATAACCAATAATGGCAAGTTTCGTGATCGCAGGGGGTAATGGTGGTATTCTGTCAATGTCATGTCATGTCAAGTAGCTGTCATAACAAAAGTACTTACCGTATGCATGAAAATTGTTAATGTTAATAAATTAACTTACTTCTGGCTATTACTTTCAAAACATGTAGGTAGAGTAGAGTTAAACTTAAGCTGTTAAGTGCCTAATTAAAATACGAAAAACTCACCTAAAAACAACGAATGTAGTAGCAACAATGCAATGATATCAACAGTAGCAGGGTCAAATGCAAATCGAAGTCCGGGATAGCAGGCAGAAGTCAACAAGTGAGGCAGCAAACGGAAGTCCAGGATAGCAGGCAGAAGTCAACAAGTGAGGCAGTAAACGGTTAGCAGGTAATCGGTCCAAATCAGAATTTAAAAACAGCACAGCACAAAACCACAACGACTCAGAATCCATGTAAAAACGGAATGAAAACAAAACACCGGTTTTTTTTTTAAATCATAGTGACAGTTGCACTTTTAATTACGTTCTTTACAGCTTTGGACACTTGTGTTTAATCTCAGAAAGACATCTCAAGTTGCCAGGTTATTAAAAATTATGTTTAATTTTTTTATTCTTACGCAAAAATGGTAAAGCATATCGGAATATTAAATATATCAACTAAATACATGTATTTAATACTATTTTTTGAGTAGGTGTACATGGTCTTGGCAAAAAATTAAACATCTCCTTTGTATCTATAGTAGGCAAAACAACAGATAGATAGGTTATTAGGAACGGGCGTTAGACATATTTAAAATCATCCAAGGAAACTATAAGAGATAAACACTATAAAACTAATCAAATATGAGTGAGTTTCTGTGAGTCTTGTGTCATAAATCAACTGTGTTAACACTTTCCTCAAACAATAAGTGCCTTGCAAATAAACAAAGAGTAAGGTCCGAATAGTTACTCCGTGTTTTGTTCCTGTCATGTAAATGTCATTACAAATAAGAGTAAAAGAGACAAAACACGGAATAACTATTCGGACCTTATTCTTTGTTTATTTGTAAGGGGGTAAGAGTTCTTTAAATCTATCTATCTTGGCAAGTTACAAAATGCACAATCCCAAACTGCTTATATTTTATCTCAGACAGTCACAAATAAACATAAGATGCACTATAAGCAACTTAACAGCAAAATGTTTTTAAAGTGTCTTGGGTTTAATTCTCAGTAGAATTACGTGTTTGTTTATGTGGTAAGTGACACAAACATTTCTGAATCATGGATGTTTATATACTTATTTTGATAGCTCCTTCAATCATTTAATATCTATAGTCTAATATATCTATGCTTAGTTTGGGCAACTTATTGGCTTTTTAATTGAGAAAAATTTGATATTGTTACTATTTTTTATTGATAACTAGCGACCCGCCCCGGCTTCGCACGGGTGCAATGCTGATATCAAATCAAATATATCAAATCAAATTTTCTTTATTAAATAAACACTTTATACATTACATGTGTGACCTGATCTCATATAAGGTTTTACCCCGTGTTATGAGATACAGGCTCCTCCTTAAAATAATTATTGACATATAGTGTAATTTAATGCTAGTACAATGGACGTGAGTTTTGTATTTTTAGTAACAAAATCAAAATAATGAAATTATAACTAAGTTGTATGTAAAAATATTTATATATGTGTATGTGTGTATGTGAGGGTGAGAGAGGGTGAGGGTGTTTGTTTGTGTGTGTGTGTGTGTGTGTGTGTGTGTGTGTGTGTGTGTGTGTGTGTGTGTGTGTGTGTGTGTGTGCGTGTGGGTGTGTGTGTGTGTGTGTTTGTGTGTGTGTGAGAGGGTATGTGTGTGTGTGTTTTCTGTATACATTTCAAGACAAACCAGTTTAACTTGGTAATTACCTCTTCTACATTGTCATATTTAAACTGTTCCAACCATATTACTATTATATCCTTAATTTTTTTTTATTGTATTGTGTTATGCTTTTGTTTGTTAACAGAACTTTGTTACATACATATAAATCTTCCTCTTGAATCACTCTATCTATTAAAAAAAAACGCACCAAAATCCGATGCGTAGTTTTAAAGATCTAAGCATACATACATAGGGACAGACAGACAGCGGGAAGCGATTTGGTTTTATACTATGTAGTGACAAAACATCACCTACCTTCCAGGTCGTGGCATAGATATATTCAGCTGGAGTCTCTCGCTTATGTATTGTACAAGTCCTTGGGACTCCATAAGTAGTGGCACATGGTATACCGAGTCTAAATCGTGAATACATAAAACCTGCAAACAAGTAAAATACACTAATATAAATTACAACATTAGCAATGTCAATAGAACAAATTTTGTTTCAACATCGCTACATTGTGTACAAGCAATTTCTGTCTTAATGTCCCTTTCACATCACAGTCAAGAGGGATGTTTTTTCTACAATATTTTGAACTTTATGTGATTAAGATAAGATTGAAAACCAATGAACAATTCAAACATGTTGTCTGTTAAAGGGTAGTGTGGAAAATCGCTCCAGCGTGCAGCGCATCATGGGAAACCTATATTTCAGCCCGGAATCTAATAAAGATGTGAAAAGAGATGTATTGAAATCAGCCAACATTAATTTTGCCTTTGAGATAAATTTATTTACACATATTATTATTTATTTATACATAATACAATATTACACATTCATGATACTGGATACAAAGGAATACAAATTTCGAGAGAAGATTCTCTACACATTTCTACTTGGGATTGCTATCAGTACTGGCCTTAGGCCTTAGGCCTTAGGCTGGGTCTTAGGCTGGTACAGCCAGCGTAGAGCTTTAAGACTTTAGCAGTGTAAAGGTATGATTCCGAACGCCGCTGCACGTAGCAGTGCTGCTCGGAGTACTACTGGTCCTACATTGTTGCCGCGACATTGCTGCTTAGCTCGGAATGTAATCTCATATAAACTTATAGAGAATATATGGGGACCAGTAGTGCTGCGACAGCACTGCTGCGGCAGCACTGCTGCGTGCAGCGGAATCCGGAATCATACTCTAAAGTTAAATATTAAATGCCAAACAAGTAATTATTAAATAAATGTAATCCTACAAGGAACAGAAAAACTTAAATAGGTACTTATTTTTCTAAATAAATAAAACATGTTGAAGCAATTAGTATTTAAAATATTTAAAAATGTTTCTCTTCTACTTCTTACTGGCAACCTTAGCAAGTCATCAGTTATCAAAATTGTAACATGACACAGCCACTGCATATGCAGATTTGCTTGATAAAATTCATTATTTATAAACAAACCAATCTAAAGCATTGTTCAGCCTATTGCAACATACTAAAACAGTAATGTCATTGTTCAGTTTTGTAAATACTACATTCTGTAAAACTACAATAAAGAACATCAACTATGTATCAACAACTAGATAGGTTGTAGTAGTAGGTACTTGGTACTTTGGGTAAAAAATAAATAACTATGCTTTAACTGATAATTACAATGCATAATACATTTTGCATGGCAGGTTAAAGCTTTACAAACATAATTACTATTAATAACTAGACAATCTCTGTTTACCAGGGGGCCACAAATGTGTGTGAGCAAAAATTTGTAAAATGTTATCCACAATCTCACACTTCATTTCGGCACCACAAATTTTGATACAAGACCCATCTAAAGCAAGCTACACCACTGCTGTTCAATTTTGTTAACGTCTATACACTAACATCACTTGACATTACCTGTTCCGGCGCCACATGACAGAAGTTTGATATTTTTTCCTTAACAGTGTGGTCAATTGGTTTTTCTGAGCGACACAATATTAAGTCCGGTGACAGTCCAAGCCCACGAAGTTCGCGAACAGAGTTTTGTGTAGGTTTGGTTTTAGCCTCACCAGTAGACCTGGGCTGAAACACAAAATATTTTAATATTAATTTACTTGGCTAATTTATAAGTTTTCTTTGCACTTACAATGTGATTCATATTTTATTTTGAGTAATTAAAATATGATGAAAATGATAAAGGGTGTGATAAGAGTTATGAATTAACAATTGAATCATAACCATAGTATAAGTTTCTACAAACTCATTGAAATGGAATTTTATCAATTTTTATTCTCGTTTTTACTAAATTATCAAACTAACATGTACGGGTATAACTAGCATTTTGCATATTGATTATTTACCATTGGCACCAATGAGACATGAGCGCAGCAGAAATTTTCCCTCTTCACACGAAACTGGAACTGCCTAAATGCTTCAACAAAAGACATGCTCTCTATATCTCCAATTGTTCCTCCTAACTCCACTATGCACACTCTTGGTGGAGCATTATCAGCTGTGACTGGTATATGAGCTACTCTCTGCACCCATTCTTGAATGGCATCAGTTATATGAGGAATCACTGAAAGTAAATCATGATTAGAGTAAACTCTAAAATGAAAAATAAAATGGCGTTCTAAAGAACACCGCTTCAAAAAAGAAATGTAATCTGATGTCTGTTAATACACTGTTGCTGTCCAGTCACAGGTCGCTTTTCCCTTCCATCTTTATGCTTCGACAGTTGCCTAAATACTATGCCTATCCCGCTCTAATAAAACTGTACATATTTATAGAAAAGTTTTTAACTTAGTTAATAACGATTCCTACGACATAAGTTTTACATCTATACAATACATAAGATATAATCATTTCAATGACGTGCGGAGACACGTGGCATTTTCTCTGTAAAGCGCTCAATACCGGCTCGTTTTTTCCGAAGACGCTGGAGGTATTCTGGAAATTATTATATTAACGAGTTAACCGCCTTTTAGACAACATGTGGCACACAACAATGAATTTAAATTTATAGTTATAGTTGTTGAATATTTTTAATTAATCTAATTGAAAATATTATACTATTGGAATTTGAAAATAAATTAACCCACTTAGACCGACTAGGCGTTTGTGTGTTGTTGTAAATGAAACTTTAAAAGTACCATAATTAGGTTATCTGTAATATTTTTAGAGGTGTTATAACACTCTGTCGGACTATGTGGGTTATTAAATTACTTACCTTGAACGGTTTTTCCTAGATAATCGCCTCGTCTCTCTCGCTCAATCACCTGCTGAAATATTTTGCCTGTGGTAATGTTGTTGTCTCTATGCAACGTGATATCCAAGAAGCGTTCGTAGTTGCCAAGATCAAGGTCAACCTCGCCTCCGTCGTCCAAAACGTAAACTTCACCTAGAGATAAAAATAGATAGGTGCACAACATTATACATACATGACGCGAACTTAGGTAGACACTTAGCATAACAGCCATGCGGGCATTAAAACTAACCAACGCAAAAACTATCGCAAAATTTTATGACCTACTTACCATGTTCGTACGGAGAGAAAGTTCCGGCGTCGATATTTATGTACGGATCAATTTTAATAGAAGTCACATCGATACCGCAGCTCTTTAGAATCGTTCCAAAAGAACTGGCGATAACGCCTTTCCCTACACCACTTATTACTCCGCCAGTAACTAAAATATATTTCATGTCCGGCATGTTTTCAACGACAGCGGTTTTGGCCTTATTTACTAACAACACGTCTTTACTTTATCAGGTAATTTTAATGCAAATAATGAAGGTATTTAATACAATCAAATTAAAACGCACGTTTTTTTTATTCAATCTAACAACGCATGCGTACCGTACCTACGTAGGTACAAAAGCTATACAAGCTAAGCATGCGAGCGCGAGCGTGATGTTTGCTCTAATGACAAGATGTGTCAATGTCACTACCCATGCAACCGTCCGAGACATGTTTATGAGTATATGCAAACAAAGACAACATTCATGTCTTTATTTTATTTTATTTATTTATTTATTAAATAAAACTTTTTATAACGCTTGATTTTACAAATACAAGGGCCTTGTTAATAAGTAGTAAGTAGTAACCGAAATAAACGAACATTTAGACATTGTAGCTTGGGGAGGGGCCTCGATTGCACTAACTAAAATCTACCGCAATACGGATCGAAAACGAAAACTTGGTTCGCTCGCTAGCTCCAAAGATCGATCGTTGCGCCAACATATTTTCCAAATCATTGTCGTTAAAATATTTAGCGCGATACGAAATGTGCTGAATGTAACGTTTTTGGTCGAGGATTGGTTTTGGTTATGTTGTTCCCAGTTTTTGTATTTTACCGCAATCAAGGCCTAGACAAAACAGACAGACACATGATGATACGGAAAAATATAAGAAATAACGAAGAAAGGCAAGAGCAGCGCCAGCGGCTTACAGTTCTTATTCGGACCGCACTAAAATTCATGTTGATAAAAGCGGTCCGAGACGCGCTTGTGAGCAAACATACAATCGTTTACAAAACCGATTCAAGTAACACTTACACTGTAACATTTCTGAACTTTAACCCAAATAGATAGAGCTCAATGTTATGTACACACGCCTGCACATCAACCTACCACAAACTGTCAAATTTCTTAATTTTTTTTTTTTTTTATATTAGAAGGAGGCAAACGCATGCGTTGTTAGATTGAATAAAAAAAAACGTGCGTTTTAATTTGATTGTATTAAATACCTTCATTAACAAAGGTGCCGCTATTCCACCTCCGTGGGACCCGTCAGTGATGGGCCCTGGTGGACCGAGGCCACCCGTGCAAGTGCCCGGAGGTGGAGGCCCGCCTGGAATGCTGCCCCCGCCGTCAATGGGTCCCGGCGGGCCTATGGCACCGCCGATGATGATGGGACCTCACGGCCCGATGCCGCCCATGATGGGAAAGAGACCACCTATGATGGGACCACTTATGGGGCCAATGGGACCCTATGGGTCAAATAAACTTCGAACTTTAATACTTAATGATATGGTTGAAAATGTATTGAAGAAAGACAGTTTTGGATAGGCTGTACCTACCTATAAATATAAAAATGTCGGTTTGTTGTAATCGCTGCTTTGTGTAGTGTACCTCCGAAAAAGTCATGAAAAACAAAAAGCAAGGATTTTAATCTTGGACTGCAACATAAAGTTATTGACAGCACGGAATTATTCTGATCCGAGTGCACGGAACTGCACGGAATTACTAACATGACACATGTCAATGTCAAGTTGACTTAGCTCAGCAAGCAAAGCGTCAAGCAAAGCAATAGCAAGCAAGCGTCGTCGTGCCCATTATTTTGTGGTTAGCATTAAAAATTTTCGAGAAAAAGGTTTTGTATGCACTGTTTAGTATTTTGCAAAAATGCCGAAATACTATTGTGATTACTGTGACACGTACCTAACACACGACTCGCCCAGCGTTAGAAAAACGCATTGCACAGGAAGAAAACATAAAGACAATGTAAAATTCTACTATCAGAAGTGGATGGAAGAACAGGCGCAACACCTGATAGATGCCACCACAGCGGCATTTAAGGCTGGTAAAATCGCTCAGAATCCATTTGGGAACAAAGGTGCCGCTATTCCACCTCCGTGGGACCCGTCAGTGATGGGCCCTGGTGGACCGAGGCCACCCGTGCAAGTGCCCGGAGGTGGAGGCCCGCCTGGAATGCTGCCCCCGCCGTCAATGGGTCCCGGCGGGCCTATGGCACCGCCGATGATGATGGGACCTCACGGCCCGATGCCGCCCATGATGGGAATGAGACCACCTATGATGGGACCACTTATGGGGCCAATGGGACCCATGGGACCTATGGGTCAAATGCGACCACCCTTAATGAATGGCCCGCCAATGAACAAATAGTGAATACAGTTTAGTGTTTGATAAATTGATAGTGGACTTGTGATTTCACTTTATTGTTGGACTGCCTCTATTTCAAGTGTATTTGGATAGAATAAACTGTCACTGGTAATATATTTTAATTGATTAGTCAATATTATTAGATAGTCAAGCTTTATATTATTAGATGTATCTGTTGAATTAATCTTTTTTTCACATTAAAATTTGGTAAGTATCTAAGAGTTTAAAATAAAATGATGTTTCAGATCTTTTATCACATATGAAGTTATTTCTTGTCATTGTGAAGTAGTTTCTATATTAATTTTTTGTTTGTTTTATTTTAAATTATCTGCAGTGTCTTATTATCCTTCTTTTATCATTGAAAGTATCAGTTGAGGTAGTCCTGAGATGTGAAATTGATTGAAAAAACATCTAAAAACAATTAACTTCAGATTAAAAATTAGTTTAAGAATTTAGTCAATAAGTTTATAAAATAAAAATGTAATATAAAATTGTTCTCTTAATTTCCGGTTTCTGTCAATTCACTATTTATGTCAAATGATCTGATTGTGTGGCTACCGATGGTAATAATTGCAAAAGTAAAAATATTAACCTTTTTACTGCCAACAACTTCTATAGAAGTTTGAGATTTTCGTGCCGTCCACACCAGCACTTCTATAGAAGTTCTTCTTTGTACCTACTTTATTAAAATACATTTATACGTTGGCGTACAGCGGGCCATCGCGTGCAGAATAGTTGGGTGGTGAAAAGGTTAATACAAAAAAGTAAAAAATATAATATATATGCAATAGTGAGAAACTAGCTATACATACATAGATAGATGCATTATTTATAAAGTGGTCCCAAGATGGCTTCTTAAATATAAGATGCTAAGCATTATACAAGACTAGCAATGAAAATATAGAATTATCTACAAATAGCAGGTTGCAGTTACAGTTGTGTCATCTGACCAAGTGGGAAGGCCTGTCTTCAGCAAAGAACATTTAAGAAGTGTGACTGGTCAACCATCTTGTATGGCTTTATCACAATCAGGGTGGATGGTGCGTTCCATTCGCCATTTGAGCTCATCAACGAAAATGAGAATTTGTATGGCAAAATTTTAGCTCTTCTCATATGTCGCCAGGGATGCTGCTTCAACGCCATACAATATAATATAATTTTTGTTTTCGTTAACTCAAATTAATACAGATAGTAAAAAAAAATCACACTAACCCAGATGGTTAGGTTTGTCCAAATGATCTCAATGTTGCAATAAATAACTTGAAAGTTTTAAGCACCTTTATGAAGTAATGCTAAACATTTAATTATAACTAATAAACATTCTAGTTTGGGGGAGGCCTTTGCTCAGCAATAGGAGAAAGGGCTAAAACAATAATGATTATAATAAGTTAACAACCAATATTCAGAGGTCTTTAAGTTAACGTTTATCACACACATTTTGTCCTTGTGAGATTGGATCCCATAATAGTGATGTTAGTCAGGGCTCATGGTTGTAAGATGGTAGACCAACCCAGTACTCTGGATAGGTAGTTGTTAGAGATAAATAGATAGTTATATTCATTTTGGATTAAAAGGCTAGCATGAAGGCAACCCAATTATTAAAACCGGAGGACTTCAGGCTCTTTGCTCTTAAGGGTGTTGCCAAACTTATGGCATCTATCTTTACAGAGGAGGAAGAGTGAAAGGATGGGGTTGCACAAAAGATCCCGATGGGTCGAAGTGTTACTGTCAGAGGGAAACCTCAGCAGGCCCCACTAAGATAAGATAAAAACCCAATTATTAACCTTTTCACCGCCCAACTATCCTGCACGCGATGTCCCGCTGTACGCCAACGTATAAATGTATTTTAATAAAGTAGGTACAAAGAACTTCTATAGAAGTGCTGGCGTGGACGGCACGAAAATCTCGAACTTCTATAGAAGTTGTTGGCGGTAAAAAGGTTAAATACTAGTAGCTCTAGTTACTAAACTAAAAGTAAAGTAAATAGCCTATAACTGTCTCACTGAAGGGCAAAGGCCTCCATCATTGAAATGTAGTCACCACTACAATTGATGGATGCGGGTTGGTGATCACAAACCTGGGCTATGCACCGAAAACATCCGAAACACTGCCCGACCTGGGAATTGTACCCGGGACCTTCGGGTATCGGGCCGAGCGCTTTGCCACGCAACCCAGGCTACCAGCAACAAATATTAACTGATCTTTAGTATTTGTAAAAATATTTTGATCGGATGTTAATGACGGTAGTTGTTGACATTGAATAATTTCGGCGGGCTGGTTAGAACCACGATAGCTCAATTGGGAGAGCACCTGACCCGGTATGTCAGAAGGGTGCAGGTTCAAATCCTGCGCGTGGAAATTTTTTCAGCATTTGTGTTTTTGTAAATATTTTTAGTTGCTATCATTACTTACCATCTCAATTGGTAGCTTTGGGTATACAGTATTCAAATGGTTTTTAAGAAATAGGTACAGTGACTAAAATCAGTTTTATTTTATTACAAACTAATAAAAAAAAGTATCAAAACTACAGTCTTAAGTAGTTCGCATATCAAAGTTCGATGTATGCGATGTACTATCTGGCAAAACTGGCAAAGATACATTGCGATTCGAGAACATTATGACTATTAGATCAGCCAGTAAAAGAAATATAATCAACATTGGCAGAACCCCGTTTAGGACAAGGGCAGCATTAGCATTATCTTCTTCCCGTTGTAACCTGAGCCCTTTGAACACTACTATGGACAAATAAGTGTGTAAAGAGGAACAAGTGACTAGGGCATAACATTGTAGAAAGGTAGACGCGTATTCTCGACGCATAGCTCCAATTGTTAGCACGCCAATGAAAATGTAAGTAGAGAAGATGGCCACTGGAGATACTATTGCGTGAGATATCCCCAAAGTCGGCGTAGCTCTCTCATTGATCAGGTCCGCTGTATTTACCACTAATGTTAGGATCCTTAGTTTCATTGAGCAGTGTTCGACGCTCATTGAAGTTTCTCCACTTGAGCTTGAATTACTCTTCATTGCGCGACACGATTACGTTAATATTTACCAATTTGAAAATCATAATAGCTTATGGAGTTTATGTAAGCTCTGTTAAACTGTTTCATAATTGAAATGGTCTTTCGGTTTCGAAGACATGCGAATCAACTACTGACGTTCTGTATGTATGTATGTAATGTCATTTTGAAACACGTCACTTCTCGTCGTCGTCATATATCTTGTTTAGTATCTATAATGGATTTTCTGGATGCTCAGAAAAATAAATAATGTTTCTGAAATTACAAAATGAAATACACAAGCGTCCCATATATCTAGTCCCAATAATGACAAACATTTGCCTATTACCGGGATTCGAACCCTTAACCGTGAGTTGCGCAGACAGGGTCGCTAACCAATAGACTAACGTGTCTGTCATATCGTTGTCGTCAACAGTATTCTCCTTATTGTACTTCAGTCAACGTAGAGCACTGATCTGCCTATTGTACCCTAAGTTTATATTTTTATATTCTTCAGGAAAGTAGGTAGTGACTATAAAGCCGTTATAAAGAAGCACATTTTATCCGGATCCCTGTCATACTGAGGAACTGGTTATCATACTCCTTAAGGCGACGCACCGCTAAACAATTAATCTCATACGTTTTGATACGAGCGTTTGCGCCCCGTACCATAAGAAAAACTGTTTTTTTTCCTTCAAATTAAAACTACAAATTATTAAAAAAAATGAACTATAATTTTGAAGTGTGTGTTAAGACTAATCTACTAAGAAAATTTAGATGCTTAAATCGGTCTGGTTAGCCTGTAAAATGCGAATCTACTTTGATATTTTTTTCTGTTATAAAAGTTGAAAAATCGTGTTTCTGCAACTAACAAAATGAAGTCAATTAAATAAAAAATCATGTCATCAAATATCACTTTCATAAGTTTTGTAATTGTTGGGAAAAATCAAGATCTCCGTCACGTAAATTACCAATGCGTCGTCTTAACTGCCTGGAATTAAACAATTCACAATTGTTATGACCATTTCATAAGATGGGTGTCGCTAGCGAGTCGGACCCATAATAGTAGTTTATGCAACTGTCATATAATGAAGGGTATTAAAACACGAGTGTGAGTTTATGAAACGAGCGCAGCGAGTTTCATAATAGTAACGAGTGTTTTAATACCCGTGTTATATGCAGTTGCATACACTACTTTATCTTCACTAATGCAGTCAAACAACAAGAGTAAAAGCTGACAATAGTTTATTTATAATAATTATTCAAATTTTGGATGGTACAATTTTGAAAGTTAATGTTAATTATTGATCCAGCAGCTGTAGCGGTCGCGGGGCAAGCAGTAGAGCTCGTAGACGGAGTTGGAATATTTATAATTACTTCATTCGTCTTGTTTTCTATACTGTTCAAGATCGTATTTGAGACTTGAATTTTATTCATTAAAGACTCATCAATGTAGCTTTCAGCCACAGTAGAAGACTTCCACCCCCCGTGTCGTTTCAGTGCGGTCAAATCACCACCGCTATCTATGAGAAGGGTCGCCGAGGTGCGCCGGAAGCAATGCCCCGTGTACAACGCTGGGTTAGGCAGATTCAGAAAACTTGCGATAGTTTTTCCCAGAGCACCAAATTTATTAATACCAGTTTTTTGATCGACGCACTTCCCCGATCTATAGCTCAAGAAAAAGGCAGGGTTTCGACAGGGGGTGGGTCGAAGTTCCATGTATTTTTTACATACGGCATAGCAGTTGCCCGTCACAACGAAAGAACGATCTATTTTCGTTTTTGTTTTCGAAACTTTCACCATGATTGTACTGTCGTCTATGTTAGAGACTTCATCGAACTGGATGTTGTATAGCTCTTGCCTTCGGCATGCCCCCATTATGCCGAAGATTAGTGCAACCTGTAACAATAAACGATATAATAAGCTTGAGGTACATAGCCAAGGCAAAAACTATGATTTATGAAGTAGTAAAGTGTAGGTACCTACTACCTAATTTATACACAAAGCGCTTAAACGGAGTGTCTAGATAACTTGCGTGTGTAGTACGTAAGTACTAGGTAGATTAAATAACAGAACTAAAATACACTTACCTTTTCAAAAAGATACAAAATATCTGGTGAATCTTTCAGGAACATCTTTATTTGACCTGATGTAAACGTAAAGGACTTTTTTTCCTTGTGTCCTTCTGAACTGCGTTTCAGGAACGCTATGACTTTTGAATACTTCGTGATATCAATATTGTTGTAGATACTCAGTGTGGACTTGAGCATAGAATATTTAGCCCACATAGAAGATGGCTTGAATTTGTCGGAGAGGTCTTTGAGATACACAAGAATGACATTTTCAGAAAATGATGTAGTTTTCTTTTCGATCTTCCATGCCAAAAAGTTATTATATTCTTTTTCATATAATTTTCTAGATTTTTCTGTCAAAAGATTGTGAGTTATTTTTGTTGCCAATTCTAGAATATCCGGAGGCGTACAAATATCATCGTCGCTGTCCATTTAACTTTTAATTTGTATTTTAAAAACAAAACACATTGCGAAACATTAAATTCACGCGTACGTGTATTGTCACAGTGAACTTGCCGCCATTAAAATCTAACCAATGAGAGCGCAGCTGCGCGCGCAGGGCCAATCAGGAGCGAGCGCGCGCTGTTCTTTTTTTATTTAATTGGCACAAGATCTTACCAAAGAGTTTTGTGTATGTAAGTTTAGTAGTTTCGACGAAGTTTTCACGTATAACCCAACTGTTTTCAAAAGCCAGCCTAATATCAAAATTTTATACAACTTGTATGAGGATTTTGACATAAGGCTCGCCAGGTTAATTGGTCGCGTTTTATTGATGTTATAATGAGATTTTAAGATATCGATGTGGATATTATACCCTCATGTTAAATTGCTTAAATTGAGTGTTTTGTTGTCTGCGCTATAACAGTAGTAATTATAAGTCAAGTATTGGAAACATAAGTAGAATGTTACAACATTAGTGTAGATAAAAAGCTTAACCAAACCGAGCACAATATTTACCCTGCTGGACTCGAAAACTTGGCCCTGGGAGTAACTACGAGTATTACTTAATCTGTGCTCAGGGTGCTCTGCGAGTAAGTACGAGTATTACTTAATCTGTGCTCAGTGTGAGTTTTGTTTACTATCGTCCGTATTCATTCGATTACGTTTACGAAAACGAAAATTAGTATGGCATTGAAGCAGCGCCTCCTGGTGGCATACAGGAAGAGTTAAAATTTTGCCATACAAATTCTCGTTTTCGATAACGTGATCGAATGGCGAATGTAACTCACCCTAGGCACCCGATGATAAATGTTGATCATGTAGGTACTTACTATTTATTGTATCGTAAGACTTCGCAAGAGTGGACATTTCTTTTTTAATATAGCTATAATATAGCTTATGTTACTCAGCGCTAATGTAGCATTCTAATGGTAAAAGAATTTTTTAAATAGGTCCAGTAGTTTTTGAGTCTATTCGTGTTGCACACATACAAAAATATAAAGCTTTCCTCTTTATAATATTGGTATGACAAGGTGGCTTGGTACACACGCCTGCACATCAGACTGGCAAATTTTATCAATCGACTTTCAACTTTATGTTAATGGCATATGGCAGAACATTTATTGAAGAAATTTATCAGTTTTGGATACGTTAATGCACAGGCTGTACATAGTAGGCGTTGCATCTTTACCAATCATTATGTGTAGATATATGGACGCTCAACGTAACCACAGTGCCATAGAACAATTGAATTGCTATTGTGTCTGGTTTAAGAACAACTCAGTTGTTGAATGCAAAAATAAATAAGCACACAGATATGTTTCAACACATTTATTTAAAATTGTATTTGAATAACTTAAAAACTTTGAAAAAGTCCAAAACACTACTTATCCTCAATAAATACTTACGTACTAAGTTATATTATATAATCATAATGTTGTACAATAATATCATTTTTACGGAACGTAATAATTGGCCCCATTCAAGAGCAATCAAAAAATGTCTTTGAGCTGAATACCATTCTTAATAAGCAGTTCTATCACTGGTATTATCCATGCAGTGCCTACATAAATGGCACTTTAAGCAAGAAACGACTAGATTAAAGCTTCTATCAATTTCATTGCCTTCAAATATCTAATCAAAACTATCATACAGCACCGCATTTCAATTTAAACAATTCATCATAATGCTGTTTCTAGTGTGGTCGGTGAAACTTTTCCTCTATCTGGAGAGCTCTTACTTCGAGAGGTTGCAGACGACGGACCAGCCGCCGTCGGACTCTTGAACGAGCTTAATTTGGGAGGCGACGATTCTGGTGATCTGTTGAAGAATTCCGCGCGCTTAGCCTGCATCATCTCCGTTCTAGATAGTCCGTGGGACTTCGCAAATTCAGCATTTAGTGGAAATACACCCTGATCCATTGATGCTGGGTAATCATTTTCTGCTTCAAACATATTTTCGTTAATGGGTATTAGATTTCGTCTCGCTCCAAAGTGCTGGTGTGTAACAATAGGAACTGTCTTAGGCGGTGGGATAGGCGATACATCATGTTTCTCACCAGAACTATTCGAATTTTCATCTTCGTTGTAAGCTTCGGGAATTGGCGTTGATAAAACGTCCGACCTTGGGCTTGAGAATCTCCAATTTGACTTAGGGGAGAGTAAAATCTTAGGAGTGTTTTTATGTTCTTTGATAAGAGCACCAGGTCTTCCTGGAGACGCCGGCTGGGGATTGGCTTTGATGACTTTCCTCTGGGTATATGTCTTAGGTGATCCACTAAGATCGAGAATATTTACATGCGACCTGTTTGTTGGCGGCGGCGGAGGTGATTGTACTTTTTCTTTTGAAAGCTTCAATTGTTCTACAGCTGAGAGCTTATTTGATTTAACTTGTGGATTTAAAGTGTTGAGTTTAACACTATGTTGCAAAAGTAGTTTCTTGAAATCCAGCCTAGAAGTTTGTGGTACAGGCCCAAGCCGATCTGCGCACGTGGACTCTTGCTTTTGAAAACCATAAGCAGGCTGCATAGGAGGAGGCATGATATGCTTGTCTGCCGGCGACCAACTCATTCTAGTTCGTGGATCACCTAAATATCCAGTCTCAGGGTATTTTTGAGATCCTTTGGTATATAGAGATGTCTCTGAACTGACTGGCGATAGACTAAGTGTTGAGAGAGCTGGAGACTCGGCCCTTTCCGGTACGTCTTTAATGTTAAGCTTTTTCTTACTTTTATGTATTACGGCGTATAATTCTTCGTTCGTCATCGTAGACTTGACCGGTGATAGTAATTTTGTGCCGAGGTCTACAACGTTTTCTTTGTTCGATGGCGTTGATGATTTAAAAGAGCCTGATGTTCGCGGATCGATAGGTGATATTCTGATAGACTCATTTACATTTGTGGTCGTCGGCATGTCTCTTTGTCCCGGTTGCAATCGCAAGTTATTGTTGGCGGGATAGTTAAATCGTGTCGCAGTTTGTTCTAAGGTAGTCCTTTTAGGTAGAGTCCAAAATTTGGGCTGTTCAGGCTGGCTAGCTGTGTGGGGGAAGGAGGAAGTTTCGTAGTTGACGACACCATGTCGACCACGGAGGTGTGCAGTGTGGTATCTGTGTAGTGTGGGGTTGAGTGCATTCAGGTCCACTGTCGGACCCTTTTCCGGAACCAAGTGTTGAGGTGCTTTCGTGAAAGGCTTGTCAGCACTGGAATGTCGATAGTCTGAAAATACAACAATATTAATTGTTTCTTATTTTGAAGTAATCAAACAGACCATAAATGGAGTAGTCATTGTAACAATGTGGATATAGCATATCTATTAAATAATCATACAATTATAATACAAAACTATCTAAAACCTTGTCATAACATTCCATTCAATTTCAGTAAAAGTTATACAGACTTCTTTAAAGTAAGCTGTTCCAATATTTTTTGCAAAAAGTTGAGAGCACTTGTTTCACTAACAATAGTTGTATGAAGACATTCATTGTGTCGTTGAACTCAATGAAAAGATATTGGAATCATACTAGCCGGGCGCACCGTATCATGCCAAACAATACAAAACCATTTGCAAGCCAAGCAAAACAGTGACCCGATTTGAATTGAAAATATTCTAAAGACTACATTTTCATGATGCGACGAGGATACTTGGCTAACAAAGGCAGTTTCAAATTAAACAAAATGAATAATAAAAGTCTGATATAAAAATGAGATAAGCCTAGAGAGTTATACTTATTTATATGATACATAATAATAAACTAATATAGAACGGCACCGATCCCAAAAGCTTAGAGCCACTAAAATATGAAAGCAAATACAATAATAACAAACAATTTTTACAGAAAAATATTTCTATGCCGATCAAAAACTGAATGTAAGTAGGTTAGGTACATAGTAAAAGTGCATGGTATTTTATTCACTGACCTTAATAAGATATTGAATATAATTTTGTTAAAGTTACGTTTGTATGTACCCCGTGTTTGTGTGTGTATCATTAGAACTACATTAGCATTGAGCTACTTATATTTAAGAATTAGGCGTTAGTAATCGTTAATTTTATTCTAGTAGGTAGGAGTTTCTAATCGTTTATGTCCTTAGTCCAATTCTATCAAGGCCATGTCAGATTTAAGACGATTTTATTAAATACTGAAGGTAGTAGGTACTCGTAATCTAATTAGAGCAATTTGCCATTTATTATTATTATTTATCTATTAGAGACAAATAAAGTTGTTAATTATTATTATTATTATTTAATTAAATACAAGATGTCAAGATACATAATATGATAGGGAATTATGTGTATGTATTACGTATGTTAAATAGAAAAGCTTGCGGGGTTAATAGACAAGTTAAAGAAGTATAAAAAGTTAAGTGAATAAAAATTGCATGCTAATTTCTCCAATATTTTCCATCAAAAAGATTCTAAAAAGAGAAATAAGTAACGACTTCATGAAGGAAACTACAGCGTAAAATCTGTTGTGAAATAAGGCTACCGAGTTGATACTTAATGTTATTATTTGCTATATCAAACTGTAGCTCCAGCCCAGCTGTGCTGTTTGTTAATGCCATCCCATAAATATTTTTAATTGGATCATCATGCCATGCTAAAAAAGCAACACAAAACTTTACCTTTTCTGATGTTATCAAGTCGTAACAATTGGAAGCAATCTCCTTCACTGTGCAAAGCTATGTGAGATGAGTGCAATTAAAAAGAGACTGTTCACCTTAAAGTTTAGAACACAATATTAATTAAGTGTGTGCCTAAATAAGTTTTCACTTGATCCGAGAATTAGTCATGTTATGAACTTATGATCGAAGATGGCGATTGTTGGTAATTAATAATTAGTGAGTTTTTAATTTCCTACCCACATGTGATTGAGTGTAGTTATTTACATAGGTGATTTAGTCACTTATATTGTTGCCACAGTAAATCAAGTTCTGTTTTCTTTCACTCGCTGATTGAGGAGTAAAACAGAATTCAATTTAGGTTTTGGAATCGGGTGCACCGTGCTAGAAATGAGTGAGGGTGACAGCTGAAGGAGTTAAAGTTAAATGAAATAAATGAGTTAATTCACAATAGTTCTATAATAACATTATTTACAAAACACAGAAACACAGAATAGCACACCATGCACTCTCACGTACGAAGATTAAAACAATCGTAAGCTGTGCACTTTGCGGCGAAGAATGCCACCATGCATTGATTTATCTCTAAAACACTATTTAAATCGTTTATATAACATTATAATATTATCGACATTTCATAGAATACTGATACAATAAAATCATAGATAAACTTAATCAAAAATAAAATTTTCTTAAACTACAAGAAGACATCTAAAAAGTTATCACAGAAGTAATAAAGTTACATTATAAAGGAAGACGAATATAAAGGTACATTTTGTCAATGGACGGAATCTGTTCCAAGTTCCAATAGTCTAATAAAATAAATTTATCTAAAACTTACTATCTAAGAAACCTAAAATTGTTATGCATACTAAATGCAATAAAGATTTCGGTAACAAAACGTAACATTATTTATTTCTACCAATACAGGAGAAATGTCACTGTATTTAGTATAATAACATTACCAAATCTCAGTACCGTAATCTGACTCAGAAATAGATAAAATTCTAGCTCGATGTTTAGAACCATCATACGGTACGGTCACTTTAGAAGGAGATAGGGGGCAAGCAGGTGGCGAGTGTAATACGCACACTTCATCAGGATCAGAATCTAGGATAGCAGTCAACATATCTATAGAAGTATCTCTATTATCAGGGATACGAGCAACTGAATGGCGTTTTGGCATAGGTGTCGTAAAAGGACTCAATGTTAAAGCAGTTAATTTGGACTCAAATTTATCATCCATGTAAGACGTATCATCATCATTCATACACTCACAGTTGTCGAAGGAATCAAGTATGCTCCTATGACTGAGCTTGGGAGACACAGTAGGTGGATAGTTAATTTCTTCGCGTAACAATTCAGCTGTTATTTCAGCCTGAATCATTTCTAATGAATTGACTTTCTTCGCATTACTAGCAAAAGACTCCAGTTTCAGTAACCTTTTGATTGGCATCAACGGTGAGTTTGCCAATTTGTAGCTATCACTACGTTTAACTTTGTTATTAAAAGGCTTTTCGTTACTTTGATCGCAAAAACTATTAGAATCAACAACATCGCTACTATCTGCATTCAGTTTACTACCAAACATTTTCATAACTTCAGCAACCTTGTTGACTGATCTATTATTTAATACAAATTGACGTTTATTTTGTAGCATAATAGGAGTTTGAAAATTAGGAACGAATGGTGTAATATCATCACTATCGAGAGAAGATTGATCTATATTATGAAACTTGGTTTTGAGAAATAAACTGTTTGTGACAGATTTTGAGCAAATGTGATTCTTACCTGCTAAATCGTCTTTCGTCGGGGACAAGCTGACACCTTCCGCGTCGTGTATATTAACATATGCTCCAGTTCTAGTTATGACTTCTACAACGCGCGGTAGATCTTGGCTGATTTTTGTTGCGGACTGTTGTTTTAATAAAACTGGAGTATCATTTAAAGGTGCAGCGGTTATAATGGTGCTAGGTTTCGGTGTCGGTAAAGCTATATATTCAGTAGTGACAAGACCGTCGGGCTCTATCGGTGCTCTTATAATCATCTTTCCTAATTGCGGCGAAGTTGGTTTGGACAAACATGGAGGCGGTGGATCGTACGGAAAATCGGTTTCATCTGTTATCTTTACTACATCTGCTGTTTCAGGTTGTATGATAGTTGTAGTTGGATTTATTTCCTGAACAAACGGGCCGGGTTCAAAAGTAGTATGCGCGCCTTTTCGTCGTTTCAATGTATCCGAAGAATAAATAACTTGTCCTTGGGAATCGAGTGTTACTTTAGCGCCTTTTCTTTGAATTTCTTCTAATGCTGGCGAAGGCTTGTCATCAATACTGTTGTCTAAGAAATCTTTACTGACATTGAGATAGTTAGGCAACTCATTTAGTGAAACATATTCAGTTTCTGGAAGTTTTCCTGATAGAACTGTCTGCAAGTTTTTCCCAATAATATCGCTATTTCCATAGATTCCCCTATTGAGATTGCCTTTTTGATTATTATTTTTAACGTCAGCTATAGTAACATAATCACCAGAATCAAATACATGGTCATTCACTTCTGGTTCTTTCGCTGTCGGTGACTTCTTATTTGATAATTTATGTGGAAGTACTCCTTTCAATTTACACATCAAGCTATTAAATGGTTTTAAGTTTATTTGAGATTGTGGTTTACTTATTTTTGTAGTTTCTGTAAATTTAACCTCTTTAGTTCTGTCTTCTGTTGGTAATTCCAATTTTGGCCTATTTATTTGTTTTCTTGTCACAATTTCTAAAGGCTTGACGTAGTCGTGTTTTTTGTATGTCTCTGATTTACTGCTTGCTTCACTTTCGTCGTCAGAGTTTGACGGTGTGATAACACAAAGAGATGGTATTCTCGAACTATTAATGGTAGTTTTATATCTAATTCTTTCTATTCTATCAGTTCCTTCTAAGTCTGAAGATTCGGAGTAATCTTGCTCGGAAAGACTGTTTTTGCCATGAGCACTAGACACAGAGTCTTCAATAGGCGAACTGGAAGTGTTGTGTCCAGAGTCTGGTGAGCTAGTACCTGTGCTTTTCTTAGCACATTCAAATTCTGTTTCAGTGTGAACTTCAGCAACAGCTGTTATTTCTCTGTGGTTACCAACGCTACTAGTGATAGTAATGGTGGATGTTGGCATATCACTAATTTCAGGAGAAGAATTATTGACAATTTGTTTTTCGCTATAGGTACGAATTGCATTGTTTCTTAAACTACTGTAAGGCGATTTTGTAAATGATGAATTTATAGTTCTATCTAAACTAGCGTTAGCACTATGAATGTTATTGTTTCGAATTCGGTTAAGTTTAGTCAATGAACTCTTTCTTTCGGGGACTGTAGGACCTATTACTAACGAGCGATCACTTCCAGCAGCCATTAGTGTTGTGCAAACAGTACCTGCGCTACTTGTAGTTGTACTCGTTGAGCCCTTGCCAAACAGTTCATATTCATTTTCGGCTATTGTTTGGCTATTAGATGAATTAGATAAGGCATTACTGGTATGCATTGGGGTACTAGGAGATATTTCTTCTTCTTTCAAAGTTTTTAACCCTGAGTCCATATGGAAAGAAGTATAATATCCTTCCGTGTCACATGAAAACTCGGAACTAGTTTCTAGATCTTCGTGCAGGTCATGAATAATATCGGGTGTGAGTGTACCTTCACTAGTTACGCTACCAGAGCCTGATGTGTTAAGGAACCTTCGTCGACTTATTATTGAACTAGGCGGGCCGTGCATGTGGAGGTTTAGAGAATTATTAGATGTAGCAGCAGATGTAGTACTTTTAGGTGGAACTGTCGTGGTAGTTATTTCAGAGCCAATACTGGTCCTGCCCGACTCTGAGCTAGCCGACCAATTGCCGCTTGAAGAATGAGGTTCGTCTTTCCCTATTCCAGATCTCCTTAATCTCCTTTGAGCTGATGTTGCTCTTAATTTCACTCCCGTATTTATTGTTGCCGTTGTTGGTAAGCTAGAAGGAACGCCTATACTCTTTTCTGAAGAGGAATATGAGGCACATCTTTGATGCGTCCGCCGATCTTCTTCGCCCGGTCGTTTCTTTCGCATTGTTACAGTTTCTTGTACTTGAATATCTTCTTGTTTAGTAGGCGACTTAGATTCCCTACTCTTTTCTGTCTTAGTGACTTCTTTAAAGCTATCCCTACTGGCACTAGGGGATCTTCCAATCAACTTTAACCTATTTTTGCCCCACTGTTTTAGACTGTTAAAGTGGCTTTTCTTCGTTACTGGATCATTAGGACTCTTCTTAAGTATATCGCTAGATCGCGACCTGATGACTGTACTATCTTCAATTTCTTCAGAAGCCACAGCATTTGGTGTATCGCTATGATAGAACAAACCAAGCAAAGCATTAGTCACACGCTAAAGGCCTATGTTTGAAAAATCTTCAAATAATACCGCTTTGTCTCGTAACAGCGGCATCATTCAAAGATGTAATTAATCATGAAGCTAATGAACAAATGGCACTATTAGTGTTTAAGTGCACAGATGATTGGTTGTCTTTGTACCAGTTCGTAAACGTAAAGAAAACAATGACAGCCAATGTTAAACATAATGTATTCACAGAAGCACGAGATAGTATTATCGACATGTTAAAATTGTGCTGAAGATTTTAATTGAATTGGAGAAGCCATCCACACATTACTGTGCAGAGAGGTTAAATTGATTCAATGGGAGATTACATTATCTATATTGGCATGAGTATTTGAACAGTTAACGATTGTGATAGATAATGTAACCTATGAGTGAGTGTTCAGTGCAAACTAGAAGCTTACCCCGCTATAGCCTCTCTAAGCTCTTTCTGATCAGTGCCCGAAATGGTGTTTCGTCTTTTACCCCGGGGTTTTCTAGTGCGCGTGCGCCGCTTCACCGTGTCCGTCTCCCCGATGCTCTCTACGTGGAGCGACTTTCGGGAGCTGCACATTCTGTCGAAGAATTTGCCCGACGTGTCGATCGCAACAAGTTCTTGGGGAAATCTGGAAATAACAAAAACGAAAACTTTTTATTCGCAATTAGTTCGAGTTTAATTGTCGTTGTTTACTATTCGATCACGTTAAAGAAAACAAGAATTTGTATGGCATTGAAGCAGCGCCTCCTAGTGTCAAGCAAGAAAAACTAAAACTTTTACAAGATATATTCTGTGCTTCTGAAGGCATAAAAGCCCAGCAGTGGTTAACATAACAACCACCGATCCGCATTTGGCCCGCGTGTTAGTTTGTGGCCAGTGGCGGTAGCCAAAGTAACATTAGCGAAGTTCGAAAAGAATAAAATGTATGGGATTGACATTTGATTGACCACGTGACTTAGCGCGGCTTATGTCAATCCCATACATTTTATTCTTTTCGAACTTCGTTATCGTTTTCTTAGTGTTACCCGTTCTCCCTGTGGTATTCTAAATCGATGGGTGTTCCACTCATAGGGAAGGCTTGTACAGGAGACGCCTGCACTAATGTTCAACTATATGCCTATGTATATATATATAAGTTCAAAGAATATTGAGGAAATTTTACGTTTGTGAAAGTCTGATGAGCAGTCGTGTGTACCCCAGCAGTGGGAACATTTTTTTTAATTCTTTTTAGTGGCTCGTCCTTGCTTCGCATGGGTAGACATTTTTTTTAGGATAGCCTATGTTACTCAGCGCTAATGTAGCATTCTAATGGTTTAAGATTTTTTTTAAATCGGTCCAGTAGTTTTTGAGTTTATTCGTTGCAAACATACATACATACAAAGATACAAAGGTTTCCTCTTTATAGTATTAATATAGATAGGCAAGTATTTGACCGCGATCTCGCCTGATGGTGAGCGATGATGCGGCCTAGAATGTAGCATACTTGCCTAGATAATGCCTGTGTTCACCCTTGCCTTGGAAATGTCCAAGTTGTACGTGCCAGGAAACAGATCCGCAGGAAAGAAGTTCCACTCCCTAACTGTCCGCATCAAAAATGATGACGCAAAGCGTTTTGTACGTATAGGCGGTATGTTGACAGCATAAGGGTGTGATCTCAGTCCGCGTCTAGTTCCCCGAAGATGAAAAGATGGTGAAAAAAAAACAAGTGATATTATAATTCTATTTTCTACTTACTTGGAAACGATGACTCGCAACTGCTCGTCGGGACTGGGCAGTCTGTGGTCGATGGGCTCGTCGTCGCCTGACCCGCACTCGGACAGTTCGTCCGGGGTGAGCGTCACGCAACTCGCTATCCGTATAGACGCGTCCGGTAGCACGGTCACGTCCCCAACGGCCTCCTTCGACGTCCATTTCCGTAGATGCTCCACCACTGACGGCTGAAATTGCAAATTAGTTAGGTCACGCTATTGTGTTTTGTAGTTTTGGTGCCTATGGGATGAAAGGTACGTACATCGCTTAGGTACATCGTTACTAAATGATCTTTACATATAAGTTAAGCAAGTTTTGAAGCGTAATTTTGAAGTATTTTTTAACAACATTACAGTGAGATTTGTTTTTCATAAAAGCTAAGATATTATTATGCTCGATCAGTATTAGTTTGACTGAACATTCCTGTATTAAGATTGACTACGCGTGCAAGTGATTTTATTGAAATATTTTATTGCCGCACAGCCCTTCCAATAAATCTTAGAAATAAATACGTCCAAAATAATTTACAAAATGGCATTGCATTCTCAATGGATATAAAAATGACTATTTTAGTTACGTACGAGGTACGTTTATTCTTCATCCACTTTTTTCAACATTCGATCTTCATAAGAAGGACAAGCTCAGTAAGTACACACGCCTGCACATCGACCTATCCAAAACTGTCAAATTTATTTAATCAATATTGATCTTTATACCCAAATGCTAAGGTTCAAAATTTATTAAAGAAATTTGACATTTTGTGGTAGGTTGATCTGCTGCCGTCTGTACCTTGACTTGGCTCACGAGGTTACCGCCATGTGGGATGTGGATTCAACGATTATTGTAGCGATAGTCGTTTCGGCAAACGGTCTTTTAGCCAAGAGCCTCGATCAACACCTAGAGAGGCTCTCGCTGAAAGGTTGGGTCAAGGGTCAGATGCAAAAGGCAGTACTCCTTGACACGGCACGTATTGTCAGGAGGTTCCTCACTCTGCAGCCCTGACCACCGGTAGCTTGGGCCCTGCCTCGCTGCTGGCGGTACTCTAGGATTAGGTTTTTATAATGTTTTATTGATTTTATATTAAAATATTGTAAAAATCTAGTTTTAAGAAAGAAAATAAATATAGAGTATAATAATGATAATATATCAGTGAATTGTTTGTTTTTCGAAACTTTCTTTATTCTAAACTGGAAAATGGGCACGCCGCCTGATGGCTAGCCAATTGCAGACCATAGACGCTTGCAACACCTAGGCCTAGGGTCTTACAAATAAACAAAGAATAAGCTTCGAATAGTTATTCCGTGTTTGTGTCTTCTGACGTTTACATGACGAGAACAAAACACGGAATCACATTAATCTATTCGTGTAACCACATGAGTAAGTGTAACTATTAACCAGTTTAGAATATTAGAAAGTCTCGAAATACAAACAAATCATTGATATAATACTCTTCATTTATTTTCTTTCTTAAAACTAGATTTTTACAATATTTTAATATAAAAACAATAAAACATTATAAAAACCTTAAGATTAGGTTAGTACCGCCAGCAGCGGGGAAGCCCAAGCTACCGGTGGTCAGGACTGCAGAGTGAGGAACCTCCTGACAATACGTGCCGTGTCAAGGAGTACTGCTTTTTGCATCTGACCCTTGACCCAACCTTTCAGTGAGAGCCTCTCTAGGTGTTGATCGAGGCTCTTGAATTATTATTATTATTATTGCTTTTATTTATTTTATCTCATATAAATTTACATTTTTAAATAGTTTCTAAAAACAAAATAAATAAAACATTTAAAAATATATAGAAATAATAGGGGTCCGCAGGCATCAGGACCAAGGTCCAAGCTACCAGTGGTTAGGGTTCCAGAGACAGGAACCTCCTCACAATGCGTGGCGTATCGAGGAGAACTGCCTTCTGAATCAGGCCCCTGATCCAGTCGCCTAACGAGAGCCTCATGAGATGTTGATCGAGGCTCTTGGCCATCAGGCCGTTGGCCGTAAAATCAATCGGCACGATGACAGCCGAATCCACATTCCAAATGTCGACAACCTCGTGTGCTAAGTCGAGATATTTGATTTGTTTCTCTTTCTCAGCTTTCACGAGGTTCTCGTCATGGGGAATAGTGGTGGTTATTATTATTATTATTATAAAGATCGAATGTTGATGGTTATTGTTAGCATTGAATGAGACTCTTTGGCTTACAAATGAGGGTAGATATAGTTGATAATTTACACTGGTTGGACACAGCCACTACAGCATAATTGGAAATGCAACTGATCCGGTATTAGGAGCGGGTTCATACCTCGCTGGTAGATTTTTTTTAACACTTTTCCAAATGGCCTCCAAATCACTTAACAATCGTGTGTAGTACATACTGCATACTAATTTGTTCATAACATTAAGGCGACACACTGAAAAAATGCACCAACTTTCGCCGAATAGTTTAAGACTATAATTTGACTTACGAATATGAAATGTTGATATAGGTAACTTCATGTCTTTATCTTGAATTCGCTAGCTCAAATACACGATTGTATAATTTTGACTCGATCATAATTACTTTATTTATATGCTTGGAAACCACTCAAATATATTGATAACATCAATATTCGTAATTTAGTAGCTGCATATTTTGATAACTAAAACAAATAAATTTTTTTAAATATTTTTTAGGTTAACTGTTAATTTGCGGTTTATATTGTCGCAGGCGCTACGTATTATCGACCTTATGCCAGCGTCAGTAAGGATCAGCCTTTTTGAATGTTCACAAATCCAGGTGTCATCTTAACGCACTCAATACTTACAATATGCGTTTCAATGTCGACATCGACTTTCTGGTATATGCGCCTCCGTTTCGACCCGAGCACCGGTGTGCAGAGCAGGTAAGGTGACTGCTGGGAATCTTTGCGCAACTGGTCGAGGATGGACGCAGGGAGCCGGTCCGTGGTCGCCCTCTCATACAGGTTGCGTAAGCTCGCCGGTCTGGAAGCAGTAATGGATTGGCTTAGGTTGTTACAACGTTCTGTAAGATGCAAGCTTTAAGAGCTCACCTGACTATCTACTATGAGTTTAGCAGGGATTATCGCAAACTACTAGCTGGTATCATAGACATACCAATACCTCTCGAGCCGATCCTAAACGTTTGGAGACTCTAGTAGGGTACGGGGACACGCAGTAGAGCGTGATACCTTTCCCTCTAGTAACGATGCATCAACAGCGGTGCTTCGTTTTACTCGGCTTGAGGAACCCTTTATGTTTCTCGCGCTGCCAATTAAGGCAATCAACAAACTCTCTTAAAAAAAACCAACACCTCACCCAATAAATTTGCGTTAATCCCCGTTATATTGTCTATATTCGTATATACTAATTATATTCAATCAATTACCTACTAAACTTGATTCATTTAAAAAAAATATTCTGATATAATGATTCAATTTCATGATCTGACGATTTTTTAATGCTTAATCTTGTAAGTAGACTAGCCATCACCCGCCCGCTTCGCTGTGCGAAAATTTGTAAATATTTTTTATAGCCTATCATTTGCACAATTTCATGTTCTTACTACCTACATACATTTTTTTTAAATAGGACATACAGGCAGATACACAGCCAGACAAACATTTCAAAAATCGTAGAATTGGTGTCAGTGAGTCATAAAACGAATATTTATCCCAAAATTTGCCAGAAAAATTGCATGTATATAGTAGTATAGATTACAAAAAGATTGGAACTTCTCTTCAGATTGGGTGGCGAAATCGAGTAAGGTTCCATATAAATCTTTACATGGTTGACTAACCATCACATGCGTTCACATAAACCACATAGACTGATTGATCTTTCAGTGGGCCCAGTGAGTTAAAAATATTGAAAGGCAAATGTTATTTTTCTGTTTTAAAACAAACTTTCAAGTTGATACGAATTAACTTTGCGTCGTGTTTGCTATGCTATGTGTAATTTATGCTATGTAGGAACTGTTTTATCGATAACGCGCATAAATGGCACCGAGCATTTTGTTTTAATCGTACATCCATATGGTGTGGTGTCGTGATACCGATGTTAACCCTTTTATACAAAACATCAGTGGTTATAGCTTTTATCTCTTTTTTATATGTTTGATACCTAGCAGCACAGAATAAATGGTGCTTTATTAGTAAAAACATGATAATAATAAAAATAAACTATATGATAAAATAACATTTAATTGCGCTTTGGAGAAACATTACTTGTTTTTATTTTGTTTCAGACAGCAGCGCGCTTCGCTTGTTTAACGAATTTAGTTTGCGCTGCTGTTCATAGGTGGCGGTAAGCGTATGCACAGGTTTACTAAATAATGTAATACTTATATAAAAGTTGTAGGTTATACAAATATTTACTTTTATGTTGTTATTTGCTCACAATTTACTCAAAAGCCTCAATGCTATAGAAAAAAAAACAAAAACGTGAGAGTGTAAATGTAAATATTAAGATTAAATGTATGTAGTTAAGTAGGTACAGACAGCATCAAAAGTAGCTGAAATTTGCCATAACAACTAAATAATCTAACAGCTTAACAGACGCCTGTAAATTTCTAATAAGTAACTAGGTAGGTATGTCATAGGTTCTTCTTATAACCATGTCAAACCTACCTAGGTTTTTCTAGTAAGCAATAGGTTCTAAAGCGGACATCGACTCCGCTGCTACCTATTTCGTTGTGTACGACCGGATTAGCCAACGTACCTAGTGTCGGGTGTAAACAGTCCCTTTTTGAGGGGGTTGCTCGCCGTGTAGTGGACTTTGCGTGCAGCAAAGTCGGACAGGCTTCCCTCAGCTGTAACAAGAAAAAAAGACAATTAAATTTTGCGTCTCACTTGCGTGTAGCTAACTACTTTGCCAAGGACTATCATACCCATGAATTAAAATATTTAAGAAGTATTTATACTTGTAGGATGTACCTACGAGACGTACGTATTACATAGGATAACATTGTGTAACTATCTATGTAGAAGATTATGCGCTTAATTATACCTATATTTTTCTTAAAATATCATTGTAGATTTTGAAACACTGTACGGTACTTAGACCTACTAGAGTACCTAATAATTTACGAGATTATTTCCATATTTTTTGTTGTGTTTCGGTATCCGACATTTTGATACAGTTGCATGCGTTATGATCACGGATGTATATAGGTACTTGGGTTACATCTGTGGCCATGAATGGAAGTAACCAAGTTAGAAAAAAGTTATTTAATAATAGTTTTCATACAGATTGAATACCGACATGCCTAGACTGACTGAATAACTAGCTTTCGACAGCGGCTATGCCCGCGTAGAACTCGATCTGTCACAAAATCGTGCGCCCAAGAAAATATTTTACGTGATCGATATAAAAAGATGTCTAAGGAATAGCACTATATGGTCTAGGTATCTCTGGGCAAAAAGTCACATCAAAACGAAGCTAAGGAACGACAATTACCCTAACTTCGACATTTATGAATTATAAACTTCAATTCTTATTTTGTATTCTATATAAAATTTGTTTTCTTTATAAACAAATAAATTATAATAATATATAATTATTAGTACATAAACTTCCTTTAAGTTCTGTTAAACTAATAATACCAAGAAGACTTCAAAGTTCTATTGGTTTAACAATAAATTGTTTATATTAACTCAATCAATGAAGAAAGAGGTTCTATTAGTAACTTAAACGAGGTTACATTAACAATCCTTTGTCAATAAACAATATTAATTAAAGTTTAGTACGAATATTAATATACTGCAAACAATTGATGATACTTCAGAGGACTTGCCGGCCGCGTATGAAAGTTAATGTCAATATCTTAAGACAGGGTTTTGAACAACGTTAAAAATTGTTAACCTTATGCTTGGTATCGTTACCTGGGTGGCATTTTTCATCGGTAATTTAATTACACAGAGCAATAAAATTTCTTATATCTGTGCTATGCGCTCTTACGCCCGTTCCCTATATTCTACCTGGAGTTAGAAATTTGACACAATTTATATGGAGCTTATGTCCGAAAAGTAACGCTACTCTTCTAGGTATCGTTACCGCTAACGATTTGTTTTTATAGACTCGTTACTTAACGTCACTTATAGGCTTAAAGGAAATACAGTTGACATTTTACAGTCGAAAAGTTTGTTCAACTTCGGATTTTATGCTTAACTAAGTAGTTTTACAATTGCACAAAATAATTCAGTAAGTAGTAGTTATACTGTTAATGACTCTATATTTCCCTTAAGCAAAGAAAGTCGCATAAAAATCGACTTAGTTTTGAAATAGTTAAAGCTTTAAGTTTGTATGGAACACACCGAACCGTGCAAAAGCTCTCTGATGTTAAGCCACCACCAACATCCGTCCGATTCGTGGCTATTAGTTAGCCGTCCGCCCCCAGGTTATCGGGATTCACAACTAGTCGCTAGTATTTACTGTAATTCATTTCACCTTTGTTGATTACCGCCCGCACTATTAAGGATGGAACCTCCTACGTATTTCATAACAGTGTTAAATGGCTGGCTTTTCTAAGATCGCTCAAGACTGGATGTATTACTGCATTTTTAGGGTTCCGTAGCCAAATGGCAAAAAACGGAACCCTTATGGATTCGTCATGTCTGTCTGTCTGTCCGTCCGTATGTCACAGCCACTTTTTTCCGAAACTATAAGAACTATACTGTTGAAACTTGGTAAGTAGATGTATTCTGTGAACCGCATTAAGATTTTCACACAAAAATAGAAAAAAAAAAACAATAAATTTTGGGGGTTCCCCCAAACCTAGAACGGAAACACAATTTTTTTTTTCATTAAACCCATATGTGTGTGTGTGGGGTATCTATGGATAGGTCTTCAAAAATGATATTGAGGTTTCTAATATCATTTTTTTCTTAACTGAATAGTTTGCGCGAGAGATACTTCCAAAGTGGTAATATGTGTCCTCCTCCCCCCATGTAACTTCTAAAATAAGAGAATAATAAAACTAAAAAAGATATATGATGTTACCATGCAAACTTCCACCGAAAATTGGTTTAAACGAGATCTAGTAAGTAGTTTTTTTTTAATACGTCATAAATCGTAAACCGCAAGTTGAAATTTTCACAGATGATGTATTTCTGTTGCCGCTATAACAACAAATACTAAAACAGAATAAAACAAATATTTAAGTGGGGCTCCCATACAACGGACATGATTTCTTTTTTGCCGTTTTTATAGATAATGGTACGGAACCCTTAGTGCGCGGGTCCGACTCGCACTTGGCCGGTTTTTTTTTAAATAGAAAAGTATTTTGTTTCTCCTCTCTACGATGTTAAGCAGAAGCGGAATCTAGATGTTGATACAGCTATAGCAGGATTGTTTACATTTATGCTGGGTGTATTTTTTATCTATCCTAGTTACTACAAATTTCTTAATTATATTTATCGACTGCGGAAGGGGTTAGCTGCTTGGTCTTCAGATACGAAGGTCGATTTCAACTGGTCAGGAGTCCACTTCCACATAGTGAGGACACTAATGAGAAACTATGGCTAGACTACAGAGGCGGATCAGCTGTTGCCAAGAAAGCAATCATCATCATCATCATCATCATCATCATTTTCAGCCCATATCTACCCACTGCTGGGCATAGGCCTCCTCCATGTCACGCCAATCATATACCTTCCTCATAAGAAAGCAAAAAATCAAGAAAGCAATGATATAAATAATCAATACGCTACACTCTACAGCCTATATTGTATGAACAGCAGTACAGGTGCCAGCAAAGTTGTTAAATATTTCAGCACTCTGTGAAATCAATAATAAAATCTATTGTGCGGTTGTCAACTTCTACAGTAAAGCTAATACGATGTCTTACTAAAGTGGTCAGTGAATAGATTCTAGTGCTGACTACAGTGATAAATGGCTGTTGAAAATTTAAAATTCCACAAAAGATGCTGAAGACAAGAATGAAACTAAACGCATCCAGACTGTCAGCGTTCCGTGCTATTTTCATGCAAATTTTTAAATTGCAGGAAAAACAGCTGAAGCGTGACAGGTTCAGACTGTAACGCCGATCTAGACTGTATATTCTTAAAATTTTTTTGGACCTAACGTTGCCACAAATTTTGCTATGTTATTTAACTATACCCTAATGATAGTTATTGAAAGGGGGAATCTTTAATCCTAGAACCTTATTAGAGCATACATTAGAACGTTGACTAGATGATAAAGAATCACACCGATACATCGCTCCGTTTTGACGTTTTTACAAAGAAGAAAGTATAAAGAAACATACTTTCGCACTCATCATAATATAAAGTAAAGATAGACCATCATGAAATAGTCAAAGAATGCAATAAAAGCAATGAATGAAGGAACATGCAATCATGCAACGCAAGCTATGTCACCGGGGGTTTAATCGAATGATTTCGCTTTCGCGGCCAATGCAGCACATAGGCACATAAAACTTATTCAGTTATAGAAAACGCCGATTGTAAATTCATACCATAACGATAATGATACGAATTTATAACCAATGCAGATAGTAAATTGAAATGTAAATAAATAATACCGTAGCCAATTACAAGTACCTAACCTAGGCTCTAAAACAGCAATAAATGACGCTGATACAAAATACTGCCAAGTGATTTATGAACGCTGCATAAAGTCGTGTCCGAGCGATCGTGACGTGTCGTGACTAAACCTATTTTGGTTTCTAATTATAGGATAGAGGAAATAATAGGCGCCATTAACAAGCATTAGGTTATATTGTTACAGAACGAAGCAGTATCTCTTGAAAGAGCATATACAAATGAATTAATCAAAAGCATTTTAATAACGAGCGCATATCAATTTCATTTTTGCTTGCGAATCAAGCCGTACGAGGGCGGTACTCTTTCGTGACTGTCTCTCCAACGTTTTAATAAAGACATGCGATCACAACATTGCCACATAATTTTGTTTTAATTTGTTAAGTGTTACTTTTAATCAGATTTGATAAACCACAAATACTGGCTAGAGAACAACGATTCATCCCTAGGCTATGATACGCAAGGCTATTGAAATTAAAAAAAACATCATAGTTTCAATAGAGCAGATGGTTGGTATGGTAGATACAGCCTGGGATCCCATCATACAAAATATTAAATCAAAGCTCCAACACCATACTGCCAGACCAAAAGATACTGTAAGCTCTTTCTGCGTAAAACGGAACGCACCTGATTAAATTTAAATGAGGGTATACAGGCTACCAACTAATTATGAGATGACCAACACCTCAGTCTCCCTGTGACCACGGACCCTGCAAAGGGTTCGAAACGTCAGGGTAAACATTAAATAGTAATGTGTAAAATAAACGCGAGTAGATCCGTAAAAGTTGTTTCAACTCAATATGTAGTGTTCGCGTAAACTTTAGAAAACAATATAAGAAAATTGCAGTAACAACTCTTTGTTTCTCAATAGGTTACAATTGAAGCAGTCTCATACTTTACTGTGCACATGACTGACATTCCTAAACTGCTATGCCGCCTAGGCAGGGGTGAGGCATTGCGAACTTTGACATACGTATTGCGCACGAAATCAGAATGTTCCTAGATAAAGATAGGGATTGAGTTAAGGTTTTGTAGTATAGCAAAGAAGATACAAATATATATATATAATAGATTGCGGTAAGCTGTCTGCTGCAATGCAATTCAACAAAACTAACAACAGCTATAGATATTGAAACATCCGCAATAAATAATAATGCCAGCAAAATTTCTTCTTAACAAACTAAGATACTCAATGTCTAGAAAACCCAAGTGTATTTATACTAGAATGCAGAAAGAGCATTTGCATTGGACAGTGTAGTGGGCGCATTCCTCCCAGTCCCAGCTCCACTTGCAGGATATAAATTTGCAATTGTGGCGTGTGGTGGTGTCTGCGGATACGCTTTTGTATGCGTCAATTCACATACGCCATTCAGAACACTTCTTTGTGAAGATTGTACGTACAACACTCTTTATATTGAAGAATTTGAATTGAATTTCTAATGGATATGCACCGTTTGTATATGGATGGTTTTAATAATAATTATGATATATATGGCCTTAGGGCTCTTTCAATTTAGACGTTTGCTGTCGGACGGCTACCGCACGTTTGCACTGCGTTCCATATTAAAAAAGTCGTGCGGTTATCGTGCGGCTGGCGTTTAATATAAAAACGCACGGCAGCGGTCCTGCTGTTGTAAAAATTATTCTTACATTAACTCTTGAATGCATCAGATTGTAAAAAAGAGAAAGATATTACAGTTGACCCGATGACAGGTACAAATAACATAAAAAATATTATTCAATAACCGAAACCGAATCGTGTATAAAGAAACGAGTTACTTGGTTTCAAAGACCGTTACAAAAATAATTCGATTTCAAATTGTGATGGAATCTTGTTTTATAGTGCAACGTAGCATAGAAAAATAATTTATATAACTCGAACAAGTGGATTGAATCAGATAAAATACACTGATCGACATAATGGACAATTGGATAAAACGCATCTTCATGGTCAAGGGGAGTCAAAGCTGTATAAAGCTGAATACGTGAGCATTCTTTAGAAGCTCACCAAGCACGCAACGTGCTCGCTATAAATAAAGGAGGTATTTACTGATTCAGATATCATTGTGGACTGCAAAATCAACTCTCCTGTGAATAAGCTCAGGAAACTAGTTCCATATAAAACAGATAGTGAGATTAAATAGTATTGGTGGGCAATAAGAAGTGCGCAACGGCAGACCATTGTGAGTCGGCCTTGGCTCCCCGCGGACATGTCTCGCGGTGGGTGGCAAGCCAATAGGTACCTGTGTGCACTGTACTTAATAACATTCCTGTTTCGAAGGTTAGAGAGCCGAAAGTTTCAAGAGCCGTTTCCAAAAGTGTAGGCGGAGTTCAGTTAGATGGGACGCGGACGGTGCCAGTTGTTTATCGTCTTGAAGAGGTGATTAAAAATTTAAATTCTCGTGGGCAGGGATTGAAAGTGTGACGGGAATAATTTATTATTTTATCGTCAGAAATAACTTGTTTTTGGGAGGCCTTTTGATATGCCTTATCGTGCAATTACGCGTGGAAACATAATATATCATGAGATAAAAAACACGAAAAACACAGTTTACATTCATACGTTGTGCATAATTACAGTAGTTTTGTGTTGTTCTAAAAACATATTCGGTAATAAATACGATAAGATATGGCAAACAACATTCCTGGTAGGTATTACAAATGTACCAATTTCTTCAGAAAGATCTTCAAATTAAAATATTTGTTTTTCAAGAAATAGGTCCAGATTCAGCAGAACCTAATCAAGTGTACTTAAACTCCGCTTCAGGCAAGGCAGCGAGGTCACGACTTTGAGAAGGACTCGCAAGGGCGCGGGCACTAGCGTGTGGAAGTTTTAGAACTGGTTCCCGCACTATTACTGTTATAACGCGAGATATGCGCCTGTAATCGCATTATGGGACGGCAGGAACCAAAGCTTCTAGATTTAATACAGATTAAGAGCTTCACAATGGCTATTAATTGAATTAGCGCGATGAATGTTTTTAAAAGAACTACTAAGTAATCTGGTAATGATTCGAGACCTCGCACACGTCGGAAATTAAGCCGCATATAAAAAGAAGTATAAGTCGGGGAAATAAGTCAGTCAGTTCCATTCAGAATGAGATAAGGAGCCGAAAGTAATCCGCACGCAATCGGCCGTAACAATTTATCGGCTTAGAACTTGTGAAAGGACTTTAGGTCCTGCAAACGAGTTACATCCATAACTGGAGGAAGATTTACTGCTGAGATATGTTTTTACTTCTCTTACAATTTTTATACACTGGTAGTTACTCAATAACTGTTTGTTATATATTGTTCTTTCCGGAGCTCTTTGAGGAGCTCGATGGTGTAGTGGTTAACGAGCCCGGTCTGTGAGTGCTGAGGTTAAGCAACTTTCGCAAAGTCCGGTCATCGGATGGGTGACCAAAAGTAAAACTTTATCTTCTCGAGCTTCTCCGTGCTTCGGAAGGCACGTAAAGCCGTTGGTCCCGGCTGCATTAGCAGTCGTTAACAACCACTAATCCGCACTGGGCCCGCGTGGTGGTTTACCTATCCATCCATAGAGAGGGCTCGGGCCCTAGCTGTGGGGACATATTAGGTTGGCGAAAAAGTCTTTTCGCATATAGTATGTATGAATTTGTAATAAAATCTGGCTATACTATTTGTATCTGGCTGGTTTTGGTATCATTATAAGTTTAAATTTTAAAGAAGATAATTCCAAATTCAAATTAGGAAAATGTGTGATTTTAATTTGTTTTTCTTACTGTCAAGATGAGTGAATCTAATGAATAAAATCGACACATTTTTAAAATTTTACTACTAAAAAAGTAAAAAGGCAACGCAAGCCGCAAAACAAAAATTGCGATGTTTATGGACCTAGTGCAGTGTCTGTGAGATTAGCACAATCCGGAAATTTTGATGTCAAAGATGCACGTCGCTCTGGTCGCCCTATTACGGATAAAATGGATGCCATTTTTGAAAAAGTGGACCAAGATCGGCAGTAGTTACGACGTAGCTAAAGAACTGGGAATTGACCATAAAACAGTTTTGGCGCGTTTGAAAAAAACTGGGTACACAAAAAAGCTCGATATTTGGGTACCTCACGAGCTCACTGAAAGAAACCTAATGAACCATGTACTCATTTGTGATTCTTTATTACGACGTAATGAAACCGAACCATTTTTGAAGAAGCTGATAACTGATGAAAAGTGGATCACGTACGACAAGAACGTGCGAAAAAGGTCGTGGTCAAAGGCCGGTCAGGCTTCACAGACTGTGGCGAAACTCGGGTTACCTCGCAACAAGGTGATGCTGTGTGTGTGGTGGGATTGGAAGGGCATTATTCATTATGAGCTGTTACTACAAGGCAGGACCATCGACTCTGAACTCTACTGCGAACAACTGATGAGATTAAAGCAAGAAGTTAAGAGAAAGCGGCCGGAATTAATCAACTGAAGGGGTGTGGTTTTTCATCATGATAACGCTAGACCTCACACATCTTTAGCCACTCAGCAAAAATTAAGAGAGTTTGACTGGGATGTGTTAATGCATTCGCCGTATAGTCCTGACCTTGCACCTTCAGATTTCCACCTGTTTCCGTCTCTTCAGAATTCTTTAGGCAGTGTCAGCACAGAATAAATAATAGTACTACGTACAGAAGTTGCACTCCTTTGTTATTGAAGAAAGCCGCCGTTTTAATAACCTACAATATTAGATAGGCACTGTGTGCATTCAAAATAGCACCTTATCGCTATACGCGGAGTACTTATTACTTTGTGATGCGTTTTGTACCGAACGTACCTACGCGCCGCCGCCGTCGGCTTGTGTGTTAGGGATGACAACAAAGTAAAATTTTGACTACGTTAGATAGGTAGTGATATATACCTACTCTAAAACCTGGCTTTGTGTACCAAAATTTCTTCATCTACCTATTTATATTTATCACAAGATAAAATTAATGGCCTAACTAATATGCGCACTGAATATAGGTAAATACCTACATACCTACTAACCAATGACTAAAAATATACATATCTACGCAATAACTACCTTAGTAAGTAATCTATGCTGTGATTGCACACCTAAGTAAAATGTAGTTCTGTAAGTTACTTACTTACACAAACAAGCACTCAGTCTTAGAAACAAACAAACACTGCACGACATGACGAGTTGAAGATATACCTAACGAAAACAAACCGTAAACCACATTTTATTACATAATATACCTAATACCTTCATTAAGATAAGTACCTACTGGCGATTTTAATTCTTACGAACTCACTATAAATACCTAGTAAATTACGAAGGTTAGGTGCCTACCTTCTACACCACAACAGTCACAGGCTCACGATCGCACGGCAAAATATAAATAAGTAAATACCTACCTACCTTTACTTTCGTATTACCTATTTGTTCTGTAAACAAACTAAGTGAAAAATAAATTAAATACCTACTTATAATCTTACCGTCCAGAATCTTTCGATAACGTTAAAAAGATAACTTCGAATCTTTCTAAATGTTTATATAATTTTTAACGCAAATTTTGTTGCGAACAAATTACAAAAACACAAATGTTGAAAAATTTTTTTCAGAGCACCTGACCCGGTATGTCAGAAGGGTGCAGGTTCAAACCCTGCTCGTGGAAATTTTTTCAACATTTGTGTTTTTGTAATTTGTTCGCAACAAAATTTGCGTTAAAAATTATATAAACATTTATAAATAGCTTGCCTACTTCTTAACTGATCTTTAGTATTTGTAAAAATATGATCGGATGTTAATCACGGTAGTTGTTAACATTGAATGGGCGCCTTTGGCTTTCAAAGTAAAAAGTAAATAGTGTTGAATAATTTCGGCGGGCTGGTTAGAACCACGATAGCTCAATTGGAAGAGCACCTGACCCGGTATGTCAGAAGGGTGCAGGTTCAAACCCTGCTCGTGGAAATTTTTTCAACATTTGTGTTTTTTTTTTTTTTTCGAATCTTTCTGTTTATTTTCGACAGCCTTCCACAGAACAATTATTATGCGTTTCACCATTATTACGGAGCTTGTAGATTTACTGATATCGGAGAGGTAGTTATTTTTAAACAAATCGAATTGCGATCCGAGACCACTTCAAACTTTACCTGTGCGTGTGCTCGAAAGCGCGCTGGGGCCCTGACTTTTTTACAACTTCAAGTTGTCGCGCGCTGTAAGTGCTTATCGCGGTAGGTATGACGAAGTGCAAGATGCCTGGTGTCAGGTTAACATCACGAGAGGACTGTCCACCACCACCAACCACTTGTCGCGGTATTCTGATCAGAAGCCCCAAAATTTCTATAGCAATGAGATGGGTGTCCCTACCTACAAGATGGCAAAAAGTTATCGAACAAAATGGCACCTACATACTTTAGTTAAATGTAAATATACTATATTAAAAAATGTTTTGAATTTTCTTAACAAATGCAAAGAAACTTTTTCCCCAACCTTTTATAAATGAGTGAATTTCTACTACTATCCGTAGGTCTGCTGATGCTGATGTTAATTCTTTTAGCAATAACACGATGATAACTTTAACATCAAATTGAGCAGCTTTTTATCTCAAACAAATTTTATTTTGCATGACTTAAAAATTTTACGATACAAAAATTATAGCACCTTATTACTTTATGGTCTATATGACTCCAGCACTGGTTGACCAGGTATATAATCATAGGTTTTTAGGGCTCACTACTTGGTATATGAATGTATTTCAGTTGGGGCGACGTGTGGTAAGGATTTATCGGTATAATTTGGCTAGGCTTCTTGAGTGGCTTTAATTTTTTATGGTGCAAGGGGATTATGCCAACTTTTTTCACGATTACTTAAGTAGAAGCCCGCCGACTAAAGCTTCTATATCAGATTACTTGACATAAATTCTTTCATGTATGCAGTTCGCAAGGGGCACGATTATTTATAGTTTTAATATCGATGATGTTAAAGATGCATGAAAAAGAATCGAATGGCACAAATGCAATAAAAAATACTGTGTACTGTTTTTTTTCGTTAGTTTGTATTTCGATATTGAGATTAATATACGTCCTACAGACTTTTTTTAACTAACATTTACCTAATTTATTTACAAGTTTATGTACACACACACATAGAAGGGTAACAAAATAAGCTCTAAGGGTGAATGCAGTACAAGGGCGTTGCTTATTTCAGTACTGAAATATCTTCCAGCAGGCCCGCAAAAGGAAACGTTATAAAAAAAGGTAGAATTAATGTGTACCTCCTGCAAAACTAAAATAAACATACTGTGTAATGTAATTAATCATTATTAATCTACAATAAAATACATTATCTTTTAGTCTGTTTCATAAATTTTAAAAAGATTAAAACAATCATGTAAGTATATTTTTATATATCAAAATAAGCTTATTATCGAGTTTGTTTATTTAGGCTTTTGCTCGTAAATTTTAATTATATATTTAATTCTTTAATCTGCCTTGTTTACGATTTTGACCCTTAACTCCTATACAAACATCAAAACATAAAATTAATTTTTCTGAAATTGTAAAAAAGAAAACCCGTGGCAAACGTTTTTTTGCGCTCAAAAATTATCCCAATTACAATTAATGGCAGCAAATTGTAAATTGCTTTAACTTCGTTATCTCCAAAGCATTTATTCACGTTCGTGCGCATCAGTCGGACGGTTAGCTTGATGTATATTTTAGGAACGTCTGGGAATCACTACGAATGCGGACTGTCCTAGGTATTTTCAACCCATTTGTTTCGTTGTAAATCTTAATCCTAGCCATAACTCAGCCGCATCCTCACGACGTCTAGCTGCGCCTGTCTTGACTACTAATGGTAAAAAGCTACAGAGCACAAGGAACATTCGTAAATTACTTACAAAACGAATGCATTTTAAGTAAAGAATTTAGGGAATACATAATTATATAAACACAGAAAATAACGGGTTAAGTCAGCAGTGTCTTGTTTTCTAATCCAATTGTTTACAAAAATACACATTAAGGAAATTGTATTCGGCTCTGAAGTTCTTTTCAATCGCCGTCTCAGTAATAAGTTATGTCGAGCTTCAAATAAACAGATACCTCTTCGGTGGAAGGCGTGAACGGGGTTCATGAATTGCTGATGTCAGCTGTACAGTATCGAAGGAGTTTCCTTTGCAAATAAGGACATTGCATAAATTTATACATAGCCCGAACTTCAGCGTAAGTTGCCTCAAGGAAACCGTATATTGGACAGCTTGGGACGTAGGGGTTGATAGGATCGGGTGTACTAAACTTATAAACATGTTTTGTGTACGGTAAAGAAACAGAAATTTACATATTACACCTTATAGAAGCAACGCTACACCACTGTCTATAGTAGAAGTTATATAAGCGCTTTGATGGTGACCAGAAAACGCTACAACAATATACAATGCTTTTTGTTATTGATAGGAAACGTATATAATAAATATCTTATATAAAATTCCGGGTAAATGACGCTTCCATCTTCGGATCTTTTAGGTGAGCTAAAATCCTTGCTTGCCTTAGCTTGATCCTGCTACAACTAATTCAAAACGCTATGTGTTTCAATAGCTAGAGATAAGATAGCCAGACAGTGTCTCAGTAGTTGAGGATTCCGGGTGAAGTGCGCCTTCACCTTCAGCCTCAGCAGGAGATGATGGCCAAGTGCTTAACCAGTACCAAATAAAAAAAAGTCAGGAATACAAAAAAACAATTGCAAAAGTGCACTTGTTTTTTTGTATTCCTGACTTCCTGACTTTTTACTTGGAGACCAACCAACCAACTAAACTGTGCACAATTAACAGTGTAGAGAGAGCACGTTTAATATACATGTGAGATAGCTTAAGCAAACGGAATATAGATTTAGTACAAAAGTTGAAGCCATAAATAACTGCGGAACGCCTCTTCTAATTTATTTATTACTATTGCTTCGTGAAAATGCAAATATGATACGGGAAAGGGGAACATTCTTTATAAAGGTGACCCTGAATTCACCTTTATAAAGAAGTATCTGTAGCGAGGGCGTATACTTCAAACCTTGTAATGTTTTGTGTAGGTCCTGCTGGTCATTTATGAGAACTATCGTAGTTCCAAACGTGCGCCTTTAGCCACAACATAGGATCCTTCACTACGATAAAACTGCCATTGTACTAAAAGGGTCGCTACAGAAATTATGACGGAAATGGGTACGTGGTATTCTATAGCCCCCTAAATCTTATTTAAAGCCCTCAAGAATGTCAGGCAAGACAGTTTCAATAAATAGGCAAAACGATATAGCATATTTCGTGCAAAAGATTTGTTTTTATTTCACAAAAGGGAAGCGCCTGGATTTCATCTGACTTGATAGTAAGTGACGAAAAGGCTAAGCTATAAGCTATGAAGCTAACCGAGGTAGAATTGAGCTTCAACCAGAATCCCCAACTACTGAGGTACTGGCTATATTACAATACATACATACATACACATTACAATTCATGACGACCTCCTTGGTCGAGTGGTTTGTACACCGGTTTTCATGGTGTCGCCATCTCTGAGGTCCCGGGTTCGATCCCCGGTCGGGTCAATTTAGAAATTATTGTTTTTCTAAATTGTCTAGAGTCTGGGTGTTTTCTATGTATAATAATAAGTTTGTATTTAAGTATTTTAAGTATGTTTATCCGTTGTCTAGTAACCATTTAACGAGTTTCATAACGAAGCTTCTCTTGGGCTAGATAATTGGTGTGAGTGTAGGAAAGTTTATTTATTTATTTATTAATTTATTTATTTATTTATTTAATACATACGTACACATTACATATACTACAATACAACAAACTAAATTAGTACGATAATAGGAATCGCACTCACCAGTAGTTTAACTATAGAGTACAGAGGTGGTCGTATATATAAAGTAATAAAGGTAAGTAGACATGCACTAACGATGATACCAATATCACGATTCAACTTAAAATGGATATTGTATGTCAGTTAGGAAAGCTCTAAAGCCATATCGATCTTGTTAAATATTTGAAAGGTACAAAGCTGTTATTGATTGGGCAAATAACATGCCACTACAGAATCTATTACTCTAGTACAAATGAGTATGAGCAATAAACGCGACACTTTTACTGTCAGTTGGATTTAGTGGGTGCACTACCGGCACGCTACGGGACATAAACGGTGCTCTGTTTCTTTCGATTGCGGTGGATGGGGCTTTCTGGGGGTAGATCGAGGCACTAAAACGTAATGGGATGCTCAAACTAAATTTATAAGCCTCTGCCATCGTTGAGAGCATTCGGTGTGTTCGCAAAAAGAATAGCCTGCGTGTTGTACCGGTGTGCTTTCAAGTGTAAGGGAAAGAGACATATTGCGTTTGCGGAGGTTGTTCTTTTTTATTGCCGCGGTCTTTTCTATAGGAAATCTAGTTTATATTCTTTTTTTTTGATTATTTTTTTACGGCTCCGGATGAAATCCATCAAGCCTATTCGTTCGTTCTAGACACTTCTTGTTTGTCTAGTTTTTTATTTTCATTAGTATTTTCCCTTTATGTATGATGATGATGATGATGAATGAGAAGTGAGAAATGATAAACCCCCCAACCCCTCGAGTATCTCAGTAAAGATGTGGGGCTTTACTAATTCCTCGGGCCGACTTCTTGATAGAATTTGAAAAGTGACGTTGCACTGTTTTGTTTCATTTGCCAACACTCATGCACACTCACGAAAACTTAACGGTTAATAATCCACCAGTATTTCACATTAATATAACAAAACCGCAGACATGACTCTTCAGTTTCTCGCCAAGAAGTCCAGTTTATATTCTAAAATCGTTCATGACAAGTTAGGCAACCATTCTTCTTGCAGGTTTTTAAAGTGCTTATCGACATGGTGATTAAAAATTAGCAGACTACTTTTAAGAAATATGCGTATCATTTACTCGTTATGAATGTCTTAAAAACTAGTAAAGATTTATTCAGCTGTTGATCCAACTGGACTGGATACAATCAAGAACAGTTATTAATTACAATACTTAAAAGCGAAACTAATCACGATATGTTAGGAAAATAAAATTAGAAGATTGATAGACAGATCCTTTTCTTATAATTTGCGGACAACCGCTAAGAAATTATTATTAAAATTCCTGAATGATTACGGAACTTGAGTAAAACTTTACCGTGAAATACGAGTCGCTAAAGCGTCTAATAAGTGCAATATATCATTTTGTACTGCATAAACGATAATAATACTTTTCAATTGTTCAAGGATTATAAAACTGAACAGGTGCACAACCATTGAAAGGCCACGTGGGACCGAAAATGAGATGTGGTGCATGATAATGTGCTCTGTGTTTGCAAGCAAGGCACGCGCCTATCACAGCCGGGTCACCCGGGGGAGTTTGAGTACATTTACGTATTCTATTTCAACATACTGTCGCTTAAGGCTGTGAAAATCCGGCCGCCTTTATTCGATTCACCTTTATAGCGATAACATGCTTTTCTGGGGCAAACGCAATGGGTTATGCGAGCTTTAGCGATTAGATTACGAAACAATCTACGTTTCAAATCAATATGACTGTGACGTTTTTGAATTCTTTGATTGTGATTTGACTATTTTGAGTTGGTAGACTGCTGAAAAAATTGCATAGAATATATAACTATTTTTGTGTCAGATATGGTGCATTACCAAATATTCCGAAAGATCTGACATATATTATAAGTGGATTATGATGACAATGATGATAATTATAAATAATATTTTTATTATGTTTAAGTTAAAGGGGAGGCTTATACCCAGTGGGTGCTCACAGGCAGTGTTTCTACAACAACAAAGAAACACCGTCTTTTTATTTCTACCTTCTATTAAATATAATTCGAAAGTATTTCCTGAAACGGCATTTTTAGCTTTTGAAACATTTCACAGAGTAAAAGAGCCGAGAATCTAGTCAACGCTCCATTGCAAGTAATGTTTTCGCAATTATAAACGGGAGCCGGTAAGTAAAGGTTTCCCATCCATACCTGGAGGCGTTTGCTGTAGTTTGATATATGTTTTAATTATTGGATGCGAAGTGTGAGGGCTATAAATACAGTTAATGCGCGTGCGGCGTTCCCTAAGGATAAAATAATTGCAGTACCTAGGCTATGCGAGCTGTCTGAACGATATTTCTTTTGCAAATATTATTAACGATCTACTATTTCTTGCTACTCGTAAATCAGTTCGATTTAGTATACATCTGTAATTTTTAGATTTAGTATACATCTGTAATTTTTAGATTTAGTGTACATCTGTAATTTTTAGATTACAGTAAGTAGTATAAGGTCGGCTAGAATTTAAATACAATAATATTTTATTTACATGAAACCATTATAACTACATCATATTTTTTGTGCATTAAGTATAAAACATTCAAATTATATTTAAAAAAAAATGCAAAGTAAAAATTTTAGTTAATTAATTCTTAGTGCTTCATTTATCATTAATTTATTTACTTCAATAGTTTTTATACTTTATGTCCACAATTTTAGTTTAGGTCTCAAGAATACAATAATAACGATGTCATGTAAATGATAATTATAAAGGTTGATATTTTTTTATGTAAGTAGGAATACTTATTGAAAAGAAAAACAAGAAAAAAAAAGAATTTATTTAGTCATGCCAGTGATAATATCACGGCATCGGGGCTGACTTATCGGGGTCAGATTGTCACGGTAAAAAGAAATCCGAAGAACTGTTAGAAGATTAATGTACGGAACGGAGCGAAACGGGCGACCGACCTACAGATTTTCCTTTTTACTAAACTATTTGAGAGAAAGTTAGAAAAACATTCGATCTTATCGGGGTGGATGGTTCTGACATATTTGTACACTTCTTCTTCCTGTGCCTCCTCTACTTGAAGGTTGGCTGTCAGCTTCGTGTGATCCCTCTTGTCAATAGCGAGACAACTGGAACTGTTGTTTGACATAGGTAATGCCGGTCCACCCGATGCAGCGCTGATGGTAAGAACTGGAAGTCATGATTTCTTTCTACGCCTACCTAACGCGTCTTTTCCCTTCTTCGTCTTTTTAACCGACTTCAAAAAAAGGAGGAGGTTATCAATTCGACTGTATTTTTTTTGTAGTAACAGAAGCGAATTGGTAAGCGCGTTTGAGAACTATTTTATCTGTGAATTGGTCTCCGAATAGTGACTTTTCTTCGTCATTTGACCACGTTGATGAAAACGAGAATTTGTACGGCATCGAAGCACGCGTTCTGGTGACTAAGGCGGCGAGTTGCAATTTTGCCAAACAAATTTTGTTTTCGCTAACATAATCGAATGGTAACCCGCATTCCGTACCCGAGGAGTTCGATAGCGTAGTGGTTAACGCGCCCGGTGTGCGAGTGCTGAGGTTAAGCAATTTTCGCAAAGGCCGGTCATCGGATGGATGACCAAACATTTATCATCTCGAGCTCCTCCGTGCTTCGGAAGGCACGTAAAGCTGTTGGTCCTGGCTTAATTAGCAGTCGTTAAAAACCACCAATCCGCACTGGGCCCGCGTGGTGGTTTATGACCCGTCCCTATCCATTCATAGGGATGGCTCGTGCCCCAGTAGTGGGGACATAAAATGAGCTGATGATATTGATTCCGTACCCAGTACGTGGTTTTACGTAAGATTGCAGTCTTTAACACCAACCCACTTTGGGCCAGCATGGAGAGTTATAAACTAATAACTCTTCACTTTGTCGAAAATGAAGTCATGAATGAATTCATACTTCCATCCTTCGTTTCCCCGAAGGAATAGTAAACAAACGTTTTTTTAATAATGGCGTTTCCTTTCTATGTTTAACTGGTACCAGCAAAAACTATATAATTAAAATTACACACATAATCGGTTCTAGATAAAATAGAACTGCAATTCTCTGAATGTTTGTAATTGAACGCCAGAGCTGAATCGCACGCATACTATCGAGTGGATGTGAATTACATAAATTCTCTTTCGTTCAAGGCGATTAAAGCTACAGTTTTGTTTTTACCACATGGAAGAAGTGCACTTGAAACGAAGGTCTATTACTTCGAGATTAGATTTAAAATGGTGCGCGTAATCATATCATTTAGTATCCATGAACCCAATGATTGGAAGGTAAGCTTTAAAGCGGTGAAGCTAATTTGAGAGGATAAAGATAATTGAAAAACGTTTTATCTTTTCCATTCAATTGAAAAGCTCGCTAGATATCCTGCCGGTATCTGAGCATTCTGAAACGTTAATTAGAAACAGTTCGTTTTGATAGCGAAGTTATATAAAACTTAGTAGGTACATACCTTTTTTCTTGTATACATAGGTATTACCTTTGACTATATACATGTTATATAATCAAAGACATAAATTATTACCTACTGCATATTTTACAAGTACAATATTCATAATTTACTGAGGGAATCTTTAGTGACACATGAAAATGTTAAATGTTAGTTGGGAACGTCAGAATATGCGAATAAACATATGTCACATTTTCCAAGAACACCATCGTCAGGTTATAAACTTCCCACTATTGGGCCCAGGCTTTCCCACGTGGGGAGATTGGGGTCATAGTCTTTCATAATAACATAACCTACCAAGCCGACTACAAGGGCGATTTTTGAATCTCACAGATGAACTCGAAATCAAAAATGACATGAAATACACAATGAAATATGATAAGTTTTACATTGTTTACAATTTGATTATTAAGATAATACCATTCGTTTCGATGTAAAAATAAGTTACCAGTTACTTGAAGTTACTATTTGTTGAGATTTCGTAATTGTAATCATAGCGTGAGAGTTAGCCACCCGTTCAAAAATCGCCCCCCGGAACATACTGGAGCTAATTTGTTGCCTAAATATTTTGTCGTTTTTGAAGATAGTACTTTATACAATTTGCTTACACAACCAACTTAAAGATATAACCGACTTCAAAAATCATGACAAGTTCATATACGATGAGTTATTGCGAGTACGAACGCAAGCTGAATTATTTTCCCACGCCATAATACTGTTCTAGTTACAAATGACCACTCAATCACACGTCTCGGCTTTCAACACTGTTTGGTTCATTTAAGCATAAAATGAGCCAATTATGTTCTTTGGAGTAATGAATCACTTTATAGCATCGACCGCACATTTTATAATGACTGGATGAAAGAAAGCAAACTCAACAAAGAATAAAAATGATACTTAGGTACACTTTGTTTGGCTTCCCGTGTTCGCTTAATATTAATTGTCTTTGTGAATCTTTTACAGGCTGCCTTCACCTAATTTCATCATCATCATCTCAGCCAAAAGACGTCCACTGCTGGACAAAGGCCTCCCCCAATTATTTATCCCCCAAGTATTTGCCGTAATCGCCACGCTTGGCAGGCGGGTTGGCGATCGCAGTAGGTTGAGGGTAACCTCAGAGAGATGCTGCTGCCCATCCTTTGCAATGGTCACTTAGTCGGCTTTTACGACACCCACGGGAAGAGATGGGGTGGAGCAATTCTTTATCCCCGGCACCACACCTAGTCTATCTAATGGTTAAAAAGAAAGAATTTTATCCTCCTTACATTACATGAAACATACTTTCAATGTTCAGTAACTTGTATCTCCATCGTCTAACGTAATTTGATTTCTTTTAACAATCAGCTACCCGAAGATTTGTATTACACAATATCAACACAACACACCAAGCCAGCTAAAAAGTACAGTCAACAGCAAAGGTGATGATTAGTCAAGTTTCAAAATATAAAATCAATATGAAAATCTGAAAAAACTTTTTAAACGCATATCGAAAAACCTTCGAGTGTCTACTAGTACCTGCAGACTTTGACTGTAGTTATATAGAAAATACCGACTTAACTATCGAAACTTAATTTAAAAAAAAAATCTAGTAAACATCATCTACTTTTGCTGTTGACTGTACTAAAATGCTTGAGTTGAACTGTTATCACACCCACAGTGGCATACAATAAAAACATTAAAACAGCGATTTAATACATGACATAGGTGGGTATATATATGACTATACGTATCAACTTTATATATACAGTAAAATTCTGTGTGATGTGACTTGTAAGCGAATTTTAAGATTAAGAAATTACAATAAGGGTTTTTATGACATCGTTAACTTGAGCGAGCATAATAACGAGCTTGGTAGATCATTATCGGCCGCTGTTGAGCAAATTTTTGAAGGTCAATGTAATTATCATCATTTGCTCTGTGTCGTTAAAAGACCATTTGCTTCTTGCAACAGATGCTAATAGCACCAAATTCATACTGTAAATCAAATTAAGGGAAAAGATAAAAAGGAGGTAGGTCGGGTAGGGTGGTCGTACTGATTTTTCTGATTGAAGAAAGGCATGGTAACAAGGTATTAGTAAAATTAGGAAACACGTTAAACTGCTTGTTCATGGATTATGTGACAAAGAACATAAACGAAAATGGTTTTGCATATTAATAAAAGAGAAGCGGAATGAGTAGAACCAAAAAACATTCAATTTCTTGTTTGATGGCTAACACTATGATTAAGTCAGTGTCTAGTTTTAAGGCAGATGTTAGTGAGTCTGCTGAAAACGTAAATAGGCGTTGTGCTTGCCGCTTGCAGTCTTGAATCAAATCTGAAAAACTTCAACAAACCTTTCACATAAAGGGTGTTAAATCCTCTGTATATAATATATTATAGGTTTCACATCGTTTATGTTTATAAGAATTCCATTTTAACCAACTATGCACACAGATGACTTAACTTCTGCATAGGCAATATCAGATGTCAAATTTTGGGGCTGACCCGATTACAATTTGCATCCCTCATATTTCGCACCCGGCGCCTTTATTAAACGTCTTTAAAATTTCCAATCACGAAGCAATCACTGTAAAACGGCTGTAATTTTTTTGGGTTCAAAGCTTCCTGGTTAGTGTGTTTCGGGACGTCCCGGGAATAAATCAGGGCCCAGCTGACGCCTCGCTTCTGAATTCTGAATGAACCCAGGGTTGGTACCAGGTGTGTTAAAGGGTCAATAATTCAACACTCACGGTCTACCTACACGGTCCGTAAATCAGGTATAATAAACAAACAATGGTAAAAAAAGTAAACCATTATTTGGAAAATATAAGATATTTTTATAAAGTAAAATACAAATCAATCGTAAAATTGGCGTCAGTTAAAAACAGTACTTAGATTTGAATAAGTAAATGTCAATGTAAAGTAAACAAATACAAGCCTGTATAAAATGTACACTGAGAAAAAATGTCAACCCACAGACCAAATATAGGTCTGTGTGTCAACCCTATAAATCTTTTTTTACAAAACTTGACTCAGTGCCAACCGTAGCGATCGTAAGTACACACGCCTGCACATCAACCTACCACAAACTGTTAAATTTCTTCAATAGACTTTGAACTTTATGCCTTATTAATATGATTAAAAATGTATTGAAGAAATTTGACAGTTTTGGATAGGTTGATGTGCAGGCGTCTGTACATTACCATTTCATGGGGTCCTTAGAAGAACTCATTGATTCAATGATTGATGATGATATGATGATGATGAATTCATTCATTGTAAGAGTTTATGTGGCACATGTTCACAACATAAGGAAAATCAGTTAACCATATTATATCAACATAAAAATATATACAAGTCAGCGATAGAGGAAGGCACAACGACCTCAAGAACAACAATTTTAAAATATGATTACTAAAATTCTGTAACAAATTGTACGCATAAAATGATGGATGAGCCCATTTAAGGGACATAGGAAGCGAAAAACCGGCTCCAAGAAAGGCCTCTGCCACGAGGACGCCACAACAGAAATGCTGGAAAAAAAACTTATAGTCCCACTTAACTGGACTTTGAAGTAGAAGCCACCTTGAACACCTAATATGGTATTGTATTTGTAATACCGTTACAAAATGTACCTGCAGTTATTTCCAAGTGGAGACTTCATACTTTGTAAATATACTTATAGGAGCGTGTAACCCGCATCATACGCTCAAGTATACGGTCTCGCAGCAATAAATTGTGCAAAACAAAAGGAAGGATCTTACAGCAATATATTCAGAATGCTCGCGGTTTTTATACGAGCATGGCCCGACAAATCGCCTCATCAACGCGACCTCTAGTCCGTACCAGAATTATGAGATATTTTTTTCATATTTTTTGTAGTTCCAAATGAGAGACTTTGGAAGATAGGGACGTGAGCTGCGCTGCATCTAAAAACGATGTGACATAATTATGAGCAAAAAAAACAAAACTAATCCATATAAGAATACTAAAAATGAATAAAATATCAAACAAACTATCGAAAATAAGTAAGATGATTGAATTGCGTGTTCTTGATGAATTTATGTAGTACAGGAAGATGTCAGTGACCGCATGTGTATATGGTAGGTAACACGATTCGTTGCGGTATCCGCAAGAACGGATAAAATTGATTTATAGTATAGTAGGTATACGTGTGTGTGTACACAACATAAAGTACAGCGGACGGTAACCGTGAGCAGTCTCGAATGACACACGGCGGCAGTTTACGGGCCTCCTTGCCTTTCATGGACCAAAGGTTTTTACAAACGTTGCGGGTGTTCAACGTGCGTGAAATGGAATTTACTTATGCACTTCCTCACTCTGTTACGTCCGAATCATCGAGTCTGTTGTTCAAAATAGCATTGCGAAATTTTAATCAAGAGACCACCCGTCAATGCTGTGCGTAACTTCGTTTTAATGTCGATACAAAGTGCGTCGTAATGAATGAGGTAATGAATTATAATTATGCGTGCGGAGAGGCCCAGCCCTCGCACTCTAATGACTATGGCACAACATTAGCCAAACACGAATTACGAAGAAATGCGTAAACAGGTATTATAAGGGATCGTCGACTTTACGTAAATTAGGGGGAGCGTGATGTTTTTTCTCTGTTACTTTCCGTCGGTTGCGAATAACTCTCAATTGGATGAAAATATTGAGGATACATTTTAGGCGTTACTGAATGAAGAAGGAGTACATTGAAGAACAATTGCAACAGAAGCTATTGCTTCGTTCATGATATTATTATTGGCGGCGTTTGAATGGCCAGAAGCAAGTATTGCGATAGGAGGCTCGTTAACGTTAACGCTCAAGTTATAAATTTTAAGGGCTACCTTCCGTGCTACAATAGGTGCACTTGGTTGCAAATTGCAACTTAACTTCCTACAAATAAGACCATTTATTCCAAAACCTAATCTTTAACGTCTAACTAAACCACGTTTGAATTTATTGAAACCTACACTACGATATCAAAATACAAAAGTAATCGTAGCCTACTAGTTAAATAATACGTGGTCGAACCGCAACGAATGGATACGAAAACGGTAGCTTAAACTTGCTTGCACTGCCTTATTTATTATGCTTCTAACACGCATTGTTTTATACAGGTTGTTGGGAAACAGGTACATTAAATTGAGTAACATGTCTTGCACAGCTTTTTTATGTTTAAGTTGGCCCGAAAACTTTAAATGTCTAATATCGGTGATGAGTAGTTTAATTCTCTTTCGAGATGCTATACAATTTTGCCAACAACCTGCACATAAGCTTTGCAAATCTGTGCACCAGATTGTCTTGCGGTATGGTATTGAATGACATGTCCTTATTTCAGTCTGCATTCACGTCATCCGCGCAGTCAGTCTGCGACTGTACAATAGGCAAGTCACTTTATATGGAACGATATAAAAGGACAACTGTGGTAAGAGCTAGTAGTAAACCGCGATTAAATTGTGCTCATATCTGTATTCAAAATGGCACCTGCACTTTAGGATTTCGTAAAAATTCTAATGTACAGACGGCAGCAGATTAACCTACCACAAAAAGTCAAATTTCTTTAATAAATTTTGAACCTTAGCATTTGGGTATAAAGATCAATATCGATTAGAGAAATTTGTCAGTTTTGGATAGGTTGATGTGCAGGCGTGTGTACATTAAATTTTATAGGTACAATTTCTATATTTTCTTAAAATTTTCGAAGTTTCTTTTACTGCGACCTCACTTACAATATATTTTGCTGGTATTAGTAGTTGACGCCAAACCGTTAGTTTCCTGTATTGAATATGATCGTTCTAATACAAATTCTCGCCATAAAGGTACAAAAACTGAAGCCAATGAGCACAATGAGCTAGTAATCTTCATGGTGTTGTTACCAGCTAATATATTTAAGTTGACGATAACCGTATATCACTTATCCTAATACGTTGGTCGAATAAATAATCAAATAAATATAAAAAGAAAATGAAAATTTAGCTAACCACTAATTATGGTAAGGTAAATTTAAATTCACACATTGATTTATGAAATTGCAAAAATTTTCTGCAATAATCTTCTCACATTCTACTCTTTATTGTTCTATTTTTAATCATATCCCCCGCACTTCAATACTTTGTTCGCCTCGTTACAGAATAACAAGCCTTCATTCTTTATGGTTCGGAGATTTTCAAATAAGAAGTCCTCTCTCCGAGGACAATGGGGGCTGAACTTATTTCACCAACTTCATAAATAGGAAAAGTTGTGAAGTCGGTCGCATCGGAGACTCTCAAGGTACCTTGAAAGTTGTTGAATGCACGTAGAACATTCGATCATGTCGACGCCCACAGTTGACCCGATTATTGACGACGGGCGTTGGGAGATGGAATAACAAAAGCCCTTTACGACAACCACTTTTATCGGCAGTTTGATGTGAATGTGGAACAGTTTGTGTATTGCTTCACTCAACGGATAACAGGAATTGTTAGACTTTATAGAATTTATCCCGTTGCTTGGCACTTGTCTTGGTAATATGGTAATGGTACCTACTTTCAGTACAAAAGGTGGGTTTATAATGATATAAAGACAGGATAATAACACTAACGTTTAGTATGCAATCAACAATGAAACATTGTAGAGAACTGTTGTTTTAGACTTTACTGTGTTTTTACAATCACCATTAATCACAAAGTACAATAAATTATTCTTCATTAGAAAATTATTTTATTAAAAGTCTACACTCAGTTACAAAATTTAATATTAATCCTAATCCTCAAATTTTTAGGAAGGGAAAGAAAGCCTTCTTTCTTATTAATGCTTTTACAACAGAAATAATTAAAAACTTTACACATCACAAAGCGGCTAATTAATAAAGCATTACATTGGAGGTTCAGTTGTATAACTTTCTACCCACCTTGTTAAGGATGATACATAAGCGAAATAGAGCAGAATATAATGCTCTGAAGTGTTAAAACCTAATAAACAAAATAATAATATAAAACCTAATGTATTAATTATGGGACCACAATTTCATGTTACGAGTATATACAATGTTCTCCCGATTACCGCGGTATTGCTATTACCCTATCTGCACTCTTGAAGATTCTTTATATTTCAGACGCAAATAATTTAACGGATTGAGGCATGGTAACTTTTTTAAATTAAATATTTAACAGCGAATTTTTAAAACTACCTCTCGTTTCTGGTCTGTGATTTTGGTGCCCCTTGCGAAGTGATGTCACTAGCAGCATCGCTTATTGGCTGATCCGGCATTGGCTATGGTGTAAGTATACCAGCATTACCAGCATCCCACTAGGTGCGCGCAATCATGGAAGTAATAAGTACTTGTTCTTATTACTTCCACGGCGCCGAGTCAATACCCTCCGCTACTAGGAAGTCTATACGTCAAATTAATAGCTGACTTCGTCTTGGTCTAGAACACACTAAGCGCTTGTGTTAGTAATAATCTTATACATTTTTAAATGAGACCTTATGGTTTTGCAACAAAGTAGGTTTTGATCAAATGTGTATAACAGGATTAACAAAAATAGCTACGAGGTCGGAACAATAAATTATATTGATTTTGATTTCTATGTATAATTAAACAAAAAAACTAACTTGCCAAATTATTTAGCATATTACACAAATAAAAGAAGACAGACATGACACAGACAAGCATCAAAAGAACTCTCGAGATTGTGATAGTATAATATTCCTTTTAGATGGCAAGTGCCTGACATGTTGCACAGAGATAGAATAGATTTTTTGCAATCCTCCTATAGTACGTTCTCCTGTCCTCTAAGATGGGGCGGATGTTTTTGTCCTTGAACATAATTTATCCACTCGATCAACTATTATCCAATTAAATAAAAACGTTACCTACAATAAGTACGAAAACAAATATGACACGTATTTAAAATGGCTGTAAAATACGATAATTAAACTAATTGTGCATAATCTGATGATTGAGGAATTGGTCCAAAACATGTTATGAGTTTAACCGAATTGGTTAAAACAGGCTAGTCTTATACAACGTCTTATGCAATGTTTACCTATGGCAAAGGGTAGTCTTTCGAGGATACAGTCCTTATCATCCTTGGTCGTGGGTGTAATTTTTGTATGTGAAACATTCGCCATTGTCTTTTCCACCTAATAAATGTTTAAGTAGGTAATGATGTAACTAAGATTACTAGGAGTACAAACAAAGAACTGTTTTAAAACATAGCTATCGAAGTTAATATCAAGGATAACCCCAAAGGATATAAGTTTCGAAGGACCAATAAAGTTGACAAGTACGTACATAAATCATTGCTATTGGTTAGAACTTGTAACTTTAATCGGAATTTGAGTATAAATCAGTAGGCGGAGAAGTTACGGTACACAACTTACGAGTTACAAGATCTCAGTTCGGATAAGATTCAAAAAGTTATTCAAATCTTAGTGGATGTGTGTGTTTTATCGATGAGAAAGATTAAGTCAGTCAACGCAGAGCATGGCCGTGGCGAAACGCAATGTCGGTGCAGAGCACCCCAATATAAACGAACCGTAAAGCTGTTTGTTCACTGCTTTTACGGTTATATGTTGGCTCATTCTTGCCCTACGATGCATACAAAGGACAGAGATGTTGATAGTAAAAAAAATAGATCTTTCCACATAAACAGCCAAGCTATTATTCGGTGTGCCAAAATACAACGTTGGTGATGTTGTGTTATATGATTTTTACGTTTCCCTAGACCAGGATAGATTTTAAGCAGCTATGTAAACTTATTGGAAGTGCGGATTGTGGGAACACCAGCTTGGCCGGTTGTAAATCTCCGCTTAGATAGCCTGCGAACTTCCTAGTGCATTAGCGGTATCAGTTGTTCAAACACTAGCCGCTTTAAGACGCCGATCGCCGACTTTGTTTGACGTGAGTTTAAACAATGTGCCTTCAGTTTACATGCATTCAACACCTCGACTTTTTAACGTCTTCGCACTGCTTGGGATGTTTGTATATAGAAAAAAAAATGTGTTAAATGCATTCCTGTAGCACATGAGTAGATATATGTATTCACTATTAACTCATGTGCCTGTAGTGTGGCGTGTGTCAAAAGAAATGTAACTAGTTTTTTAATCGACTTCAAAAAAGGAGGAGGTTTCTCAATTCGACCGTATATATTTTTTTTATTTTTTTATGTTTTTGTTGGAAAGGAGATATCCCAAGGGTGGTACCATGATGAGGAAACCAGGATCTGATCATTAGCATCCCAGAGAAATCGAGGGGAACCTTCAAAAATCGTAGTGGCGACTAGTGCGTTTGTTAATTTTTTCATTAAGTATTTTAAAGCACTACTATTTAATGAAGGTCTGGAGTCGATCTGATGATGGAGCTGAAAGACAGTCGAGGGAACTCCTCAACAATTTACAGCAATTACATAGTGTTTGGATTTAATTCATTTCTATTGATGAGAACTTCGCACTCATATGGGTTATAAGTGTCATTACAGGTCTGATGATGGAGAGCATTGACAGTCGAGGGAATTTCTCAACGATTTACAGTAGTTACCTTTCGTTGGGCTTAGTTCATACGGTTCAATATGCTAAAATGTTCAGTTCGTACAAAAATAATACCTAATTAGGATTTAAGTTTTACATAGGAATACCACTAGGCCGTCGTTTCCTCATCCGAGAAGCATCCTTGTTAAGTCTACCCATTACTAAAATTCGTAAAATAAAATAATTTTTAACAAAAAAAAATCGACTTTAAAAACAGGAAACTAAAAAAAGTAGAAACAGCTCTAAAAAGCAAGGAATAATATTGAAATCATAATACGCATATCAGTTTTAAAGAAGGTCTATTGAAGTTGGAAAAAAGTTTCAATGAAACAAAATTGTCCCCCAGCCGACCACCAACCACCCGACTTCAATAGACCTTCTTTAAAACTGACATACGTATCTAATCTAGGTAATCTATATTAATATTATAAAGCTGAAGAGTTTGTTTGTTTGAACGCGCTAATCTCAGGAACTACTGGTTCGAAATGAAAAATTATTTTTGTGTTGGACAGTCCATTTATCGAGGAAGGCTTTAGGTTAGATAACATCACGCTTTTACAGCTACGTAGGAATATTGCTTCCCTTAGTGCTTTCTACCGCCTTTGCCACGGTGAATGCTCTGAGGAGCTCTTTGACCTCATTCCTCCCTCTCCATTCCTTTCCAGATCGACGCGTGCAGGTCTGAGAAGCCAAACATCACGCTTTTACAGCTACGTAGGGATATTGCTTCCCTTAGTGCTTTCTACCGCCTTTACCACGGTGAATGCTCTGAGGAGCTCTTTGACCTCATTCCTCCCTCTCCATTCCTTTCCAGATCGACGCGTGCAGGTCTGAGAAGCCACCCTCATACCGTGCTGACCATCAAGACACGTACCAAAAAGTTTGGACAATCGTTCCTTTGCCGAACTGCCCGTATGTGGAATGCGCTTCCCGCACACGTGTTTCCCGCCTCTTTCTCTCCCGGGTTATTTAAGCGGGGCGTGAAAAAGCATTTATGCAGGCCGCTATAGTGTGAGCGTTCGGCATAGCGTGGTAGCGCTGTGATGAACGCTTTCACTTCTTGGGCTTCACTGGCTGCTTTTCATCAGGCAGGGTGAGGCCATTTTGGCGTGCCACAATAAAATAAAAAAAACACTGCGACCAATAGGAGCGAAGCAACAGTGAAAAATGTTGTAAAAACGGGAACAAGAGCCTAAAAATTAAAAATGCTGCCGACAGTCACTATTTCACGAGGACGAAGTCGCGAGCACAGCTAGTTAATAATATGATTTCAATATTATTTCTTGCTTTTTAGAGCTGTTTTTACTTTTTTAGTTTCCTGTTTTATAAAGTCGGGTTTTTTTGTTAAAAAATATTGTAATACACTTTGTTTTTCATTCTGAGTATGCAAAGAAACAGATTTTCTTAAGGTGAGTAGATTTAGAGTGCATAGGTGTCGAGCGATACATACAAATATAATAGAAAAACAAATTGAAGTGCCTGTTTCATACGCATTGCTGTGTTCTAAATTTTTCATCGAAGGCCCAAATATTTTTGACGTATCAAACTGCGGAGAGTATGTAACAACATTTTGGTTATGTAACACATACATGATACAGAAACTCTTAAAATAAACCACATGAAATATGTTTGATCGAACACCGATTGACCTAATCACGTCAGCGTAGTTTACGTTGTGGGATAATTAAAAAAGGTGCATTTACACAAGTTTAAAAATAGACTGTGCATGTGCCGACACTCACTTCAACAACATATCGATGTAAATATTAAAAGCTAACTAAAAGACTATGAAAAACACTGGAAATATTTTTAGTTACTTTCAGTAGGAAGTTTTCCTAATTTGTATTGTAATTGTCCTAAGGCCTAAATTCGTACATACCCCAATGAACGGTGCATATTTTTCAACATAATCACATTTTCACCTTGATAAACTTATATTAGAACTATGTAAAAACACACAAGAGTTCACAATTAGCAACCGTAGTTAAATTTATAACACGTGAATGTACAATATCGACCCAAAGTAACTCAACGTACACACAAATCAAGGTTGTTAACCCATTTCCGTTACGGTCTGATACAGATTTTGTGAAGCTTCCCACTTGTATCCGTTTTATATTAATTCTGTTACAAGAGCACTTTAACAACCCAGTAGTTATAAGGTCTGATTAGTCTCAAATCTAACTGTACGTCTGAAATGGATGTTTCTTTCGTTCCACCTCAATCTCGTCATTCGGTCATTGTCTGCATGACCAACTGGGTCCGTTTTCGCTATCTTAGCATAGCCGTAGTAATCAGATGAAGCAATATCTCTATGTTCAAGATAGGTACAGCCAAATAGCTGTAAGATAAAATAAATAAGACAGATTCAAGATTACAATACAGTATTTGGTAGCGCTAACGGCAAATTCCAAATTCCTACAGTATAACAGCTTAGCAACGCATGCAAACATTTGGTGATAGAACAGCTACTATCAAGTACATAGATAGTTATGGATACGTTAATCAAGTCGAATACTGTTTGCATTGTTTCGAAAGTGTATATTGCGTGCTCCCTTTAATTAAAGCTGGATTTCCATGTGCAATGTTTCAATAACTCTTCGTCGTATAGTAGAAGTCTCTCCGTCGAAGGTTTAGATTGATCATGATATTCGAAAAGCGGTCGGTGTAGAGCAGGATTTTTTGACTGTGGTATGGTTTATTAAAGGGTTATCGTGTGTATCCGATATTATAAGATTATACATATTTCCGTAAATGGAATGATTTTTTTGCTTCAAGCTAATAGCCATCATTACACATAAGTCGCAAGGAAGCAAACTATTTTTGGAGCATTAAATCTAATAATGTCGAGTCAGTGTATTTAACTGGCCAAGTATGCAGCAAACATAAATGTTTGAAAACCTCGTAAATAATTTATTGATATTACTAGTGAAGGTCATGCCGAAAACACAAACCTTGATCAAACCACATCAATGACGTTTAATAGCATTCTAAATGCGTTGGGTGGTCATAAAAATTCATTACATTTAGAACATCGTAGAACGCTTAAAACAACAAGCTTTAAACTGCATACAAAATTGTAGATGTTATTGAATATGGGTTTTGCGCAACCACATCTGAACTAGCTCTATCCTTCTACAGTCATGTTGCGTTAGTTACTGTATGTTTCACTTTGCATTTTGTATCCACAAAGTAACTGTAGGCTTTAGTTCGATTAGCGGGACCGCGAGACTTCGGCCTGCCTCATTAAAATTTTACTACGACATCGTTATGATAAGGTAAAAGACTCGCTTCGCGCTCATTTGCGCCTAGAGGTGTAACTTGAACCGACCTAAAGTCATTTTCTTCAGACAAGCGCTCAGAATGTTAACTCTGTCACGGACTTAATATGTTCCGAAGTGTACATCTCTGTTTCCTGTAGTGTTACGGTTGTAAATCATGCTTTCTAAATTGTACGTCTCTTTGGGCACGTATTCCTTTTTAGTTTTCTTTGTAATAGAAACCATGTGACTCGCATCATGAAAAAGCATACATGCGCGACACAGGGGACCCTCTATCGTTTTACTATACTATCCGTTTTACGGAATACACCCGTCTCTATTGATCAGAGATAATCGGCAACCACTGACACCTGTCACTGTCACTTGTCACCATTTATTATTAATTACTGATATCTCGCGAAAACAACATTACAACCATGAGTAATTCTTAATTTAAACAGGCTTTTCTATTTAGAAAACTGCTGGTCAGTTCCAAGCATGGACTATTTAGTTGTTAATATCCCACTCAATTGTTAAATGTACTTACAATGTTATCACAAAATCCTTTAAATAATTATTCGAAATGATTAAACAGTACCTATTAGCGCTTATTTGACTTTTGAGGGTAGATTGCAGTGTACCTGCACAAAGAAAATTCAGTGACGCGCCCCAAAGCTTAAGGTGTTATTGTTTTCTTTATTTGGTGTATTTTTCTTTCTTTCCTCTTCTACTTGAAAAAAAATAGTATAACATTTTCTCCTTAATACGTTGCAGGGTTTGCTATGCAAACTTCACAACTCCCATTAAGAGAGCGGTTAGTCCGAGACGCGCGACATTTCGCAAGGAAGCGCCGGATCTCGCCTGCGGTAACACTGTCAATCTAGAGTGCGCCGCACGACCGCGACCAGCTTCCGGCATCCAACCGAGCTTGGCTGTAGCACAATATAAGGAGACCCAGAAGGTAAGCTTAAGACGACACCTCGATATTATATGAACATTCAAAAAGGATCCGATCCGTTTCGAGCTCCGTGTCCGTGAGAAGTTGTCTTTGGGTGCGTTGCTCGAGCACGTTTGAATGAAGCTTACCTTCTGCAGCTAACTATATTGTGGCATAATACGAAGAACAATTGTGTGTCCATCCATTTTCTTGTCGCCCAGCAACGTCCAATAGCAAGTAAGCTGAATAACTAGTTGGCTGGCTGCGTCGGCAGTAACATTTTGCTACTAAGTCCCTTACTCAAGGGATGCTTTACATCGTATATTGTTTTTACTCCATCAAATTGTTATTTTTTAACATCTCTGAGTTTTCCTGCTCCATGACTAATCATCAGGCATTTTGAGTGTAATGGTGATAGATATAGAAACAATGTAGTGAACTACATCACCAGAAAAATACTATATAACTGGAAAACTATACATCACATAGTTTTAACTCAAAAGATCACCGAGCTGGCTTTCTGTAAATTGATCAATCAGTATAATAAATACTTCGAACGCCTACAAAAATAAATAAGTTAATCTAGAATTCTACAGATACATCTTTCAGCAACAAACAACTGCAATACGATATTTCAAGCACAATCCAAAGTGTTAGCGATATAAATAAGTCGGGGAAACAAATAAAATGACTTTATAACTTCATAGCGAGATTGGTCGGAATGGAAGGAAGGTCTTTATAGTGGCACACAATAGGAAAACTGCAGTAGGCAAGCTTCGTACCAAAGCGCTCGATCAACGCACATGTAGACAACCTCCCACTGACACGGAATTTTTTGCAATTCGATCACGTTAACGAAAACGAGAATTTGTATGGCAAAATTTTAACTCTTCCCGTATGTCGCCAGGGGCGCTGCTTCAATGCCATACTAATTTTCGTTTTCGTAAACGTAATCGAATGAATACGGATAGTAAACAAAACTCACACTAGACGTAGGCACTCAGCTCTGCGCTTGGGCTGGTTCAAGATGGTGCGAAATAGAGTCCGTGTTAGATCCTTACCTATGAAATTGACGTTTTGTATGAAGATTTTTTACAAAATTATATTTTACATACTAACGTTTTTTTTTTAATTTAGCTTAGCATCTATTTATGTTAACACTATAAAAAATGTAAAGTAGTGTGTTAGTTTCACTAGCTAAATATAGCAGACGTTAAAAATAAAAAAAACAAGACCCTTCAAAGCTACAATAAAACAAAAGGTCAATTCCGCGAACAAAAAAAAAAGTCAATTTAAAAAAAAATATTGAGCGATAAAGACACAAAATGAATAATCATTGTTACTACTGAAGCCTAAGTAACATAGTCCTAATTAAAGGTGTATAATAATACTAGCGGCCGCTCGCGGTTTCATCCGCGTGGTTCTCGTTCCCGTGGGAATATCGGAATAAAAAGTATTATGTTTTAATCCAGGTTATAAACTATCGGTATGCCGAATTTCATCCAAATCCATCCATTAGTTGCAGCGTGAAGAAGCAACAAATATACACACATCCATACACACAAACTTTCGCATTTATAATATTAGTGTGATTACTGATTAACAACCGGTATTGACTTTTCGAAGTAATACACCTATTGATAAGTGAGAAAAACACGTCAATTTTAAAGGTAAGGACCCAATATTAAGCTTATCTTCTGGGGTCTGCTTATTTTGTGATAGTGGTGTGGCGGTGGCCGTAGCGACTTATGGCTCACGACTAGCTCGAGGCATCGTCCGTCGGCCCTGTCTGTGTGGTCCGCCGCTGTGTGCGGACCTAAAACTTAATTAGCAATTACGTATACACAACTATTGACAACATGCATATGTAAGCATAAATAAATTCAGCTGTTTATTGAGTTACTATTGCTTACTGTTGTGATGAATGACAGACATGGAAATCTTTTTAAAATATACTGTACCTATCTAAAAGTATGACAAAAGTTTTATTTGGGGTTACATAATAAACATATTTATTGCATGAAATGATCTTAGAATGAAACGCTTATAAGTAAATCTTTGAAGCTTTTATGAATACAGATTAGATAGAGCTAGTGTAATTTTATTTAAACAGATTGCAAGTTTCTCGAGAGCTTTGAAAATGAATGACAATGACGATGGACTAGAAAATTTGTTGACGATATGAACTAGTTTATTAAATTCACAGTTAACCTAATTTGAACTCCCACAAGAGACCTTTTTTTAAAACGAAAAAGAAAATAATTAACCTAAAAACTTTCACGTTCCCCAAAAGCATTTCGGGGCCGGCCGCTCCTATCCTAAAAACATTTTGCAGACAAGTTTTCTTTGCACGTTTCCGCCATCCTCCGGGACTCTATATTAATAATACACGACAGCAGTGACAACAATGCTTTTAAGAAACAAAGTGTTCGGGCCACTAGTCAATCCTTTGCCGGTATCGGCTCACAGTAACCGTTTCTTATCGCGAATGGCAAAAAAGCTTTTCCATGTCAAGGGTTGTCGATAGGAAAGCCTCTTTGTTCATGCTCCGACGCTTACATAGACGAAGCTCTTTGAATGACTTTTTGCGTTGCTTTCTTCAAAGTTTTGTATAATTCCTGCCACGTTACTAAAAATAATATTGAATGAGTAAATTGGATTAACTTAAACGGATCAGAATAAACCATCGACCCGCATCCATTCATCTTTGAATGAGAGGGTTGACTCCTTAAATTACTTACTTTTTGGTAGATACTATTGAAATCCCCTCAAGTCGAAGTGACTGATGACATACTTCTCTAAATCAATCAATAGACCATTTTTATCTATTTATTGTTAGTGAAGTTAGAGTATCATTAGTAAAATATTACATTGTAGAGAAACTGTAAATTATAATGGACAACACAGGTCAGCTAAGCGAAAATATAAGTCACATTAGAATACACTGCCTGGTTTGAGCCGAATATTTGAAAGTATTTTAAGGAAGCAAGAATTTAATTTAATCACTATAAGGAACTACTTGGGTTATGTTAATATCTTATTTTTCACTGACGTTTCGACCCCTTCGCAAAGTGTGTTGTGTAAGTAAACGGCAAGCTAAAACACAAGGCTCAACAGTTATATCCTCTCATTTAAACTTTGCATTTTTTTGGTATTTCAAGTACTTTTCAAAAGGTTTCAAAAGAGTTAATGACCAATCGAAACAGTATTTTGCTAAATTTAAGTAATATGTTCTGCTTGAATAGGAGTCACGAGGCTCACGAAACTATGTTGCAATACAATAATGTTATACATACATTTTTGGCTTTCCCCCATTTGTTCTTAGCCGTGATGGAATTAAAAAAGTCAACTGCTTCAACCTAGGTATTTCCGAATAAGATTGAGCCGCTCTGAAACGACAAACAACACAATATCACTGTAATAAGTAGGTCAATTGGATAAACATAATTATGAAATATAACTATAACATAGGCTTTAATCCAAACTGCAGAAGTAACAGACAATTTATTTGAGAATGAAATGACAAACCTATAAACTCTATGCTGAAAAGCTGAAGAGAACAACGCAAATGAAATGAAAACAGTAAATTCTATTGCAGATTATCAATTCCAAAGTGTACCGACCAAATTGATACGAAATGAGATTTCGATCCGGTTCTCAGTGTTATTAACGACTACACAGTCCCGGTGCTTTTTGGTTTTAACTCGTGCTGTAAGTTACACGAGTCTCAAAGCCTTACAATTTATATCTCAGCTGGATTCTTGGCTACAGGCTGTCGGCTGCATTGCACCTGTCAGTTTGAAAATATTACGCATACTTCAACTATGTAGTTAACCCGACCGAATTGGATGGTCAGATAGAATGTTCTTTATGACTTGCATCTAAGCATGAGATTCTTATGAAGCGCAATGCTGAGTGAACGCTTGTCTAATGAAGAATGACTGCTCTAGGACACAATGCTTTGGTTCAGGTGTGTATGTGTGTGCGTATATACTGAATAACTATGGACGGTAAGGAATGTCGAGGTTGCATGCACTTTGTATTATCTTTAATTTCATTGTCATTTCGAATGAATGGTCTCTTATGTATGAGATATCAAGTTTCGATATAAAGTGTTGAATCAAAAAAATATTTTATTATAAACAAATAAGACACACTCAATTCACTACATAATTTACATAAAGAACGATTGCATTAAATATCTGTTTTATGTAAGTACCATGATCACGATTATTGTTAAACTGAAAAAAAACAGTCTAGATAAAATACCGATACGATACACAAGCGTACCACATTATTAGCGATAAAATACAACGTACGTACATTCAGAAATAGAATCAAATAAACATACATTTATACGTCATATTTGTTAGGAAAGTAACGGGAAGTTGTGCAAGTGCATTCATGAAGAAAGCGGTCAAAAGTCAAGGAGATAATTGTTTGCGCAGGAAATTAAAGGCATTTAGTAAGTGGGCCAATCCACAGCGGCTCCAATTGATGCAATGTAGGCATCTCGCTCGACCGAAATATTCTGAGTAAATCAACTTCAATTGAGAATGAGCAAACTGACAACAAAATATGTGCCGTAAACTGCATTGGAAAGAGAGAAAAAAACATTTTGATAGGTACACAGCTGCTAATTGACTAATAAAATCGTAGCTTTTCAAAATGTAATTAGATTTCATGACCGAATTTCTGCTATCTATCTACACTTATTTAATATGCATATTGATAATGATATTTGATATGGTTAATGAGAACACAATACAGTACAGAAACAAAATGGTGTTATGAAAACTAATAGAAAATCATTAGCATGTTATTTGTCTGCATCCAGTCTGCGAATGCGTTAGTCACGAGCGTAGGATGAAACGGGTACGAACCGGGTTTGTATACCGAACTCAGCATATTCAAGGTTTCGGGCAAAGCGAGCGATCTAACGAGTTAATAAGGAAATTTAGGTTAGATAGCAGTATCTAGCATCGCCAGTGCTGTGTGAACTGTGAATGACAAATAGTTTTCTTGAGAAGCGTTGACGAACAACTAATTTGTAACAGGGTCATTGAATTCACTAGAACAGCTACGTGAACAATATTAGGAGAGGTTCTTTCAAGTTACATTTCAAACTTAATTTTGTTTAATATAGTCTTCATTTTGATTGATTATTTATTAAAAGATTATGAATCATGTTATAAGAATAGTTTACCCATTCTTATAGCATGTAATTTATAACGCTTTCAGGGTGCAACTCGAAAGCTTTTAAAGCCAGTTAGAGCATCGGCTAATTTACTTTTATGAGCTGAGAGCAGATTATGCGTCGAGTCATGAGATTGGTTACGCCTGCCCCGAACACGCGCTGTAATGAATACATGAAACTTCTGATACTCAATCAGATCTTGGCTTGAAAAAGTATTTATTTATCGAAAAGGAAAAGTAACTGGCTTATTCAGCCAACCAGGGAAATGTTGCACGAACAAGTAATTAATTATAGCTCGTTCGCTCTTTTTCGGATGACAACATTCCATAAACGGGCAATTTTCGATACAGCCTGCTTTATATGGACAGCAGAATTTCGTCATGCCCGACTATTAACACTTGCACAGTTTGACCAACAATGTCACGACAACCCATTGCAAGGCAGCAATGTAAGCTCGAAACTAACTACAATGCAAGATAGCTCGTTGAATAACAGTTGTGCCATGTGGACTGCCTTAGTGGACATTCTCATCTAAATGATAATACGCAATCCAATTGTTTTAAAGCTACAAGGTTCTGAGCTTGCAGATCTTCTGTGCGTGGTTACGTATGCGTATTCGAATGGCGTGACTACAAACCATCGCGGATAGAGACAAGGTCATTAGGCCAACATTTGGAGCCAAGGCCAGTGAACTAGTACCTGCTACCGACAAAACTATCTCATAAAAAAACTCATTATTATTCTGATCTCTCATTTCAGTATAATGCGTAGCATTATTAATCTCAATATTACAATAGTGGTTGGTTTTAGTTACTTCCTTAATAAGGTACGCTTTTACGACCGATCTAAAGTTATGATGAATCATAATAACGATAGTATAGCTTTGCTTTTAATCTTCGTTTACACAGCGGAAACTCACGATAGAAGTCTTACGTGCCTTAGATATTTGATTAATATGCTACGTGTAATTAATTTCTACTTTCGGCGAAGTACCTTATATTAATAAAACGAATATTAATTAGCAAGTGGAGGAAGCAATAAACTTCGATGCCTATAAACAGAGCAAGAAGCGGTTTAATTTTAGAAGAACTAAGTACGCCTGAAGTGAAGCCCAACTCGTAAAATGTGGGAATGTGTGGCCGCAAGCAGAACATGCAACATGATTTTGTACCGTAACAATACTACAAATACAAGTCTCTAAGATGTTTTTTTATGCGGCTCTTCTTCAGTTCGTTAAAAAACATCAAGCAAGGGTTTCGAAGCAGTGGCGTTTGAAACGTTTGAATATTTTGAATTTTAATTATCGTCCAGAATTTACCTTGTCGATTCATAAATTATTTCAAAAGACCCTGTTAAAACATTCCAATAAGTGAAATTCCTTGACCAAATTCCTGGTAATCCAAATAAATTGTTATTATATGCAGACAAAGTTCTGAGAAGTGTTGTAAAAATAGTATGTGATTGATAAGCAAAATAATAATGTATAGCGTTACCAGAAATTTATACACAAGCAAAAATAAAAATAAAACCAGCTTACATTTTATTCAATAAGTTAATATTTCAATTCATTGACTGATTGATAACAATTGCCTGCAGTAGTGTTCTTGATCTTGAATTTGAATAAAAGTTAAATTTAATATTCACATGTTTATATTAAGAAAACAAACTTGGCATGTTTGAGGAGAGAACCGTGGCGAACGTGACTCCTCGTTGTGCAAATACAGTGTTTGCATAGCATAGGAAGCAGGTGGACTTTCATCACGTGGTCACGTAGCATTTTTAATTTGGTTCTCTTCAAAAAGAATTTTGTTACCTCATTAAAAAATGATTCTTATTTTTTTCATTTTTTCTAAACCGGCATCTATTTAAGTTGCCCAACATGCTGTCACTCATCGATTTCGTCACAGTCAAGCATCGACGTCATAATTGTATTTTCGACATCACCTAGCTAAACACGACACAAATAGCTTGAGGACGTTACCCTTGTCAACGCTAGCTTCTCACTTAGCTAACTTACGGTCCTATTGTTCAGAATGCCAGCCGACTAAAGCATTAAGTTGGCGCAGCGTATCTTTCCTGTAGGTACGCCAGATTGTCGCATATCAATGCCACTGGCGTCGTTAGAACACGTCTAATTTCCATTTCATAGTCGTTCTCTCACAGGTTATAAATCAGATGGCCGAGTACAGCAACACAGCTCGCTCAGCGGAGACGGCGACGCCGATGTTTTGAGAAACATAGAGCACGCTCCCTTTTGTCATACGGATACGACAAAACAATACAGAGATTTATGACTGCCGCTTTAACGTCGTTTAATATTTGCTGCTTTAACGTAAGCTGTACCAAACTGTACATCCTATTCCGAACTGAATCCCTCTTATTACAAACCTAAAGCCAAATCTTATTTTAAACGAATGCTGTCTCAATTTTGTTAATAAAGGTAGAGAGAGAGAAAGCATCAGGTACAAACCAGGTTTGCTTTAGTACACATTTTAGTATAACGTGAAATATAGGTCTGCGCAAAGGCTCAGTAGTCGGGCTTTAGTAATGACAATAATATGCTAATGAATTCTCATCGCATATATCATCAACAAACTTCCGAAGCCAGTTCCGAAACAAAGTATGAGATAAGAAATAAGCTCTCATGTTAAAGAGGAGAAATGAATCTAAATGACGGTTCTGTTGGAATGAAATGGCGGAAGATAGAAGTATTTCATCAGTTTAGAGTCCTCTCATTAATTCAACGAGAGACCCTAATCTGAACACCCTTTTCAATGACTGGTGTAAACGGCAATGTCCATAATTGGACCCTCGGCAGTGGACAATCGGAAGTCAAATGAGGTCATTAAATATTCTTGTGATATCAAAAATGGACGGTGCCATTCAGCGATTTCCACTCAAACGTGCCGTTTTAAATATGTATTATTGTTTGCAGAAGTACTTTACAAATTCGTATGTTCAAGATTAAAATCATCAGGGCAATAATGAATGCTGATAATATGTTCTTACCGTGTAACTCTAAATAATTCAAAGTTTTATTAGAACCGGTGATTCTACTTTTTCCGGTTTAGTTAACCCCAGTAGAGGGCACTTTGTGACCCGGAAGTGCTCTACGACGGAACAAAGAACCCGGTACGCCCAGACCAAACGAGCCGTAATGTCATCCCTGTTCCCGGGTATCATATTACGAGATTAAACAATATTCAGACGTTTTCTTGGAAAAATAAAGATATCGAAGTTCGCGTCACGTTCACGTTCAACACGATCGTTTTTCTCATTTAATTTTAATGAAAAGCCTCATTACAAACCGTTGACCGAATAAACAAGCCCGCCAGAATGAAGTCGTTAATTAATTTTAGAGCAATGCCACTGAGGCGACACTGAAGTGCTGTGCGGAACATAAAGCCAAAAATTAATGAAAAATAGGACTGAGAAAAAAACCTGTTGCATAATTTAAATATTTAGGAGCTCGGTGGCGTAGTGGTTAACGCGTCCGGTCTGCGAGTGCTGAGGTTAAGCAACTCTTGCTGGTCATCGGATGGGTGACCAAAAATTTATCATCTTGAGCTCCTTCGTGCTTCGGAAGGCACCTAAAGTCCCGGCTGCATTAGCAGTCGTAACAACCACCAATCCGCACTGGGCCCGCGTGGTGGCTTATGGCCCGTTCTCCCATATCCATCCTTAGGTAAGGCTCGTGCCACAGCAGTGGGGACATAAAATGAGCTGATGATGATGATGATGATAATACGAATAACGACGAAGCATATTTCATGGAGACACCTATCTTTATACTAAATAGTGCCTGTATCTAAAGGGCTTTTAAAATGTAGATTGTAAGAGCACGCGAGAGCGATTGGTCTTCGTATGTTTATCTAATTTATTGGTCATAAGAAAACCGAGCATCGAGCATCGGACGATTCTCAAAGGTGAGGCACCATGTTTTTCCCGTATTAGAAGGGTACACATTAGATCTAGAATCATGATCTTGTGGTTGTGGTGTTAAGATTTAAATTTTAAACTACATTTTATATTTCATGCGGTTACGGTAACGTAATGGCAGATTCGTTAAGAGAAATACGATGTATAATTTTAAGTATATTGGTAGTATACAGATACAGAAAATAAAACCAATGCTTGTAGCATCCTTCTTCTCTTTAAACTGATCTGGACGAGAAATTGAGACTCATCATCATCTAAATCACCCAAAGAATCAAGAAAAAAGGATAAACACACCTATTTCAGTTCTTGGTTCAACATTGATGATCATGCCTTTTATATTTCTACTAGCGGCCGCTCGCGGTTTCACCCGCGTGGTTCCCGTTCCCGTAGGAATATCGGGATAAAAACTATCCTGTGTGTTAATCCAGGCTATAAACTATCTGTATGCCGAATTTCATCCAAATCCATTTAGTAGTTTTTACGTGAAAGAGTAAGGCTGGCCGCATATGTTCGGAATCCGTATTCGACTTCCGAATTCGTTTTCCGCGTTCGTAGACCTGAATGCACCAAATTGATAGAAAATACATTGACTGCCGCACACATTCGTTTATTTTCTGTACGGAATATATTCCGTACGTACGTTTCGAGTGCCAGCCCGTGCGTTTGGAAACACCATTAGGAAAAAACCTAACGACGTCATGCGGAACGCAGCACTTCCATACATTTGCTATGAACCGCCGCACACGTTCGGAAATTTCCATTCAGAAGCGCGCCACGCGCTGTGCGTATAGGATGTGTTGTGTTTTTCATGTCTCATCACACAAGTGCATCAGACAATGTATAAAGCAGAAGCATTATTGGCTGTTGAAAAACATCCTTGCTTGTGGAATATTCACGACTATTTCCTCAAGGTTATGGCCAATTTTTCTTCCGTATCCAAAGATAATCTCATACAGATATTTTGTTTTTTTAATTTATCACGTATGCCATTATGAAGTTGATCAAAAGATTTTATGGACATCCTGTAGTAATCAAAGAATTTATCTGGATGTGCTCGCAACTTTGCTCTCTTTAAATAAAATGGACTCTCGTTGATTCTCCGAGTGTTTAACGTTAATTAAAAAAAACCTAAAATTTAAATGTTACTAACAGTAGATTTAAGAATATTGTTACTAACACTTGGATCCTAGTTATTTTAAATAAATTTTATTAATAATATAGGCCTTTGTCCAGCAGTGGACGTCTTTTGGCTGAGATGATGATGATGATGATACTCTTTATTTTTTATCCTTCTTAAAACTAGATTTTTACAATATTTTAATATAAATACAATAAAACATTATAAAAACCTAATCCTAGAGTACCGCCAGCAGCGGGGCAGGGCCCAAGCTACCGGTGGTCAGGGCTGCAGAGTGAGGAACCTCCTGACAATTCGTGCCGTGTCAAAGAGTACTGCCTTTTGCATTATTATTATTATTATTATATTAACGGATAAACCAAAATACCGATGTTTCTTTTCTTCTTTGATAATGATAACAGAAATGCAATCGCAATTAAATCGTCGTTCCCCATCGTCGTGTGTTCACAAAGCCACCACTGAACGTACTGGCAATATAATATTCCTAATGAAAAAACTTGAACGTCTGCGCTAGGCCCACGGAATTCCGAACGCGGAAAACGAATTCGGAAATCGAATACGGATTCCGAACATATGCGGCCAGCCTAAAATCATCCATCCATACTTACAAACTTTCGCGTTTATAATATTAGTAGGATTTCAAGCTGCACATTCAAGCATGCTGGTATTGCAAGTTGCTGCACCGGTAATAGACTACTAAACTTCATTTTTATCATAATACCTACCGTCAAGTGACGTTTCAAACGCATGGCAACCTTTTAAGGGCTCGACAAACACAACCGTGTCTCGTTTACTTGGCATTTTCGTTCAAACAAGTAAATAAACGTTTGCTTATAAATAACCTTTTTATTTTGCCGCCTTCTTGACCAAAGCTGATGTGGCTTCAAGATAAGTTTGTATTATTTACGCGGTAATGTTCTTCGGCTGAGTTCACGATAAAACATAGGAACGGTGGAAGTGTCAGAGTTATCTTTCGATAGGATGATGTTTTATTGGCTTTTGTTCAGATTCGGTATTTGCATTTAGACAGTTTTGCTTGACCACGCTACTGTGATTTATAGCTTTAACAAAAGTTTTTATTACTCTTATAGTTATATAGGTAGGTAGTTCTTCCTTATTTGTCAACCAATAATTTTTGTAACTATTCAATTATTTAGTTAATTTCAGAAAACGTTTCTTAAACGTTAATATACCATATCTATCATTGAATAATGTAATAGATTTATACGGATTAATTAAAGTAAAAGTGGCTGAAGAAAGTTCACAAACCGAAGGCCCTAAATCGACTTAATAGACTTTTATTGAGTAGAAACATCATTCAAACTCCATTGATAGCCATTACTTAAACGAAAGCCTGTGCGGAAATCATTTGGGTCACTAAAGGCAACAGGGAGCGGGGGGGAGGGGTAATTTGTTTCGCAATAAGGTCGCAGGGCCATTTGCACAAATGAAGGACCAAGGGCCAGTGGATAGTCAGTTTAATTAAACAGGACAAATTCGTAATCTTCTCGCCTCTACTTAAGTGAACTTTCGCCCCGTTCGGCGTTCGCGAGATAACTAGAAAGAATTGACAATTTACTTTACGATTTCTGTTTGTGCTACATTAGAAAAAAATGACGGATCAAAATTTTTGACGTAATTAACGAAATCTTGTAACCCACCAAATTGTCAGATTCTTAATTGTGCGTTGTGATCTTTAAGAACTTAGTTATAACACTATGAATTACCTGTTTTGCTTGTAAAAGAGTTTCCGGTGTATGGATTTGGATACTTACCTGAAAAGAAAAAAAGTAATAATCACAAAAATATAAAACAAGTTGGCTAAGGGCACAAAAAAGGACACAATTAAGTTTACGACTTTTTTATTGTTTTAGTGGTTGCATAAGGCCCCACAAATGCAGGCGGCCACAATCAGAAAGCTCAAGTAGGTCGGTCACACCGTATGTATGAGAGCCATGGTTCACGATTTTGGATAACAAATGACAGTTGAAACAAAAACACACTCTAAAAGCTCTCGAATTAAGTACATTTCACTGAAACACAAAATGTTAGAGCAAGGTACAAATTGTTTACGACAACGAAAAGGCCAATAAGTTCGGCCATTGTGGTCAATAACGGATAATTGAAAAATGCTTACAAATTCGATTGTGAAGTGACGCGTGAATATTTCATATGATTTACGATTGGTTGGGGTTAAAATACCATCGCTTACATTTATTAACTGCGACCCAGAGAACATTACTGAGTTCTACGTTTATATTTGGTAAAAGTGATTTGTACTGTACAGGTAGGATGCTACTGTAAATTTAAATTTGACAAGACAGGCACGTCTTCGTTCGAAATAAAGTCAATACGAATTCAGACACCACAACAACCTTTTACATTTTTGCATGTATTCGCAATATTCAAAAATTACCAACATCCAACAATGGGAGTTGTCCATTACCCTTGTTAGGATTACTTATATACGATTTGTATAAGTCACTAATAAATAAAGATGTAACATGTTTGCTAATATATTCTACGGCCGATATTTTGAAATGCCTTAAATTTTATATTAGAAGATTTTCTAAGAAGTCTAAGACTTCTTAGAATATCCGATAACTGACAAGTTTATAACAAACGACGAGAAAGCTTGATATATCACTAAGCAGACAACAAAGTATAATAACGGTCTATCGAATAGAGCATTGTGATGTGACTTTGTCGGCGCCCGCGCATCCGACCGTATAATGTAAACCGATCGAAATACGAACGTAACGGTAAATGAATAGGACTTAATTAACGTAAGGGATGACGATAATATAATAGGTTATAGTTTGACGGTAAGGGCCGTGTAACAACAGATGTTCGTTCGCACGTTTCGACCAGATGCGAATCTGGGCACCTCGTGTCGTATGACAGTGACATAGATTCGGTGCGTCAACTTGTGGGTCACTTGACTTTTTTTTTGATGATTGAAAGCTTAAATTAAAATGCGATGATGAAGCGTTTGATATATATATATATTTGAGTTCGCCCGCGATTTCAACCGCGTTAACAGAAGTATTCTGCTCTTTTGGAACTCCCAACGGAATTTACAAATCCTTTCTTATTGGGAATTTCTATATTATATAATAAAAAACAACCTGCCAAATTTTTGCTTTCTAGGCTCTATAGTTCGTAAAATCAGTAGGATTTCAATATTAATCAGTCTGTGAGCGTAAATAAGAAAAAAATATATACAAAAATAAATTTTTTATATTGAAATTATGTAAGAAAAACGTAATATCTCATAACCAGTAACTATCAAGCTTTTCAATTGCAGATAATAAATATCATACAAGACACATTATATTTCATGACGCGGGACTCTTTTATAAGGATTTGTGTAACACAAAATAACGTAGGACGCAAAAACGAAATGCGACGTGCCGACAAAATGTATCGTTTACAAAGATCGGACTTTTGGGTATGCTTTTGTAAATTTGTATAAGTGTATATCCATTAGGGGGAGGCGGTACGATACGACATCTGGAACATATCGCATACACAACAATTATTTTAAAACGATAAGCGTGATAACGCGCGTGCGCTCTTACACCGCCCTCTGCATTAAATTACATTATACCGAGATTACGAGTCGATCAAAAAAAGGGGACTGCCTACGCCTAACGACCACGCTTCACAGTTTTTTGACGCCGCCAGCGGCACGTGGTCAAAGCGAGACGACGAAATAAAAGTATAGAGCTTAATATTGTGACCACAAGCGTTTCGTTATTGTAGGACGCACATTAACATGATAACTTATAAGAGTAGGTACGACGTTTACGGCCAATAAAGAGCGGTGATGAAAAAAAACAGCCATTCACTCACGATGTAATCATGTTCGCTATAAAGAAAACTGTGAGGCAATTGTGGACGTCAAGTTAAGTTATCGATGATAACTTTGGGTGATTACAAATAATACTGGACGAAACGAACCATGAAACCGTGGTCCACATTACAAACGCATTACACATAATTAACTTAAAGCGCACCACAACATTCGCCCCTAATTTGAATTTGCTTATAATAAACATATATGTGGAGCGTGAAGTCTTTCCGTAATTAACTCCTAATGTTACTAACGAGCTGCTTAAATGTAATGCAATGAATTTAGTTTATTATTTGCGTATCTTTTTGGAATTGTGGCACGCGCTGCGCAGCTGTGCACTGTGCAGTAAAAAGCTGCATCGTAAAAGTTACACGCGGTTGCAACGAGCATTATGTCGCTATAGAATCTCTTTCGATCACCTATCATCTGCTCTTTTATAAAGTGAACAATAAAAATGCACCCCGCGTACGTCACATGGTCATCTCATTCATATGCAATATGCAACTAGCGGCTGTTACAACTTTACCAACGTTTTTTTATTTTTTATTTTTATTTTACAGCTTTTTGGTAAGTTACAGCAAATAAATACGCGTATAAACTTTAAATGAAATTAGGACAATCGCTAGTATTTTACCTAATAAAAATTATAGAACTAGGTACGAAGTATAGACAATAGTTCTGTACGAACAAATGTTATTAAAACAAATTATCAATTAACTTTCAAATCTTGATACTGGTGTTCAGTTAACCAGCAAATTGGATAGTAATGAAACTATAATAATAAGTTTGAAAAACGTGCATCTAAGGGGTAATTGTTAAAAAGCAATAAGGGATAAGGGTCTCGTAATTCATACCCTATGGTACCAATTGCCTGCGCATATGTTTGAGTATATGAATGTAATTGGCATGTGGTCGAGTGGTCTGTTCAATTGGCAATAAAAACATTTATATTATACACAGACAGTCAGACTAATAAAACGCATATGTAGTATTTTTACCAACACTAACAGTCAGGTAAACCGCAACTTACGACTACCCTAAAAGTAACATCGTTCAAGAAATGAAGCAGAAACTTTCCTAATCATAAGTTGAATTCAATATATTCGGGAGTCGCAGCCTCGGGCAGACCCAACAACCCTCAAATCTTAAGGGAGCCATGTTTATTTTCCGGGTGGTTACGTCGTCGGCTAGTTAAAATTTATGATTATGAATATGAGCCTGATTGTATTATGAAATTGGATTCCTTCTACCAACACAAGTTTATGGATGAAGTTACTTATGAAAGTAAGTAGTTTCCATGTTACATATCTATCGATACGAGTGGTCGCCCAGTGGTCGAAATTCGACCGTAATTTTATTAAGGCTGCACGGATTGTATCCTAAGCAATGAAAAATTAAAAAGATAGAATGTGAGTTTGGATTGGCATTGACAGATTTTGGCCGCTCCTCTTCCGTTTTTGAAAATTTTGAAAAGAGTATTATTCTTGTGTGTCAAATACATATGCGTGTGTGTCAATTACATGGTAGTGTGTGTAATGTTTGTTTTATTGATTTAATGTATTTTTTATGCAAAATTTAAAAAATATATTAACATTCTGTACTCCTTCTCTATAAAAACTATAAGTGTGCAAAATTTCATACTCCTCCGTCCGCGCAATTTTCGTAAAAAAGGGGTACAAAGTTTTTGCTTACGTTTTAATATATAGATAACTTTCTAAGTATCAAAAAAGTAGTATCTTGATTTGTAGAAACGACACAATTGAAGATATTGAATAAAAGCACAAAAACAATGGCAGTAGATGGATATCGTTATTAGGTGCGAGAAAAACAAATTTGTAGAGCAAACAGCCACTTCCCGAACGATTTATCTTGAGGTCTCGTAATAATTCATTTTAATGGCAAACAAAAGCGCAAGAGATCTGTGAAATGGAATGTCTGTATTATTTGTTATTCTTGACTGGGACTGAAAGGACTAATGAACGGCTTTATCCTCACTGTGTTTACTTAGCATTTTGTCGCCAGTTGCTCATATTGTTTTAATTCCGATTTACGTTTATACTAAAGCGACATAAACCGAGAATTAAGGCCTACAAAACAGGATTATTGCAAACACGCCCACATTAATTCATTAGCGTAGTTATTAAGGTGCAGTCAAATGTCAACTTGTGTTAAAATCCAAATATTTCAACGTTATTATTTAACGAATTCGCTTGCTGTTCGTTTACCGTACTACCGTTTTCACGTCGAAACGGATTCCAGGAGTCAATTTCCTGTTTCCGAATATCAACATTTTCATGTGGAATCCATTGTTGTGATTTCTCGCTGTAAAGTCTATAAATAAAGCGCAAGGGTAAACTGGTGGCTATTATTTTAGATGGGTGTTTTTTAGCTGCGTAAATCGGTAGCCACTCTCACCACGTCATAAAAGCTGAAACGACGTTCCTTTGACAATACTACTACACACGCATTTGGATACGTGAACCTTTTGAAGCTATATCACGTAACGTATCCCTGATGAAATCTCGAGAAGACGGAATAGCTTACGACATTTGAAAATGGAGGGCGCATTTTATAGGTATTTGCTTATAAGTTTTTGTTGCAATGTAAAGTTGTTTATATGTCTGGAACACTGCTAGTAGATAGGTATTATGAAGCAGTAGGTATTATGAATAAACATTATGACTTTTGAAGTTTAAATGTAAACTTCACATTGTTGTTTTTATCCTGGATTTCTGATACAGGAACCTTTGAAGGTTCCATTGTCGCAGTGAGACGGACATGTGTTAATTATTTTTTATTTCATCTCATCTGATGTGATAACAATGGCGGATATGGAAGTCCATTTCACCCAAAATCCTTAAGGCGAGGGTTTAAAAAAAAAACGATGTTTTTAAATGAGTTTTATTCGAAATGTATAAGGATATTAAATCCAATAAAAATATATGTTATTCATTGGTCTTTTATCTAGTAATTTCGGCTAGTATTTTCACGATATTCTACAATTTCCTGCATCGAATATAATATCAAACATATGTCTTATTAATAAACTAAATATCATTTTATTCAGGCTATACACCGTTTCAGACAAAGAAAAATATACCAAACCAATTGTATTTGAATATGTAACAGTTGTCGGCCATTAACATTTTAATAATAAGTAAACGTTCAATAAAATCCACATTATTGCCTAATTCGACGCTCGCACCATCATTCAGTCTCGGGCAGAACGCCTTCGAAATCTTACAGTCGGAAACGCTCGCCTTAACTACTGAGGCACTAGCTTTCTTATCTCTAGCTGCCGGAACACAACAATGCTACAAACATTGATGTTATAGCGACATTTTTAGATAAGATGGTGGTAGCCAGGCGGACAAACAAAGCCCTACCACCAACCAAACCGAGTAGTCTTATAATTAGTTCATTGAAAGTTTCCGTCAAATTAATTTAATTATTTATTTAATTAATTTAATTAAATAAATTTAATCCTTCCCTCTTTCTTATTTACACAAACCCGCAATGTACCGAAAACGTAATGTCAGGAAATATAAAATAGACGCGGGCAAAGTAAATCCGTAAAATGAGTTCGTTAAATATTACAGTGGCTAAGAATTGGCTCAACGTTTTTCGGAACAATATTAAAAGTTTTCGTTTGGAAAATATTACAAACACTGCTATCTAGGACATCTACATTGTTCTTGGTGACTTGTTGCTCATTATAGCCCATGTCTTGGAACGTTTATTACGTGACATGACCAAATATGATTCAATGCTTTAGCAGTCAGCTCAGTCATGTACTTACAGCAAAGCGGAGCACGGGTTCAAGTTCGTTCAGACGATAGCATCAAGGTGTTTGTTTTGTTGTGAAGGCCCCGGGCGCCGGCATCGTCTGTACTCGGCACCCTTGGCTCGTGTTTAGATATACAATTACTGGAACTACTATGGATTCAGCTACCAAAGAAGAACTTATAGAAATCGAAGGAATACAAGTTTGACATGCGGCTTCTATCACGGAGAGGTATGTCAGTAATTATACAAGATAGAAATTAAATAAGTATGTTCTTAATCCATAATGTTTGTTTACGTATAACGAAAGAAGTAATCGTATTGCGCCGACTCCAAATAAGATTGAGAACAGGACAGGCAAATGATGATGATTCATGGCATGGTCCATGGTATATCTGTCGCCATTACAACAATTAGCACTTGCAGCATTTTGAACTTGAAAATAAAAGTAAAAAATAAAATTCATTACGACAATGTTAGTAGTATTGATCTGTTCTAAAAGCTAGGGATAAAAAAGCTAGTCCATCAGAAGTTAAGGGTTGCGTCCGAGGGCGGTGCACTTTCATCTTGGGCCTTATCGTCACATACGTTCAGGTGAGACGAAGGCGAAAAGAGCTTCCTCGTTGCGGAAGCTTATTAAACTAAAAGAAAGATGCCCTCCATAATAGCATCAAGAGTTTATTTGAGCGAGAACGAGCTTATTTAATGTTTTGTTTAATTTTTACTTTAAAAATAACATAACGAGGTACAGGGAGGGATGCCATGTTTTTCTTCAGTTCACACCTTACACGTGTAATGTCATGTCATGTAGTTTGATTACCATAAGGAACAGCACTCTTCTATTTTGGTTTACATGGGGCGCCACACGCAGGCGTTAGTTAATTGTTTTTTCTACAAAAATAAACATCTTAATTGCATTGTTGGTAAGAGTTGATGGACATAAGCAGAAGATTTGTCTGTTTCAACTTTATACATACATGTTGAAATAGAAACTAAATAGCTCAGCTCGCGGCTTCATCCACGTGAAATTCGGTCTGTCGTGAATTCTTGAAAGAATAAGATGTTGATCAGGATAAGCTCTACCTGTGTACAAAATTTCATCCAGGTGAAACATACTAACTTCGCATTAATAAAATTAGTAAAATTTATTCATACAAATCCTAACGAAAAAAACTTAAGCTGTTGTAAGTACGGTTCATAGACGTGTATTACTACAGTGTACACTTGAACATTTGAAGATTATGTCAGCCAAAACATCAACATCCAAACATATTCAAATGAGTTGGCCGATGAGATATTATTTGACGACAAATGAAAAGCAATGTTATGTAATGGAAGAGCAAGACAATAATGGGAATGCGTAGGAGTACGAGACGAGGTCTGTCGTCGTGCGCCAGACCCGCGGACACCTACGCAGGTAACTGTACGGAACTACAACACAAACAAGTTCTGTATGTATACACCAAACATGGAACGAGACTACGAGTTACGTATTTTTACTCAATGAAAAGAATCGGTTTTGTAATGTTGAAGAAAGTTTATGTAAGACAAGCTAATATTAGCTAATATTTAATACTCTTTAAATAATAACGTATGATGTATATGGACAGGCTGAATGAAAGATGATATGGCAAAATTGGCAAAGAAAGAAGTTGAAGTTGGCCATCCAATAATGTTGTTGTTGACTCAACATTTACTTCATTGAGAATGGCAGAAAAGTTTTTGTAAATAAACGTACATGTATCACCAAATTGCTATACATCTTAAATCATAAAATTGTCCCTATTTTATTGAATTAATCAAGAAATTACTCGTTAACAATGATGCTGTGCAAAAGTGGACAGCAGTAATTGTGAACATCGTAATAGTTGCATAAAATAATGATGGACATGAAACAGGCAACTGCACAACACGCCGCGAAGCGGTGTGACTTGATGATTACGAGCTGTAATACTACGTAATGACTTAAAAGCATTTTTAAGATCCAACACAAAACGAAATGATGCGGCACCCTGTTTGGGACATGCTTATTTTACTTTACATGCTTGTGGTATAATGAATGCTATGCTTAAAGTCGGTTGACAATGTAATCAACATATTCGTGCCACAAATTGAACCGAAAAATTATGCGAGAAAAATTGCTGGTTTCGGTTAGTTAGTGGTGGGTACTGGTGACTATATTACTGGCTATTGTATGTACTCGTAGCAAAATAACATAATAAGCAAGTGCTGATTTTTTATAAGGTTAACATGCTGAACAGAAAATTTCAGTTTCATTGAATTAAGAAATGTGTAATATGAGTAACAACTTGTTTGAAAGAAGTATAAAAACTTAAATAGGTACGTAAATATTTTGATTAAGGAGAGGTATGTGTAATTTTGTTACTACTACGTACTACTTACCATATTATTACGAAATGTACGGAAGGAGCTAAAATTAATAGTTTACTGAGTTAACTATTAACTTTAAAGAATACTCGTACTATTTTGTAACATCTGTTATTTTAAATTGCTCACAACGATGTCATTAAGCTAATATTTATTGCTCCAAGGTATACATATCGCCAATGATGTGTAAAGACTGCATACTACAAAGGCCTTTATCTAATCTTTTTTGAATTTGTTAACGTAAGGCGAACACCTTTTGCTGATAAGAGTATTACTATCTGTAGCAAGCAACCTAATTTTATTCGTTACACAAAAACTCATATTCTTAAAGATAGTAAGTAAAGTAGTAAGAATATAATTAGGTATAATGTAGGATTCGAAGTATATGCACACTAGAGATTTTATGGTAGCGTGATGTTGGCTTAAAAGATGATTTGACTAAACTGATAAATATGATGATGATATGTTAAGCTGTCGAGAGGCAGAACGACGATGTTAATAATACTTAGAAAGTCGTAGGACGTACAAAGCGTAATTTTAGCAGTAAGGAGTGCAAATCCCCGAGTCTTTTTACATTCAACAATACTTACGTCAAGAAAGGTCAATTTGTCAATCGTGACGGCAATCAGCAGGAGGTCGTTGACATTGACATTGATACGCAACGCAATGTTGGAGAATTACAATTGATTGACATTCAAGTACTGCAAAGCTTGACAGAATTGTAAGCTCAAGGAACATGACTTGGATAGCATCAGAAATGTTTATTTAATTCCTTTCCTGGATGGTATACATTATGTTGGAAAATGATCAGTAACTGTCATCGTGATGAATGTTGTACAGGTTTGAAGGTTTCTGCAGAATGGTTTTATCTTTCTTTATTCATGTCTTCTTGACAAATTCTTAATGCATTACGTATATCGTGTAAACGAATATCTGTAACAGCAGTACCATCACCAGAGATGCTCTCTGCTCTGTAATGAAGGCCAAGGTATCGGGTAACGCTCCCTACAGATGCATTATGTGGAACGCTGACTGTTCGCTTTCACTGTATGAATGCTGGTAACCTAACACCCACACGAGAGCTGGGAGGTTCAGTGGATCAACCTGATAAAACACACTGGTCAGCTTATGCTTAAATGATAAAGGCGAGTGCATTTCAGTTGCTTGATATACGCGTAGTATAAAAGAGCGTATATACTCTTATTAGGTGCTGTGAAATTATAATTCTTAATAATGTCAAAAAAGGAACTCAACATTTATCTTTAACTTCATGGTTATGTAGTACTCGTATAGCAATGATTAATTTACTCTCAAATACCGTTGTAGTATGCTTCATGCATAATTTGATGTTTCAAAGTGCATGTTGGAACTTCCATTCAGAATCTGATATGTGTTGTTGCAATATTTGTAGTCATCACTTCAATCTGTAGACACTTCAGTGTGACACCTCGAAGTTCCTTGCTGTGTATAAGCATATTTAAAATACCTGCATGTAATTGTATTTACCCTAGGAGCATTCGAGTGGCTCGCCAAGATACGGGGTGGTTGTTTATATTCACCGAAAGCCCGTTCTGCCCACACCCTCCTACGTTCCATTGTACGTGATCAAACCTTATTAACATTACAATAAGTCGGCTTTGGCTTAGCGCCATGTCATTCTCTCTATTATACTCTCTTAGTTATGTTTTCGGCATTTGCTTACCAGTCAGTAAGATTTTCCTGCTATGGCGCGACATCGGCAGTGGAATTTCATAAAGCAATACAGTTTCGTTGTTTGTAAGTTTTTGCTATTTCATTAACGGATTTTTAGCATAAAATAGGAGAGTCTGTTTCTTTATATAACTAAAATATCAAGAATACCGACATGTACTGCCACTCATAATTTGCCATCAATCACCTAAGACGAGACGTAATTGCAAGTTATTTCCAACACATTCGCTCTAAAATTTTACTGTAATGCGAAAGCATTAAGATGTCAGTCAAAATTGCCTTGCACACTCAATAATATAGAAATAACAGTAACGTGAACTTTAAGATAAAACATGTAAAATAAATTTAAAATCTTATTTAAAGACGCCCTGCTTATATTATGCATCTTCTCAAGAAACCACAAATGTTTTATCAAATTGATTGCAAGAAATTACTAGTTACTAGTTTGTGAATTGTGACAAAACGACAAGTTAACCACGGAGGGTCACATTTTAGATTGGACATTTGAATTCAATGATAAACTATTTGTTATTAAATTCCCTTCTCTGAACTGGGTCAAATACATACCAAGAATGTACGCCTCATATACAAACAGAGTCGGTCGGTGGCTATGGCTAGGTGTCTGTGTCGTAATTCGATCGCTCGTCACCAATCGATATCCCTTATCTATAGTTGTTCAAGTTACGATAGCCGATCCACGAATGCATTGCGATGCAATGGCGCGTTCTACAAATACAGATGTTAAATTAAGGACGCCTTACTGGCTGACAGGTTTATTTGGGGTTTTCACTGATAGTTTTTTGATGTTTCCTGTTTATATTACGACCGTACGATATATTAAAATGATATCGCTATCATCGCATGGACACGTGCTAGCTACCGTTCTAATTTGCCCTCAATTGAGTAATGTGGTTACTGTGTGTAATACAGATCTGTGGTATGTAATATGTTTGTCAGGATTAAGACGGCCAACATTTTTGTATAATTCTTCAAGAACAGATTTAGTGCCGAGAATAAGCAAGATTTTCAGCATCATAATCACAACTAAAACAAGTCCGCTGCTGAAAATAGGCCTCCCCAAAGTATTTCTACAAGACCGGTTATCGGTTCACCATCTTTGAGGAATACCTACAGTGCGTGTTTCGGTACGCGATCGCCACTCGAGAATACTACCCTGCTTCTATCAGACGTGCGTCCGAATCACAAACATCTAATTGATAAATTCTCTCATTTACATTATCAACGTTATATTGCTGATTAACAACGATGAACGCCTCGTTTCGATACAGTTCTATGAGCATTATAATGATTATGCAAAGTAGCATTTTAACCCTTGACTCACGTGTCAGACGCACGTCTCCCTCGGTTCAGTGGGCAGTCGGCAGGTGGGCGACTAACGGTCGGTACTAGGGACCGGTGCGACAAACCGCTGCTATACCGAGCTCGCGAAGCGCAAGGCTGTCCTTCCACAGCGTTTACGCTGCCAGCCCGCTTGAAATTGCATTTTAACGGTCCCCTCGACCTTTGAGGTGAAAGAGTGTAAACAGATTCTTATTTATAGTGTGTTTAAATGATGTTTTATGGTATACGGAATGCTAGCGAGCGACTACTTTTACGACCTTGATGCTTAAATACCGTATTAGCGTGCATTTTCCATTAGCAAGTTTTAAAGCTATATGTATTTCTAGTTTATTAAAACTTGTTACGTAAAATTGATAAAGTTACTATACGGTATGTAGCCTTGGCGTTTTAGTACGTGGTTAAAAATCGATAAATGCATCTAATACCTTGCCTGTCATGAAATAATAAACGCTCATGCGAGTTTTAGACACGAAACCATCACGAAACTCGACAATGGGGCTGCTCACCCTTCGGTACGGACTCGTTTTATGGCTTTTAATAATTTGGTGTGTAAGCTGCATTGATTGTTAGATATTTTGGTAGCAGCTGTTCGCTGTTACCAGGATTAAGAGTATAAATTATTTTTTTAATGTTTGCCAAGGTGACTGCGGAGAAGATAAGATTTAATCTGGGTGGAACGCCAAGAGATTGTGTGTGACATGTGAATGCAGTTTAGTTAATCACACCTTTCTACGGTTACTGCATGGCTACTGATTCTTGATTATAACAATAATACTAAGCTAGTATCATGTATGGTTGACTACAATAAAATAATAATGCAAATTAGCTTCTGTAATAGAACTTTTAATGCTGAGAGTATACTCATTTTGTTGTCTCGAACGTTTCTAACTTGACGTGCAATTTTAAACCACTCTCTATCGTATTTTAGTAAAATTTAGTGGTTATTACTAAAAAAAATTGCTAGCAAAAGGCATCAAAAGTCGAAACGCGTAAAGTTCACGATCGAAATAATTAGCCTTTAATGCGATACTATTTTACAACTATACAAACTTTTTATTACTTACACAAGTAGGATTTTTCAATACTACTTCACATTCATGACCCCGAAATTGCTGTTAATAGAGTAGGTAGGTATCTTGAATGAAACGCCGCCGCCGGTTAGTTTCACGTCCATAAACGGTCGATGTGCGGCACAAAATCGTCTGCCGAAGCCAAAACCAGTACTAGAGGTTGCGCAGTGGCAGGGTCGTTCACCGCGGTAGCCGGGCGCATGGAGCCACCAAATAAATCATCGGTTACATGAGCTCAGCAAAACGCTGACATAACATATTAATGAAGCGAACCTAAGGTTAACATTACGTGTTCCCACGAACACGGCGACGCCGATAATATGTCACACAAACGCAACATAATGCAAGTAATGAATACTTACAGCACGATATTTTTCTTCACTACCTACCTACCTCCCAGTCCCAGCATATTTTATGTAAGTACTTATTATATTTCAGCGTATCAGGTGTCGTAATTCATGGTTATTGTGAGGTGTGAAGAATGTTGTGGTACAGGGAAATCTCGTTAACCGTTATTAATAACGGCGAAATGTCGTGCGACAGCGATTTAATTTAATTTTGAGGAACCTATACTTACTAAAGTTCTTTAACCTTCAAGACAATAATAGCGCTAAGAAGGTTTCAGTGTCTATAATCAGTGGAACTAAGAATTTAACAACACTGAACACACAATGATATTATCATATATGATCATTTGTCGTTTAACTACATTTGTTTTTGTTTTCAGGGAAAGCAGCCACGATACTGAAGGAGATCTAAGTAGGTACTTTACAGGTCTTCGATGTGATATTCTAGAAAAACACTTCAACAACGTCATTAGCGGTGTAGTTCGTTATCTACTAAAGTTCTTCATAATAATAATAATAATCAGTAATATGATAGACATAACGGCGCACATTTGTGTTTTAACTAGATTTTCTTTAGTTTTTGAGAAAGCATCTGCTAGACACTGAAGGAGATCTAAGAACTTGAACAGGTGATGTTCTGGGAAACCACTTCACCAACGTCATTAAATCAAAGTGGCTGTCATTAATCCATAACTATGTTGTCATACAACATATCATGTGTAATCTGTGAAATTCAGAATTTTTTAATTACAGTAACTTTTGTTTCAACGAGATTTTCTTTTGTTTTTAGAGAAAGCATCCACGAGAAACTGAAGGAGGTCCTGCTATGCTGCTATCTTGACCGGCATTATTCTGGGAAATCACTTCACCAACGTCATTAAATCAAAGTGGCTGTCATTAATCCATAACTCCGTTGGCACACTACATACCATGTGTCATTGCACGGCGTGCCCGCAACAGCCATTATTGTGCGGACGTGGGACACGGAGCCCTTATCTAACCCATTACGCTCGCAATCAGATATTTCCACCTTTATTTTTACGCTGTCACCCGACAGAAACAATATTTTTTATCTCTACAATGATTCACGTTTATTGTGCATCATATGTGGCCTTTATAAAACAACGTTTCAAAATTATCATATCCTTCTATCCTGTCGACTGCAGTAGCTCGTTAAATGTTTTATTAGTTACAATGTTGAGGGATGTTCGAAATGAACGATGCTGTGAAATCGTCGTCGCTATGCAATCATAATATAGTTTCAGTACTTTAATTAATCTGCTTTTATGAAAACTACAGTGCGGTAAATGACGATAAATTGAAACTTAAGTAAGCAATATTTAATGTGAAGTTAAGCGTTATTCATTTGTTGGCAACACAGAATGACAACCGTCTATTGTTTAATTCCTCCGTCAATTCAAAACCGATACGTCGGACGCTAGTTGAATACTTAATGGACGCAACAATATCGCAATCTAAAGTCTAAAATACCTGCTTGGGTACAGTGGGAACGGTCCAGTCACGCCGCATAATAAAATCCATAGTCTGTGGGCCTGCTCGGAAATTTCAATTCGATTGTCAGATCTTGTTAATGTTGATGGTTTGATGTTCCTTGTTAAGTCGGTAACAGATTGAACGAGGAATCACGTTCAACTTTTCTGTCATTCCTTAATTGAATATGGGTGCAGTTGTGAGTTAGGTTAGAGGCTAATATCGACACTAAAACTACTCGACCATGCCTCTGCCTTGTTTAAAATCATCTTCGCAGAATGTTTTCTTCTTTCATTCTCCTCGATCAGCCATCATCTCAATATTTAATCCCTTTTTTGTCATTTAATCTTTCACACAGTCTATATCTTTTCTTCGGTCTTCCTTTTCCATATAGCTTTAAATTTTTATGCTTATCAATTTTATCGTCACATGCTGATTATATTTTCTCATTACATGTCCATAACATAACACGACCGTCGGTTTCGACTCAGTCACTAAGTAATGCTTTTTTCAGATTTGCCCTAATGTACTCAACCCTCACTTTATCCATTCCAAAACAACTACATAAATGTATACTTCAAGAGTAAAGGGCCTCACCTTATACTGGATAGGAATTTTCCTTTAACAATTCCTTTGCGATATTTTTTGGTGCCAACGGGCTACATAGCAGATACTTAGATGCCAAGAACATCCGCTTGCAATATAAATGAGCTGATCGAACGGGAGGCCGCAATATGGATGAGAGAGGCTTGTCTTGCCCATATTAGCCCATAGTCGTTAACTTGTCTCGCCAAAGTGCGGTAGGTGGGTACGAGATGTTCAGTGATACGGTGCTAATAAACAACAGAATCGATAAGTCCAAAACCTTGTGCACTTAAAAGTTTCTGAACAGTTTCAGCGAAGAATCTACAAGCAGATTATAAGATTTAACACAAACGGTGAAAAGGTTTCACATCACTTAAATGTTCAAGTTTGCGCTAATACTACGAATAAAAATCGAACTCTTTATACGTATTTTCTCGTATTAGGGTTAAATAATATGTAAAGTACACGCTAGCAGATCCATACAAAATGTTTTTATTTTAACATTTGAAAGCACTTTTGCGGTTTAGTTTCTGAGATCACTGGTTTCCAACTCAGAGATCCTGGGTAAGCCCCCGCTTATCCAGGATCATGGGTGCATATAGTGGTAGGGCTTGGTTTAAGTTCATCTGGCTGGCGACCACTCTTTTATCTAAGTCTGTCGCCACTGTAACAAATTTTTGTTTACAGTAATGTTGTTTCGACAGTTAATGAAAGATAAAGACAGTTCTTCGGTAGTTCGGGATTACGGGCTTCCATCTATCTTTGGTCTTATCTTATCAATACTTGACGAGATGAAGGTCAACCGATTACCAGTTGTGGAATATAACATTACTTTACAATAATTAACCAATCTATATCTATATTATTAATATTATAAAGCTGAAGAGTTTGTTTGTTTGAACGCGCTAATCTCAGGAACTACTGGTTCGAATTGAAAAATTATTTTTGTGTTAGATAGTCCATTTATTGAGGAAGGCTTTAGGTTATATAATATCACGCTGCGACCAATAGGAGTGAAGCATCAGTAAAAAATGTTGCAAAACGGGAACAAGAGCCTAAAAAATTAAAAATGCTGCCGAAAGTCACTATTCCACGCGGACGAAGTCGCGAGCACAGCTAGTATAAAATAAATATGTGTTTGTATGTACCTCTTTCACATCTAAATGGAACATAGAACCGACGTGATTTGGTGCACAATGATAGATGGAAAACTCGTGCTATAGGCTAATTTTTATCCCAATGAAACATCTCATTGCTTCGGGAATTCACAACAGAGATTTGACGCGCGCGACGCTAGTTGGCAAACAAAATAAAACAAAAATAAAAGTCATTCCAGAATTGTCTGCACATCTCTGATTGAATGATCTTACGATGCTTCGATTGATAGATTGCTCTGATTAAAACCAAACAAAGGGAGTGGTTTATGTCGACGGCTGTGGTACATTCAATACATTCCAATCAGAACTTGATTTAGCTTTTATGACTTGTTGTATATTTATATGAATTTCTATAGGTAAGTAAGTAAGTAAATCATTTATAAGATCTATATGGATACAAATTGGTCGTTTCATGCACGTCCTCGAAGTAATAAAAAAATCTGATTATTATAAATAGTTTTTTTCTGCATTCACAATGCCATGTTGTTATATTTAAAAGTCTTACAAGACTGCCTCAGCTGGGAATGGTTCTTTAACCCAAGACCTTTTTCAAATACTGAATGCTGCAATTGAGCAATTAATAATTCAAGCCAATCTTTTCAATTGAAAAAGCAGTCGGCCGGTTCGCGAAAGGTACAGTACCTATAGACAGTCACAAGAAAAAATATATACTATTTTTCTCAGACAAAGTTACTGTAGGTACTTAATGGTTTTTATGAGAAATATATTTCAATAACCTTAAAATTTTTTTTTTTCCTTTTACTTTCTTTTAAAAGCTTTTTTCTTTTTTGTTAGGCATTATTTTTATTTATTTATTTATTCTTGATTAACAATAGAGATTAGCGAAAGTATGTAACGGTTGGCAACAAGCAACAATGTGGACTAAATTATTTATTAAAACATTAAGCTAGATGAGACTTGTATAGGAAAGGAAGTGCAGTAAATTTTACTGATACAAACAACGTAAAGAAAAACGACAAAGGTCAATGCCGGTCAATTTTTAATTGCGTTGCACCAATGTAAAAATGTATTTAAACTAACCCCTATTTTCAAAAAAAAAAAAACAAATGTTGAAAAAATTTCCACGAGCAGGATTTGAACCCGCACCCTTCTGACATACCGGGTCAGGTATTTCTTAATTCTTCTTAATTTTTTCAACATTTGCGTTTTTGTAATTTGTTCGCAACAAAATTTGCGTTAAAAAAATTATATAAACACCCTATTTTTAAGTACCTAATTGTTTTTACCCATGGACCTTAGTAGTCTGAAATAAAAAGATTTGATTTGATTTGAATAAATAAATAATTAATAAACTTTCCTACACTCGCACCAATTATCTAGCCCAAGAGGAGCTTCGTTATGAAACTCGTTAAATGGTTACTAGACAACGGCTAAACATACTTAAAATACTTTAAATACATACTTACTATACATAGAAAACACCCAGACCCGAGACAATTTAAAAAAACAATAATTTCTAAATTGACACGACCGGGAATCGAACCCGGGACCTCAGAGATGGCGACACCATCAAAACCGATGTACAAACCGCTCGACCAAGGAGGTCATCAAAATGCCCGTCGAATGCCGCGTCAAAGGTGTTAGGGGTATTGTCAATTTTTTTTTTTTTTTAAATATTTAGACAACATCACATACATTGTTCTGATCCCAAGGTAAGTAGCTAAAGCACTCGTTTCATGGAAATCAGAAACAACGACGGTACCACAACCACCCAGACCCGACACAATATCGAAAAGTTCGTTTTCGACATTGACCCGACCGGGAATCGAACCCGGGACCTCTAGAGTTAGCGCCGCCCAAAGTCCGGCGTGCAAGCTACGGAGGTTCGTCATTATTATAAATAGTATTGCAAATAGGTGCGTAAAAGCAATAGGAACATCTAAGACTCAATAAGGAAAACTATTTACAATTAGCTGTCTATCACGTAATCAGCTTACAAGTGGTTGTAGCTATGAAGCACTCGGTCATTACCTTAGCTGCAATCAAAGAGTGCTGACGCTTAGTATAAGTTTATTCACCATACGAATTACGAACACGTTACGAGAATTAATATGGCAATGAAGCAGCACTTCTGAAATAAATCCTATCTCCTACAAATTCTTGTTACGTTACTTGATCCAATGGAGAATTAGAACTCGCACTTAGGAGTCAGTTAGTAATGCCATAAAACAATCATAAGTAAGTCTTTGATTTATTAAAAGCTACAGTAATTTATCATCAGCACTTACAGGATATTACGTAGAGCTATGTCAGAATATCCTTTCTCCTTCAGCTAAGATTACATCACATTCCCACGTATAACAACGTCATCTGTTCGCAATGGACCATTTGGAAACAGTGGTTTCGATTATACATACGTCAGATTTAATGCACATGTTCGTTGGTCTATTATTATTATCCACTACTAAGTATATCGAGTTACTTGCGTGGGTTATAAATTATAATTGTCAATTGCCTCGTGACGTGGAAAATTTAATAATAATAACAAACTTTATTTGCACACAAAAAATACAGATACAGACAAATTGATGAAAAAAAATAGTACAATATAGGCGGCCTTATTGCTAACAAGCAATCTCTTCCAGGCAACCTTGGGCTAAAATAATAAAATTTAATATCTTTTAGGACTGTATTCTTAATGTTTGAAAATTATATCATCATCACGTTACGCGACTTAGAATGGAATCTTTGCGAAATTATTAAACGATATTGCCTATTAAATTAGGCAATTAACGAATGAACGAACATTTTGTCCCTTCGCAAGTGAGCGGGGTATAGCGAAGTATTAAACGGAATTAGCAGAAGCCACAAAACTGCTTGTATAAACTAGGTGGTTATAGTATTGCGGGGAACCTAAGTCGCAATTACGTGTCACATTTAAAATCAAAACGACAATTTCAAATTGAAGATCATGGTCTTAAAGGAGATTAATAAAATCGTACCTATTACATATGCTCCGGTAGCCATCACACTTGTACTTACGAAAAACCAACCTAGTGATGTTTATGACCTTGGCCGTAATTTTATGTTTTGGATAAAGCGTGTGGCGTGCTTGGTTTGTTTCATTTTCATTTGAACAGTACTGTAGATGTTTTTTTTAATAAGATACAGAGAAAGCAACAAACAGGATGTTTCGGAGTTTAATTCACCATACGATCACTTTAACAAAAAATATTTTTGTTAAATTTTGAATGGCAGAATTTTTTACAAGGAGGGCGCTCTGCTTCAATGCCATTAAAAATATCTTTTTCGTTTCGGCAAATCTCAAAGTCCAAATGTAAAATCAGACAATTAATAACACACGATTATGAACGCTTTACAATAGCAGTATCAATCACCTGTCTAAATGCAATAGATCTCTTTGCGGAAGATTTCGAAAAAATTGGGCGCGACACAGGAAGTTGTAAAATTTTCGAAGTCAAAAGGCGTATAGGTGCGCTCGTCCTTTATATTCGCATTACAGCAGACAAAAGCCGACATTTTTAAATAACCACCTCACTGTGAATCGCGAACAATCGATCTCGGCAATGGATCACACGCTGCGCGCGCGCCGTTGCGCGAACAATTGCGCCCGAAAATGTACGGAATAATGGAACTTTTCCTGCATTGTATGAATAAAAATACGAATTATTCAAGAGTAGCACAATGGAGCGCAACACAAAAATCGTGGCAGCATATCGGAACGTCGACGTGAAATTGTGCAATTACGATTTTGGTGATGGCGACTCGAGTCCTTATTTCATGAACGATGTAAGTATTGGTAAGTTTAATATTTTATATCTATTCCACAATGAGGAAGCGCTTGGCCTTCATATCCTGGCAAGTAACGATAAGGCTGAAGGTGAAGGCGCACTTCACCCGGAACCCTCATCAACTAAAGAACTGGCTTTTCTATCTGGTAGCTGTCGGAACACAATAATGTTACTAACATTGTTATGGCGACATATGCATAGATGGTAGATAGCCAGACAGAGTAAAAACTAGTCCTACCACTGACCAATCCGAGTTCAATAACCTCCTTTGGAAATCGGGTTCGGAGACCTTTAGGTCTGGCTCTAACAAATAGCCCACGGAATCGTTAAAATATTCACTTATTTATTGTTAATATTTACTGTCATCCTTAAAAAAAGACGGATAGTTCCCTTCCTTCCTTCCTCAAGTTTACAAAAAATGTGGTAAAGAGTCGAACAAAGGGCAGGACTTCCGATCAGCTGTCGCGGCGCCCCTGTATTACGGGGCTTCTCTAATATTAACTAGCGTATCCCGGGAACACGCGACGGTGCCGGTGTCTTTGAGCTCGCACGAATTCAAAACTATTACCAGGTCAAATCTAACTTTTAAGTTAATAAAAGTCCTCACAGAGACAATATATATCTATATTAATGAAATACATCTTGGAGCTAAAGCCCGGTGAAGCTGAAAATGCCGTTTGAGGCAATCAGCAAACACTCAAAAAAAATTTGTTGTGTTAAAAATATCTAAATTTTTACAAATTTTGTTATATGAAGAAGTCATTCTATACAAAGGCGAATATTGGTAAAAATTAGTACGACAGGTAGGCTGAATGTTTTTCTGTTAACCAGACGACTGCTAGACCGCGGAATCAGCAAGCTGAGTTTCGCAAGTAAGTCAGGACTGTCTATCCTTCCAGTGAATATTTTGTGCAAAAGCAAGATATCGGCAATGTTCCGCCTGTGTTCAAGAGGAGCCAATTTAAAATATGCAAGTCTGGAGTCGTAAGATGTTAGATGTCGGCAGAGATTGTTGTAGTAGGCAGTAGATAGTTGCTGTTATTACAAGCAGGACGATATTAGGTATAATAGATACTTTTCTGAACTAAGAACAACTGGAAAGTTGGTTAGAATTCAATGATGAATGATGAAAGATATAAACCAACAATGATAGCACCTAATTTAATTACATATTAAACTTGAAGGCGATTTCCGAGAACAATTTACAAAATGTTGCAATAATACACCATGTGTCGATGAAAGCAGGGGTGGGAAGTGCAAAATTTATTGCCAAGTATCTGCTAAATAATTGCGTCCAAACAATAACGTCTGATTCTTCCATAGAATGTGAAAATTTTACGACCAACTTATCGAAACAGCTCAACAGTAGTTAACGTTGGTTACTATGTGAAGTTCTACTGACTGATAAACGATCGCACAGCCTAAACCGCTGGAACTAGAACGCAGATTTTTTTTCAGGCTAATCTCTTTCTGACATAAGCAAGGGGTAATACAGGAATTCCCGAAATTCCATATATACGATAGATACGGGTGTTTACACGTACGAAGTCACAAGCTGTCGCTAGTTACGATGTAAAGGTTAAGTCATAAAATTCCCGAATTAGAATAGTGTGTCGTCAAAATTTCGCTTTACGTCCAGTCATTAACCATTTGGAAAGGCAGAAGGATTAGTTAGTCGGAAATTTAGTCGTGTAGTTATGTGCCCACCAGTCTGGTGTCGGCTGTCGTGGAAGACGGAGTATATAATTAGCGTGGGCCGCTAAAGGTCATTGTCACAGCTTCACCGTCTCGTCGGCAAGCATCACGGCTGAAATAGTCCTATTGTACTGCAGTCGCTGTTTAAATTAAGCTATTAACAATTAGCAAACCTGGCCTAGAAGAATCCCAGTATTTTAATGAGAAAATAAAGATTAAACAAAATAGCCAATCTAGTGAATGCAATGCTCAATGCACATGGCATATGAACAATTAAATTTGAATACATACTTAAAAAAATGAATTGGCAAGAATGAATCTAATGTTTAGATTTACTTTGAATATTTTTATTTATTAAATTACTTTACAAATGATAAATCATATATTATTTTAAAAACGAATTGACCACAACATTTTTTGTATTGAATAAGAATTAAAGGCAGATACAATTTCGGTGTTCAACTTAATAAAGCTTAGCTTTACGCAACTGTGGTAAATTCAAAACAAGCTTATTATTACTATTTATTATTACCCACTGTCCATTTTGTATGTCTCAAGTTCCGAAGTCATATGCAAAATAATAATTCAACCACTCATGCATACAAAAGCGTGCATTAGTGCCGGCTACCTGGAAGTATTCTTTCTTAGAACCGTGACACAAAAAAAATATTGGGCTTCCCGGTTCCTTCAAAAGTTCCCACAGAGAGCCGAGAGGGGTGAGCTGAGCATCTCAAGTGTGTTTTTGTCTCCTTTTCTATTTGTGGAGTGAGATAATAAAACCCGACCCTAATGCAACTAACCTCTCCAAATGAATTGTGACCTAGGTGTGCTCAAAATACAGGCACCATTACAAACGCAATTTATATTTAGGTAAAGACACAGGCTTAACAAAACCTTCCTCGGGGTATTGGTTTTCGTAATCAATTCAGGCATAACGTATTAGGTAAAGTCGTTAGATTTAAGCCTGGGTTCAGATTACTTGACGAAGACTTGCTTAATACGCACCGACTGCAGTCATTCAATAGCCTGCACAACACTGCTGCGTGGAAAGGCGCTATCGGGGACGAAAGGTGACACCGATGCCTGTGGCGTTAGATATATGGGGGCCAGTACTAGTACTTACTACATCGAAACGTCGTTATTTAGCGGTGTACGTGATTCACGATGTCGTCGCTTAAGCTCAAAATAGTGTAGGACTTTTTAATAGAGCAAAAAACTATCCCATTTTACATGCAGTGATTTTCCAATCATTGTTATGTTTTATAATCTTCTCTAAGAATTTTCGGGAAACATGATAAAAAGAAGTTTTTCTATAGAACAGTACCTTTGTCTTGAGATTTCTACCCAATGACATTTAAAACTCTTAATACCGCCATAATTGATTAGAAATTAAGAGACGATTTAAGATCTATGATGGCGGGGAGTAGCTGGGTCTCAGATCATAGAAAGGAATTCCTTTCTATGATCTGAGAGCTGGGTAAGGGCACTTTAAGAAACTTCAACCACAGTTTTGATCGCTTTATTTTGGCATGTCTGCTCACGATATCTCGTTGAACACGTAATGCCCCTATGCAACAGTTTATTTTTATTATGATGGACAGTTTAACTATGATGCAATCAAGCGTTCAAATCGTTATTGGCACAGGCAATGCACAATCTGTCATCAAGTCATCACCAAACATTATAAATTATTATACCTAGTATTGCTTTCAAATCCATATACCTACTTAATAGTCACATTAAAGTTACAATGTTATGCATGTTAGGGAGTGGTAGGAATGTAATAATCTAACCATTTAATAACTAGACGGTTATCGTATCTGATAATGTCACGTCCGGTACATAAAGCCAGGTGCATGATGTGATAAGCATGCAAAATTGTTTTAATTCGTCTTGGACAATTTGATACGGCAGAGTAAGTAAAAGTTCCTTCAATGTATGGTTAAAAATGGTAAAAAAGGAAGTAAACTTTCTTGGTCATAAATGCTTACATAAAATTGGCATTAAAGTCACAATGTTGCTTCGATCAATGATGTACTAGATAATGGATGGATGGATGGATGGATAATGGATGGATCGGAAAGAAAAATTCATCTAGTGGTCCTATTTGCTCTTACCTATACCACATAGTAGATAAAATGTATTGTGCCTCATCATCTCAGCCAAAGACGTCCACTGCTGGACAAAGGCCTCCCCCAAGGATATGAGGGGTTTTTGCCGTAATCGCCACGCTTGGCAGGCGGGTTGGCGATCGCAGTAGGTTGAGGGTAACCTCAGAGAGATGCTGCTGCCCATCCTCTGGAATGGTCCCTTAGTCGGCTTTTACGACACCCACAAGAAGAGATGGGGTGGTGCAATTCTTTATCCCCGGCACCACACAGGGAATTGTGCCTATACCACCCTATACATTTAAATTTTGAATAACAAAATGATCTGAAAAACATTAGATAGCATCAACAACTTCAACTAACTTTGAACATTAAATCCTACTAATATTATAAACGCGAAAGTTTGTAAGTATGGATGGATGTTTGTTACTCTTTCACGTAAAAACTACTGCATGGATTTGGATGAAATTCGGCATACAGATAGTTTATAACCTGGATTAACACATAGGATAGTTTTTATCCCGATATTCCCACGGTAACGGGAACCACGCGGGTGAAACCGCGAGCGGCCGCTAGTATTAAATATAAAGATTAAATTAAAGTTGCAAAATATTTGCACTTAATATTTACTGTCATCGCCACAAACGTCATTGTGGCTTCGTGGCACCAAAGCCACGTACTGTTTTTAAGCGCTCATCAGGAATCTATAGTATTTAATTGATCAAAGCAATGTTGGTAATAGTTTTTAATAAACTTTCGATTAGATTTTAACAAAATGACACACCAGTATAAGACTTTGTTGAACAACTGTAGCCAGTCCACAGCATCTACTTGTAACATCTTATCCGATATGCGGGCACGGATACACTCCCTATAATTTCCTCTCATACGATATTAAGAGTCCAGTGATTTATGTGACACATAAATATCCTGTATATTTATTGTCAGATCTGAGTACTATATTAAAATGACATTCTATGAATATGTTTAGGGAGCTTAGTGTGTGACTATTAACGTGGTATAACGTTTTATTTGGGCATTAACATCAGGTGAAAAATGGATGGAGATTTGGACTATACGAAACTATTAGACTGCTGTCCTCCTGTAAACCCGTTTGAGAACTCGGATCGCTCCCAGTATGATCGCTCGTAAATTGAATATTTGATTCGATGGTTGCTTTTTCGTACAGTCAACAGCAAAAGTAGATGTTAACTAGATTTCAAAATTAAATTTAAGGTACTAGACACTCGAAGGTTTTTTCGATATGCGTTTAAAAAGTTTTGATTTTCATACTGATTTCATATTTTGAAACTTGACCAATCATCAGTTACCTTTGCTGTTGACTGTACATAGCATTAATTGCTGAGTGTAGTCTTTGCTACTTTTTTTTTTAGGGTTCCGTACCCAAAGGGAAAAACGGGACCCTATACTAAGAATCCGCTGTCCGTCCGTCTGTCACCAGGCTGTATCTCATGAACCGTGATAGTTAGACAGTTGAAATTTTCACAGATGATGTATTTCTGTTGCCGCTATACAACAAATAATAAAAAACAGATTAAAACAAGTATTTATGGGGGGCTCCCATACAACAAACGTGATTTTTTTTTGCTCGTTGTTGATCGATATTGATAACGGCAACAGGTAGACGCTTGAAATATTCACAGAATATTGAGTTATATTATTTACTTCAAAAATAAATAGGTAATTAAATTAAAATAAAATAAATATTTAAGAGGGGCCTCTCATACAACAAACGTGACAATGAACGTGATAGTTACAATTTGGCGGTCTTATCGCTTTTTAATGAAATAAGTATAATTGCTTTGGTTATGTATGTTGATAAGTGAGTTTTGTTCACTATCCGTATTAGTTCGATTACGTTTATGAAAATTAGTATGGCATTGAAGCAACGCCTCCTGGCGACATACGAGAAGAGTTAATTTCATTTTGCTATACAAATTCTCGTTTACGTTAACGTGATCGAATGGCGAATGAAACTCGCACTTGGCACCCTGATCACACAGCAGATCGAGCCCTAAAAAGTTTGATTTACGAAGAAATCTTCTATCAAATTATGGCCGAGATTAACAAAAGTTTGCTATCTGCTGGCTCGCCGTCTCGTGTAGGTACGACCTAAGGGTACGACACAAAAACAAGAGTCTCATACAAAAATATGATACTTACTTCGCTGCTTCTTTTTAATACGTTTGATGTTCATAAAATAAAATTTAAAATTTTGAATATTTTATTACGTAAAATTTTTACATGAAAGGAAGAGATGTTTTTCCGTGATAAAAGGTTTGCCTATGGCATTCTCAGTTCAAAAATCAGGCTGGTCCATTGAACGTGATAAAGGACAAACAAACGTTCGCATTAATTATACATATAAGTTAGGGAGTCAAGATTACTCATTACCTGGTACAGAGATATCTTTATAACTTTTGTCATTAATAATAAATTTTAATAAACATACACCTGGTGCTGAGCGGTCTACTTCATTTAAAATTGTTTTAATTAAGTACAAAGTTGGTAAACAAATTCAAACTCAATGAATTATTTTCGGTAACGGCTGACAGTTTAATGATAACAACGCGATATTATTCAATTGAGCATGCATCGCTGATTCCGCAAGCGCCTAATTAGTTCTTAGGTACAACATGAACTCGTTTTATAGTAATAAAGAAAACTGATAAGGAGCTTATCGGCCAACGAACTTTGTTACAATTGCGCAAAACCGGTAAGTACCTAATGCCACAATATAAAGAAAGGAGACCCCGGGAGGTAAGCATACCGCGCTAGAGCAACGCAACATAGGCCTTCTCTCGGACTCGGAATCTCAGACCATCTCAAACCAGTCGGCGCAGCTGTTGCGAGATTCCTTGGTGTCCGTGAGAGGTTGTGTACTGTGGGAAGGGTGTGAATTGATAACTCGACTTTCACTATAACTTCGTGTATTAATAATTAGTACAACAAACAAAATAAATGAACTTTGATGAAGCAACAATGAAATTGTTGGAAGTCGAGACGTAATTGATTTTGTCGATTTCTAAACGTTAGGTAGGAATGAATATGTTTATTTCTCAGGTTTACCAGATGCCTGCGAGTTTGAATTTGAAGTAGTAGTCAGGAGCTAGACAGCCCGGCTAAGAGCCGAGGTGCTCGGAGATCAGTAATGTTGTAATATACTTAATTATTAATACACGAAATTAAAGTGATAGTCGCGTTATCAATTCACACCCACCCCACAGCACCTATGTGCAAGCGCGTTTGTATGAAGCACAGTTTTAAAAAGGATTTATTACAATATATCATCATAGATCATTATGAGGAGCTCGATGGCGCAATGGTTAACGCGCCCGGTCTGCGAGTGCTGAGGTTAATTAACTTTCGCAAAGGCCGGTCATCGAATGGGTGACCAAAAATGTATCATCTCGAGCTCCTCCGTGCTTCGGAAGGCACGTAAAGCCGTTGGTCCCGGCTGCATTAGTAGTCGTTAACAACCACCAAAGTACTGGGCCCGCGTGGTGGTTTATGGCGTTTTCCCTATCCATCCATAGGGACGGCTCGTGCCCCAGCAGTGGGGACATAAAATGAGCTGATGATGATGATGATGATGATGATGATGATTACATATCCTTCCTTAGACTATATGAAGCTTACATTCTGACAGTATCTTTATTGTGTGCTAATGCTGCTATCGGCTTTCTCATTGTTTTATTGTCACACAGCTATTTACAGTTTGCCAAACAAATTGAAGGATTGTGATAGTTTAAGTGTTTTCAAAAATAAACTTAAGTTACATAGCAGCAGCAAGCATCGGCGTTTAATGTAGTACAATTATTATTGTTTATCTCTATATCTCATTATAAGTGAAATGTAAATTTCTTATGAGAATAAAGTTCTTTAACCACTAAGATAAGTTTTTTTACTGTAGAAACGTAAAAGTTTTACTAATTCCAGTTGTAAACTTTTGAACAAAATGTTTATTATTTTAGGTACTAAGCACAAAACAGACAGAATTAATTTAAATTTAAATAATATACTTACCTACAATAACATTGGAGCTAAATCCTTTTACAAAAATATGTTTTCACGTCATGTTCTACTTTAATAACTTTATAACGATAGTTTTTAATTTTCGCGTTCCACTAGAAATTAAATGTTAACGGGGTTTAGAGCAAACTGCATAGTATATGTAAACTAGTCGTATTGTAAATATTATACATTTCAAACTTAGTAAATAGCACATCTTCATTCATTAATACCTATACTAAATGTGTTTTTGGAAAAAATAGAAAGGTTGCGATAGTGATTAACGTCTGACGCCCCGCAGGTTCACATATGAACTTATAACAATTGGTTTTCTATTGTGTCTGGTTTTACGGTGCCTGACTGATTAAAAAATACTTTCATGTTTCCGAAAACGATGCTGAACGGACATATTTTATAAAGCCAGTTTATCTAGTAACTAGATTCTAGTTGGTTTCCTCGCATTATCGCATCAGTCTGATTTGGGTTAGAGGCCGCTCAGATCGTTTATAAATCATAGTTTGGTTAGGCTTAAATTACAATAGATAGATTGCTCACCCAAAGGCTGATTGAATTTAAATTTTCATAGTAACACCATATAGATCAAATTAGGTTGTTAATGGGCTAGAGTGGTGGGTTATGGTCCGATCTCCCCATTTGCTACTATTCATGTGGGAATGGAAACGCCTGGACCCAGTAATAAGAAGAAGACTACCAGTAGGAAAATTATGGTGGGTAACAACAAAAATTCTCCAGCTCATATTACTCATTTTGTATAACTCAAATGCCAAGATTTTTTGATCTTTCATGTTTGACGTTCACTATACCTACTTGGCTACGTAAAAGTTCAAAGGCTGGTAAAATTGTCTACAAGTATTTTTTTTTACAACAGCTAGATTAGACTAACACATAGGTACCTACTTAGCTTGTTTTTATTGTCATTGTTTATTCCAATAATAACCATTTTATGTTCACGCCAAGATCTATGCAACTCAGCTCGGTACCTTAAGCTTTCGAAGCGAAGCCGAAGGAACAAGAATGCAGAGCTAAAGCACAAAATATGAGAGACCCAGAAGGCAAGCTTAAAAAATCCTTTAATGGGCAGAGCATGTTGAAATATTTTTTTGGTTTTCGACCTTATGTTAAGTTAATAAAGTTAAAATTATGGTGTCCTATGGACAGAGCCCTATCCGCGCTAGAGCAATGCACACATAAACCCTCACACGGACATGGAATATAGAATAGAAGAAGACCTGGGTGACGTTTTTACCGGTAAATTAACTAACCGCTCTACGCGGATTGGCTAAAGCGCAATATTTAACGAAAAAAGTAGCGATACATGCTTTTCTAGATAACGTTACCTGCATTACCGGTATCAAATTACCTTTGTAGCAATAACGTTACTAACCGGTACTTATAGTGGGAATTTGGTAACGATATCGAGCCCTGGATGCGTGCGTTGCTCTAGCGCAGGGATGGGCAAACTACGGCCTGCAGGCCATCTCCGGCCCGTGAATGATTGAAGTCCGGCCCGCGATCATTTAACAAAAAATCAAGTACGTGTGTGTTTTAGAAAATGCATACCCATAAAAAAATTTATTTTACAAAAAAAAAAAATATTGAAAAAAAAGCAAAAAATTCAATAGCCTGCCCCCCTACCGCCTAACAGATCTTCGCGTATAGTTTATGACGTCATCTTGCCACCTCGCATCGCCTATGAAAGCAATATCAAAAGCTAAAGGCTATAAGCTTTCGATATTGCTTTCATAGGCGGCACGCAACATCAAGATGACGTCATAAACCACACACGAAGTCAAAGCGATCGGTTAGGCGGTCGGGCCCCTGGCCCGCCATAGATTTTTTTTTTTTTTGTAGATTTTTTTAGTAGATTTTGCCCATCCCTGCTCTAGCGCGTTTGTTTGATGCTTACCTTTTGCAGACTTCATATTATGTTGTGGCTAAAGGCACAGTATTTGTGATACCGTGCAAAAGGCGACACGGGACCAACACTTAGCTCTTATCGGCCAGGTGAAAGGTTGTCAAATGAATCGAGGTGTTTACTCTTAGCGGGACCGTAGTCGACGGATACTGTGATATGTTTGTTTGAACATTCCGTTTTGTTCCCATGCACGTTGCTTGTTTTCGTTGCGTTTCGTTTCGTATGCGCTTTAAGTGTTTGGGATGTTTACAAGGATAACAATTGATTCCGAAATATTGAAAGGAAAAATGACGTCATTTGACCCAAAAACGAATTTGTGGCTGATAAACACTCGTGCTCGATGGCGCAGTGTCTTTCTTCTGTGACAGTGGTTAAAGCGCACGGTCTGCGATTGCTAAGATTAAGCAACTTTCGCAAAGGCCGGACAGTAGATGGGTGACTAAATACTTATCATTTCGAGCTCCTCCGTGCTTTGGAAGGCACCTTAAGCCGTTGGTCTCGGCTGCAATAGTTAACAACCACCAATCTGCACTGGGCCCGCGTGGTGGTTTATGGCTCATTCTCCCTATCCATCCATAGGGAAGGCTTGTGCCCCAGCAGTGAGGACATACACAATGAGCTAATGATGATGACGAAACACTCAATGGATACAAAGTAGTGACGTCATAGTAGGTATTAAAAGGTAAGTAGTAAAACTGAACACACAAAATATTCAGTTAAGAAATAAAATAAATATGTTTAATATAGGTACTATATTTTTTTAATGAATTCCCTTTATACTATATTTTTATGGGTACTGAAACCAATATATTTGGTCTAAAAAGTTGACAACCCTATTCTTACTAGGTACTATAAAAAGGTGAATTTGAAAAGGTTCTAAAAAGTTTCCGACTGACAATTTCTTAGCCACTGGTTATCTTCGGGCGTGTCATTTGCGCTTCGTATTCTTGGTTCGTTTCCCTTGTCAACAACAGTTTGCAAATATATGCAAATATTACCCTAATTTACACGATTCCAAAGAAGTTTAGGAATAATATGTAATAAATGCACTTTTTAAGTTGCTTCAGCTAGAAACTTTCTATTGAATTATCGCGTTGAGTTGTAAAAATTATTCAGACGCGTAGTCGAGACATACAAATAGGTAGATGGTTTGGTTGATAAATAGATGGGAGTTGAACCAGTATCCATTAGTCGATATCTATCTATCAACCTAAATGAATTGAATATTAACCTACCGCAAAGTAGATATTACCTACCTTACCTACTTATGTTGGGAGAGATAAACTCGTCGGAATAGACAAGCTTTATCAAAGTAACAATTAAATTAATCTCTGCGTTCTTCAAGTGTTAAATACTCGAGCGGTCAGATCGTGAGTCGGGCTCTCGCATAGTACCTACCTATTGGCTTTGAAATTATCTCGAAACGTTTTTATGGTCCGCATTGGAATCTGGATGGTTTTTTTCCCATCGCAGGCCCGTTCGGACGCCCAAACAGGTTTTTAGATAGCGCTCAGTAATGCATCAACCTGGAGAGTTTTTGTAAAGGCGGCATCGGTATAGGCTCAAGGAGGTTGTGGTAATGAGGTTTCGGTACGGCCGTTTTATTCAATGAGTTTGTGAAGGTACCTACCTATACCTACATAGTAGATGTATTGTCGTTACTTGACATGTGCGTTGGCATTTTTACATGTAGTAGGTAGGTATGTAGGTAGGTATGCTACATGCCGCAATGTGCGTAGGTTACCATACCAGCCTAGATAGGGTACTAGGCAAGTACTGGGTACTTACTGGCGTTCGATTGAAAGGTCAGGGTGCCTAGTGTGAGTTTCGTTAACTATCCGTATTCATTCGATTACGTTTACGAAAACGAAAATTAGTATGGCATTCAAGCAGCGCCTCCTGGCAGCATACGAGAGGAGTTAACATTTTGCCAAACAAATTTTCGTTTTCGTTAACGTGATCGAATATCGAATGAAACTTACACTAGGCCCTCAGATTGGTAAATACAGTCTGAATCGAAAGGTGACGGTAGGTAAGATGGATAATTAATTCATTTCGAGCGTTGTTTTAGTTCAAATTTATACTTATCGATCAAATAGGTACCTACCTACCAAGTAGATATCTACTTAACTGTCATCAGTAGGCAGTTATTGGATGTGTTATTCGATACTTAGGTACTAGGTAGATATGGTCTGTGGTAGATACCTACCTTGTCAATGCAACTAAAGAATCCACAGACGACATTCTGTGAAAGAATCTAGCAGGCGCTTAGGTAGGTAGGTAGGTACCTACCTATATCAACCTAACCTCAACCTTAGAATAAGGCGTTATTATTCTAAGACCTCAACCTATATCAACTTCTAAAAAACTTTCGTTGCCGATCATAGGTACTTACTTACTACTTGCTATTATCAATAGGATGCATATCTAGGTAAGTAAATAATGTTACACCAGTACAGAAGAAATGAAACAACTTTTACGGATCTACTCGCGTTTATTTTACACATTACTTATTTAATGTTTATCCTGACGTTATGTAGTGTTCGCGTAAACTTTAGAAAACAATACAGTACAGAAGACCTACTGCCTCTCTTAAAAATAGTTATGCGGTATGTAGCTACCTATGCCTAATGCAAACTACGGTCAAAGTTAGTTTAAAAAAGGTTAATTACTTAGATAGGTACCTACCTAGTTAAAATATAGGTATTATGTAACTACAAGATCTATTTTTATTGGTCTTATCTTTACTAATGCTAATCCATAGACATTCATTTGTTTACAACTACTGATTTAAGCTTAATCAACACAGCCAATAGTAGGTATTGTTCATTATTAAATTAAGAAAGATACTCACGGACTGGCACTTTCTTCGGGTCATATTGCTCGACAATTTCGTTGATTTTTTCGATCTTAGCTTGCGCTACTTTTGAGCGTTCGGTTATGCCCTGCAGCTGTGACGTCAGCTCGCTGAATATGTCCTCGGCCAACAGCACGAGGGAAGCGAGCTGGCGCAACGCATGGCTGAGGGTGCAGTTCGTCACAGCCTGCAACTCTTCATCCGTCACCCTCGGTTTCCCATCTGCATCACGCAAACTTGTCCGCGAAAGAAACCTCGGTTCGACCACACGTTGCACGAAAGGCATTTCGAAAAGTCCCAAATCACCTCGTACCTCGTACCACTTATTCACCCATCCCCGCGACGCGAATTAAACGTAATTCCGACATCCATTCAACACACCAGCACAAAAAACGGCAGGTAACCGCCACTTTGAATTAACCGACATCCTGACCAGTGAACTTTCACTTATTTGCGACGTTATGAGAGTACAATACAGTTTTTACTACGGTATTAGTATTTTGGATTGCTTTTAGTTCATGAAATTTAACGTTGAAAAGTTTGGTAGAAACTTTTCTTGTTCACGAAATCCCGCCATAACGAACGCGGCGCGACGTACACCTTACATTGGCAACAGCACCGAGCCGAGTGAATGAAGTTCGAAATAAATGAATGCCGCGTGCAGTGTTGCCCTCATATAGTTTTGTCTACCCAATTCTGAAATATGAAGTGAATGTTTCTGTTTTGGTTACTGCTATGCTAACCTTCGAGTTGATACTATTTGTAGTAAAATTTTGTAATACGTAAAAAGAACTGTACTATATGAAAATCGTTGTAACTTGTAGTGTTATAAATACTTAGATAGATATAATTGTAATAAAATTATGAATTACTGCAACATTCCCACATCACATTGGATCTAAGCTCATGAACTGTAAAACGTTTTTAAAATTTATTATAAAAAGTAATATCTTAAAACAAAACCTCAAATCAAAGTAGCAATTACAATTGACCATTTCAAATTGTTTTAAAACTAACTGAAAGACGGATATATTCATAATCTTCTACAATGTAAATGCCTTGACTACACTGAAATTGGCAACACTGTCTCCGGACATCTAGCGACGTATTTTGGTACTTTTTGTTTTCGCTTTTAGCACGTAGGTAGTTAGAAATTACAAAAACTTTTAACAGGTGGCGCCAATAAATGACATTGGCATACGATTTATTTACTTAAACAGCCATAGGTGGCGCTGTTACGATTACTTGTCCTGAATAGTCCATAGTAGTGTTTGGTCCATGTCTTGAGATTATTTTGCACAAAGTGTATAATAATAGAGGTATTAGAATGTTATCTAAATGTAACAGAAATCAATTTCCATACATAATTAAAACGTTTAAAAATTCCATTTTGCAAATGATCGAGTTAATAATTTTAACAAGCCAATACTAGTGACTGATCAAATCCTGGCGGTTTTCTAGTGCTGGTCGGTATCATGCAAAATGCAACCAAGTCTGACCACGCTGCTGACCTATTAATTATGTAGTTTTAAACGACCATATTAACATTGCATATTTGTTTTGAGCTTAGCAATTTTATTTTATTTAACTTAACTTTTATTTAACTTAATTTTATGTTACCAAACTTTGTTTAATCTAATAAGTATTAATAAATTGCTTTTGTTATTTGGCAAGTTAATGGTAAATGCTGCGCATTTTTGTAATTGGGCACGGATATATTATACTTATATGTACCTTGATGTATTTTTGTATCTTTTCTATCTGTTCTCTGTTATTTTTAGGTAAATAAATTATCTCAGTGGGTTGCAGAACTTGCAGACCACAATCAGCGCTGGCCCTAGAGGTAAAGCGAGTGGTCGTTCAAGGCGCCTGGCGGCAAGGGGCGCCAAAACGCGAAAAACGACAACACCAGAGTTGGAATAAGTAATGTGAAAGCGTCAACCAAAGGGCGTCAAAATACAATCTCGCTCTAACCTGATCAAGGGCTAGAGCTGGCGCTGACCACAATGTATGACATCTAATGATCTAATGATTCTGTAGTCTAGTTGTCAGATCATGGTGGATTCTATCAGTAGGTACATATAACATGTTTTACTCGGTACTCTCGGTAGGTGTCGTGTTGGTACGGATTTTGGTTATCTAAGTTTGTTCTGAGTATGGATTGTTTAAAGTCGGCTTGGCTAGCTACTGCCACCTCGAGGCTGGGAGGTGATTTTTTAATCTCAGCAGCGAAATTAAAAGTGACAAGAATTTTATAGGTACTATGAAGTATAATAATTTTGCATTATTTACAATTGAAATTTGTTACCGTAGTCGTAGCCTTGAATAAGAATCAGAAGGAGAAATCTACATTAAGGCGACGCATCGCTAAAAATTAATCTAATACGGAGTGTTTGTACCCAAAAAAATTCTTTTTTATTTCCAATTAAAACTACAAATAAGTTTAAAAAAATTAACTAGCACATAGAAGTGTGTGTTAAGACGAATCTATTAGGAAATTTAGATGCTTAAATCGGTCTGGTTTGCCTGTAAAATGCAAATGCGTCGCCATAATATCATAGAGCGTGAGAATTAGTCACCGGTTCAAAAATCAACATCCCTGTTGCTAACAGCAAGTGCATTTTCGGTCTCATGGTGATGAGTGCGAGTTTTTTTCACAACTAAATGGATCGAGGTTAAATATTAATTGATATTTGTAAAAGACCGAAACAGCGGTAACAAATCGTTTGTTTCACAATTTCGTCACCAGAATAAAAGCTATTTGTAGATAAGTAAATTGTAGTAAATAGGTACTTTAATTTAACTCGATCTGAAATAGTGAAGAGCACATTAAGCAATTAAGTGACAAATAAGTGGTAGGTAGGTAGTTTTGGGTAAAGAAAACTAATTTTGCCCAAAAAATAATGTAATAAGTACATTTTTGTAACAAAGCATTTCAGACATCCCAGAGATCACATCGGCAAGGTAACACACCTAATACAGTACCTCGCATACAATTAACATTTACCAGCAACATACATTACTAAGAGTGATTATGTATTTATTTATTCATTGATGTTACATTTAATCAATGTATTGTAGGTATACCTATCTAATCAAGTGTGTCAAATGTTTACCAAAAAAAATGGAAAGAAAGATCTGACATACTTATACATTATTAACTAAGTAACAAGAATTTAATTACTTAACAAGAATTTAGCTCAATTATAAGAATAAGGAATAAAATGTAATAAGATAATTATTATTGATTACAAGCAATTTAATCTGATGTTATAATTTATCTTGATATAATTTCAATACTTTTTTGGTTGAGGTAAGGGATAAAGTCAACACAAATAATTAAAAAATGACAACAACATATTTTGTCGAGGTAGGTAGCTAAAAAAAATCATTAAAAAAAATTTGACGTAATCATATCTTGTCGACACAATGCACTTGACACACTTAGGACCGATTTTCCAATTGACGGATAAAACTTATTCGTTTGATATAGTAGGTACCTAATAAATAACCATTTTAAAAATGTATTGTCAACATGACTTTTCTTTTTAAACAGGTGACATTTTAGCTTGATTGCGTAATACTTTAACAGAAGCATAAGTTTTATCCGATGATAGAAAAATCAGTTGTTAATTAGATAAAAATACAATTAACTACACCTTACTTACCGCATATGTAAATACATTTTATTGGTTAACGACATTTTGTATTAACTACCAATAAGCAACATCATCAACATTTCTTATTTAAGTATTTATAAAGATAATTACGTCTAATAAAAATCTTAAATGGACTGGTTGATATTACAATAAATATAAATTTAATTTGATGACTTTAAAAATTGATATGAGCTTTTAATCATTAAAATAATGACAGTATATTTTTAAACTCATTTTTTTAAATATTTAAGAAAAAATATTTTCTTGACCCATATCAACGAATTTTTAACAAACTTCTTTTAATCTTGTAAAAAATATTAGTAAGGTAGGTATTTTTGTTATAAAAGAATGAATCTAAAAAGAATTAGGTAAGTACGGATAAAATTGTTAGGGCCATAAAATAATTTTTAATTAAAAAACTTGACACAAAATGATTTTTGTACCTAAGTAATCGAAGTGTAAGTATTTGAATTATGTTTTACATAATCATTATTGTTAGATTACCTAATTATACTAGTTACTAACAAATTGTATTTTTATTATCTTAAACGATGGCAGTATTCCGTATTACAACAGCTATAAAATGTTAAATTTAAATGCTATTGACATGAAAAGACAAAGGATCTAATAAGGACTTAGAATAATACATGGTCATTAGCAATAGTATTGCACGTAACAGGTGTTTTATGTGAAGTGTAATAGAGATTTCAGTACTTAAATTTTAATTGTGATATTGATATTTTTATTATAAATATGTGTGTTTAACAATTTTGAAAGCAAATATTAATAGCATTTAAATTTTTAAGTTCATTTTGGTAATCTATGTTGGTACAGAAGTTAGCACATCAAAGGTTCTTTTTATAGAACTCATTTCTCTTTTATAAAGCATAGTTAGAGAATTAAATTATTATTTGAAATTATAATTACAATAATATTTTTTGAAGTAATAATAATAGAACGGTTCGCCGTTACTAAGCTTGTATAGCATAAATTAAGTAGATACAACACGCCTTTTTTTTGGAGAGAGATTGCTGATTGCCTCAGTCGGCATTTTCAACTTCACCGGGCTTGTTTGGGGGCGGCGAGAAATTTAAAGGGTTCCCCAAGCCGTGTGAAACGAATCACCTTCGGAGGTTTTCTAGAGGGAACGGCATCACGCACTAGTGCGTGTCCCCGTGCCCTACTAGATTCTCCGAAGGGTTCGGATCGGATCGGTACACACGTCTGCACATCAGACAACAAACAACAAACAAAATGTCAAATTTCTTCAATTGACTTTGATCTTTATGTCTGAGGCATATGGTTGAATTTTTTTTAAGAAATTTGACTTTTTTGGGTGATGTAATACATAGGCGGGTTCTAAAATATGTGACACAATTGAGGACAAATTGCCCATATCGTAACATAGTTTTTCGTAACTTTTTTTTTACCACATAAAGAAAAGTTCCTAACATTTTATATCTAAGTAATAAATAATAACATATAACTGTAATGCCTTTGCTTATTTATTCTGTGCCTTTGCTGTGCAACTTAAGTACCTACACGGGGCACTTGCAGTTCTACATATTTACACGTTTATTTTGCACATTTGGCAATTCATCAATGTATACTATAATATATGTCTAATATTTTCCATACTAATGCCAATATGCCGTTTATGTAATAAAAGAGATAAATTCCTAATGACGAGATTGATAAGATAAGAGTCGTCGTTTCATTCAAATATCAGTAATAAGACGTAAGTAATGGTAAAAAGAAATTGAAATAGGAGACTGCATAAAACTACCAAAAATATTTTTGTTAAAACTATTTGTTGTTTTGAAAACAAACGTAAGTAAGTATCTTGTAAGTTAAAACAATTTTTTTAAATAAGAAGAAAAAGGGAGGAAAAATATCTATTGATAGACAGAGTAGATAGAGTATTTTATTTCCGCGCGCTTTTTTTTATAAATATAACTAATATATCTAATATAACGAATCTAATATAACTGCATTCATTGCTTGGCAATAAATAAAGGCTTTTATTATTATTATTATTCAATGGCTATGAAAAGTTGTCAACCAATCAAATATGGCAACAGATGTCATATAAGTTTAAAGAAAATTACTCATAGTAATAAACAATTAAACTGTTAAGATACTACCGGCAAAAAATATTAATTTAACCAATCGGAAAACGCACAGAATATACATTCAACAGTAATTTACTGTATTTGAATGACACGAAGATCGGTATAGATTGGGTTACATATAATAACAGTTACAGTAATCCTATGTTTTATCGTGAATAATATATTGTGATACACTATTTCTTTCTAAACTAATGTTTCGGGCTCACTATTTGCTTTCATTTGTTATATTTATTACACGAAGCTTAGCTTTAACAGTAATAATACATATCGAAGAAATAAATAACCATTATACATTACAATTTAGAATATAATTCTAAGCATTTTGGCATTATTACTTAACTAACAATAATATTGATAAACGATACGAAGCAAGAACACTAAGTTCTTTTAAATAAAAATAAACAACATTATTAATTAAATTAGTAATAAATGCAATCACAGTTTGTACATAGTTTTTAATCGAAATATATTGCGTAATCTAGATCTTCCCAAATCCGTAAACGCACTGCAATTTTTATATATTTATTATACATTTATCCATAAAGTTATTCTAACACAGACATTAAGAAGCAAGCAGCTGTCACAGGCAACCAGAAATATATATTTTATATAAAAAAATACATATAAATGGAACTGTAGTTTGCTTTGGATATGTAGTATTTTAGAAAAATCTATTATAATTAAAATTTATAATATTAGCAAAAAGATTTTGTAGTTATATCTTATGTACCTACATAAAATATAACTACAAAATCTTTTACTGATTGTTTGAAATAGAGTATTATATTTTGAAAAGGGTATATAACACTCCCTTAACATAAGTAAATGTTACTATGGGGCTATGGGATCAACTTATATGGAAAAGCTATTGCATACATTTTGGTCATGTAGGTAGATATTAAATTTTGAATGCAACTGTTATTTTTGTTGTAAACATAGTACAAGTTGCTATTGATTGGTTGTTTGTGTAACGGGTGTTATATGTTTCCAAACAGCTCTTTTTTTTTTTTTAAATACTATTAATGTATAATATAAATGTCATCACAAATTAAACTTTATAAAATTAGAATATGAAAACCAATGACAAATATATACAGTCATATATATACAATAGAAATGGCACATTAGGCATATTTTTCACGAAACATTAAATGACTTTAAATACTTATAATTTTACAGTTGATAGTCAAGAATTTCCACATCGAAAGCTGTAAGTTTGCACCAAATATAATATATGGAAGAATGTTTTACATTTAAAGAATGGACAAAGATTATTTACTTATTATTGAACACATATAATGGCATTGCATCATCATACTTGCATTTTACATACCCAATCATTAATATACTTTACCGCTTAGTTTTATATAATGTATCTAATCTAATAAGCGTGTAATGATAGTACACTTATATAGATATGGTTATTTTATTCCAGAACTATTGGAGCATAGTAAGTTTTAGTATCTATAAGTTAAAGTGATATGATAGTCATATGTAGAAGATACATCAGGCTACAGATATGATCAGTTACAATACTATATGTTTTAAAAATGTCTAATAGACTAATAATAGAGTCTTATATCTAGGGAAATTAAATTGTTCAGGGATGATTATTTCTATGTAGCGTAATATGTAACTATTTTGAAGGTTCTATGAGTATTGTTCTAACAAATAGTTTTCTAAGCTTACGAGAATACTACAGATTGAAATGAAACGGGTCTAGTTGCGTTTATTTTACTCTTTGTTTTAGTCAGACGTTAAATCCATTACCACTCCTATACAGTGTCCGTGCCGACATTGATGTGGTGGAATTTGACGGTAGCTTGTAGAAGTAAGAATAAAACACGAGTAGAACCGTATTAAGTGTAAAGACAAAATATTAATATTGGTAAATAATATTTAGTTGGATATAATGCAACTGTCAAAAGTTCTTGAGAGAAGGAGGCAAGATAAGAACATGTAAGCAGATAAGACACATTGTAACTATATTTATATATATTGCAATTTTTTTTTATTATTTCTCTAAAAAATATAAGGAACACAATTTTTCACTTCTAAAAAGACGAATAACATATTCGACGAGCACTTACAAACACTTAACTCGAATCTATACACACTTATACAATTAAAAGTGTCCAATGTAAACAAGTAGCGCAAAATAAACGAGTACTCGTCACTACCAGCCGCCAGCACTCCTCTCACTTCAAAAGACAACACTAGAACGAAGCTTCGACACTGCTACAGACTATGTAAAAGCTACGTAGCTGGCTGAAAGCGGAACCGCTGAAACAAACTTCATAAAAAACTACATGACGACAGGAATTCGCTCAAGTCAAGGTCGAAAGGTTGAACACAAATTCTTGAATCTTTTTGTCCTGAATTGTATTTTCACACAACTCTGTTATTAGCCGAATCATCCAAAAAATATGAGAACTTCTGTCAGAACTTTTTCGATTCAAAAAGTGTCGCTAACAAATGTGTCAGTTATTTCACACCAGTTGTAGTTGTACTCGACTAATTCCTGTCGCCTGTAGCAAACATCTTGTCCCCTAAAGCAGGTCGCATCGCACGGAGGTCGTCAGCGTTGCTTTTGAAGCCACAGGGTGATCCTTGGAACTCCAAGCTGCCTCGCCTACCGGCGAAACGACCTCTGGCGGTCGGTGAAAGAGTGCCTCATCTATTTGCGCACCCCCCGCTATGGGTCCACCTCATGACAGACCTCCATGTAGTCAGGGTCGTGCATGATGTCCTTAATCATGTCTTTGAGCATTGTGTACCGCGGAAACATGGGGTACACCTTTGAGCTCACGTAGTCTGACTGGAAAATACAAAAAGGAAATAGTAAAAATTTGTTGTTATTAATGTCTTTTTTTATTTATGTTGGAATTTTATACGTATCGTTTAAGATATAATTTTGGTCTAATTAGAATTCTCAGAAATTAAATCTTGGGTTTAATCGGAGCTTTTAAATCCTTGTTAAAATGAAAATAAAGTAGTAAAGAGAGTAAGAAGTAGATAAATTCTTTAAAGTAGGGCCTCCTAAATACTACGAGTAGGTACTCTACCCTATGGTATATAGTAGTATATAGTATTTACTTATACATACATATACCAATAAAAAGGTTCTAGAAAAAAAGATTAAAAAAATTAACAAAAAACAAGTTCTTCTTCTTATTCTTCTTCAACGCAACATCATGCAAAGCTGGACGTAAGCCTCTCCAGTCCTCCAAAAAACAAAAAACCCAACGTTACGTTTACAAAAATAAATTGAGGAGAACGTACCAAACTTCCCGGTCTCCGAGACCAAACCATTTATCACTGTGGACGTAAGCCTCTCCAGTCCTCCAAAAAACAAACAAGTTCAACGTTACGTTTACAAAAATAAATTGATGAGAACGTACCAAACTTCCCGGTCTCCGAGACCAAACCATTTATCACTTGTATTGTTAAACTTTGCGGCTTTCCAGATTACAACCGAGATGTTGTCCCGGTGGGTACATATAGGCCAAATCGTTTAGAGCAAGGGTTTATTTGCATTAAACGTGATCACGTTAATTTTGATTAATGTTTCTTCAAAGTACCTTAAGCTCCCTGATGAGGTTCCTCAGGCCTGTATATTTCTTCAGTAGGCGGTACAAGTCGTTTGTCATCTGCGTATTTTCGGTTTCTATCTGGGACGTTGTCATGTCTGTAATGTTTAGTAATGACATTAAGGGTCGGAATTATTGTGGATAATGAGAATTAAGGTCCGTTTTAACCTTCCAATCCCAGGATGGGTAGCCGACATTAAAACAATTAAAACTCATTAACTATTCAGTAACTTGAGGAGCTCGATGGTGTAGTGGTTAACGCGCCCGATCTGCGATTGCTAAGGTTAAGTAACTTTTGCAAAGGCTGATCATCGGATGGGTGACCAAAACCTCCAAACCTCCAAACCTCCTCCGTGCTTAGAAAGGCACGTAAAGTCGTTGATCTCAGCTGCATAGCAGTCGTTAACAACCACCTCCTAATACATGGCGTGTGATGTCAACTAACAACAATGCAGTGAGCGATTCGACCGCGCAATGAACAGAGAATTCGCTAGTCGCGTCGCCAGCCGATCCAAAACGTGGCCGAGCGTAAGTGAGCCATATTTTTGGCATGTGTTGGTTTAAAAAAAATCTATCCATCACTGCTAAGCTTTATGGTCGAGACTGACCAGAGCATTCTGCCGTAACGTAACATGTTTGTAGCGAGCATTCGCATGGACAGTACAGTGAGCCGAGCCGCTCGCCGCTCGCTCGCCCTGTTATCGGTTAGTCAGCAATCACGTATCAAGCTCGCCGCGAATGGTACGTTACGGTGATACACTTCGGTCAGTCATCAATCATCTTTATAAATCGCAACCCCCACACAAATAATAATCATAATAATAATAATTTATTTCTCTCCACAACCATCTTAAGCTTAGGTAAGTTAACATATTGTCTGCGAATAGACGGGACTCTAAACTAGACTGTGTAATCTACCGGTATTTAAGGACACCAGCAGGCCTCCCTCAACGTTACCTATAAATACTATAGGTACTTAAAAACAAAGCCTTTTTTCTAATTACTATTGAAGAGAACAAGATATTTATTTTAATATCAATATCAAAACATTTACAACCTATTCTGAAAAAAGGTACTAACCTACCGTAGCTAAGAAAACAAACCCAGTTTTTGGTATTCGGTCTCACTCAGCTCATTTCATTGTTTGTGCTTAACTCGTACTTATGGCGGGTTGGTGGCGACCGCAGCGCTTAATTTGAATTCGGGCACGAGCCTCCAATTAATTTTACAAGGCGGCTTCGCTACGCAGCCGGGGTAATTAAAAATAGGCGGATCAAAACTGACTGTAGAAGTGTTGACGTATGTGTGAGCCAGTCAGCCGTGCCCGTTCTAACCAGCTTTGAGATTTTGTTTTTCTATGGATTAGCAGCTTTTAACGTTTTAGAAATACGAGAATATCTCTTTCTGTTATTGTATGATAATGAAGCAGTAAGAGATCGATTTAAGGGATAACACCGATTGTAACTTTGTTTTATCGTTGTTATTTCTTCTTCTGAAAGGTTTAAAAATGAAACATGAGTTATTTTATCATGCCTTAATATGTCATAAGATTTGGTAAGTCCCTAGGTTCTTGCCATATAGCACAATAATATATCCCAAATTTAAAAAGTAATACTGTAAGTGTTCGAGTGAAAGGCACTAGATACAGTGTACATAAATTACAGGCCATAGAAGCATTAGAATTGAAGTTTCAAGGTCGGAAACGCGTGCTTACAACTTTTGGTGTTTCAACCTTCCATGGGCAGCACAGTAACGCAACGGAAATATAATAAATGACTAGTAGATCCGCAAAAATAGTGAACATTCTGCATATGACCAATCAATAGCTTTTAGTTGTGTCAAATGAAGCCGATATCGATAAAAGAGGTATAATAACTTATTTAGTTCTAGCGGCCCGCTTGTCCGTTTCAGTCTTCCCCTGTTAAAGAAAACTAGAGAGCGTTATGAACTATTGGTTTAATATACACACATCAGAATTAGGGCACACACAATATATAAATTATCAAAAGATCAAGACATGTTTACATTACCAAGCTGTCAAAATGGTTTAAAAAGAGAACGCGATTGCAGCGCCACCTACCGGTTCTTATGGTGAATCTAAATCATCCAAGGAGGAACCCACTCAAACACACATCGGAACGGTTGGACCGATCATCAAAATTTGTCCAGCCGTTAAGGAGTTCAGTGAAACACACGTACGGTAGAATTATATATATGAAGATGGTATTACCGTTCAGTCTTTCTATCCGCTCCCGCCTATCGGCAGCCTCCTCAGCCAGCTTGGCCGAGGTCTTGACGCCCTCCCCCGACTTCTGCGTCTTCTCCATAATGGCGCACGCGCGCAGCACGAACGCCGGCACCGTCTCCGCCTTCTCCTGCCGGGGGATCTCTACCAAGGACCAGTACTGAGTCTCCAGGCGAATCACGTCCTGGAAATTGGAATAGGAGTGAGTTTAGTATAATCCTATAGACTCGGTGCTTGCCATTCGTGATCCCAAGTCGTGGCAATTAGGTTATTTAGTGCTTATACCTCCCCTCCCCTCGTAGAGCTTTTGTAGCTGGACGAGGCAAGAGGAGGAGGGTCCCACATAACACGGAGTAGCTCCTATCCTCGGTGAATGAGCAAAGCATATTACCTATTAGCTGTGACCACGGACCCTGCAAAGGGTTCGAAACGTCAGGATAAACATTAAATAAGTAATGTGTAAAATAAACGCGAGTAGATCCGTAAAAGTTGTTTCATTTCAATGTGTAGTGTTCGCGTAAACTTTAGAAAACAACATATTACCTAGTTTAAAAATAGGGTTAGTACAAAAACACAAATGTTGAAAAAATTTCCACGAGCAGGATTTGAACCCGCACCCTTCTGACATACCGGGTCAGGTGCTCTCCCAATTGAGCTATCGTGGTTCTAACCAGCCCGCCGAAATTATTCAACACTATTTACTTTTTACTTTGAAAGCCAAAGGCGCCGATTCAATGTCAACAACTGCCGTCATTAACATCTGATCATAATATTTTTACAAATACTAAAGATCAGTTAAGAAGTAGGCAAGCTATTTATAAAATGTTTATATAATTTTTAACGCAAATTTTTTCAACATTTGTGTTTTTGTAATTTGTCCGCAACAAAATTTGCGTTAAAAATTATATAAACATTTTAGGGTTAGTAGTTTGGATATCCATAGAATTACTAACTACTGTTTGGTTTGTGGAACGAGGTGTGTCGGCAAGGTGAGGTGAGGTCGTCTAGTGAGGCTTAATGATATGCACCACCAGCTGTCTTCGCATCTAGATTCAACTACTCCTTAACTTCAGATGACAAGGAGTCATTTATGATAAAACACGATCGTGGCAAAATGCGTTTAGGGCAAGACATTACTGGTAAAAAATGCGTTCGAGGCACCCATCAACAAATCCATTTGCCTACCAAATTTATTTAAAAAAGATACTACTTATAGGTAAAATATAAAATATTAGGTCCTTAGCCATGAAACTTTGTCAGATAAGTTTATTAATTTTCTATTTTATTAGAAGGCTAATTCACTTTTTCACCAACGGCCTATTAGGTAACCACGGCATGCCAGGTTTAACTACGGTAGTATCTATCAACTAAACCAATCTAGGGGTGCCTAAAACTTAGTGTTCGTCGGTGAAAATGGGCATCAGTCTTTCTCTTTCAAAAGTCTATCTTATTAGTACAATTTTAACATACTACATCAGATACGTGGAGGAGCGACGTAAAAAGTGTCAACGCAACTAGAAGGCACAAAATATACTTTTTTCATAGGAAAAATGCTAGTAACAGTTTTATCTAAAGTCGGTAACGGGGAAAAGTTTAAATCCGGTACGTCGGTTGGCCGTTGGTGAACGGCGGGCGGCGGGAGTTTAGAACTGCTCACTTTGTTCCACCACGCCGCACCGTACCTACTATCCGAGCGGTAGTTAAAAAAATTGTAAACTTCGTCATTTCGATTGCAAATAAAATTCGGTAGGTTCATCCGTGTTCTCGGTGCATTAAACTGAGCCGAAATATTGACTGCTGGTAATTTTGCTTTTCATACAGCTCCAATCACTTTTCTGACAAACAGGGACTATGCGTTTGCGCCCCATGGACTATGCGTGTCCATGGGGCGAATCTCTTGAGGTACTAGTCTTATGAGTACTAGATATACAATGCATTTCGGCGGGTTCTAATATAATCTGGCGTTATGACCTGACGTAGATAGTCCCCTGTGCGAGTTTTACTTGAGCAGGGCTTCTGGCACCTTTCCGTATAAAAAAATTCGACGCTGCAAATAAAATCCGGCAGGTTCATCCGTGTTCACGGTGCATTAAACTGAGCCGAAATATTGACTGCTGGTAATTTTGCTCTTCGTACAACTTCACGTGTTACGTGTTCACGATCAATCGAAAACGGGGCCGGTAACTGAGCTGTAATATTGGAGACGCGAATGAAACGTATCAAAAAAATATTCTAGTATAAATATAACTTTTAGTGGATTGTACGAATGAGCACTGAGGCAATGTTAAGGTAGCTAATGTAAGATGTTAAATGCTTTATGATGTTATTTATATATAAAAAAAAAAAATTGCTTGTGGAAATTTTTTCAACATTTGTGTTCTTGTAATTTGTTCGCAACAAAATTTGCGTTAAAAATTATATAAACATTTGATGTTATTTAATAGTATAGTAGTAGAATAGTATAATAATAACAGTATAAAGAATTATGTAATACAGTTATTTATATTGTGGCACAAAGCTTTATAAACAATAAACATATTGTTGAAATAAAGGAAACTATTGTGCTTTATGTCTCTTTATTATCAACTAGATCGGCCACTCGCGGTTTCACCCGCGTGGTTCCCGTTCCCGTAGGAATATCGGGATAAAAGGTGTTCTATGTTTAATCCAGGTTATAAACTATCCGAAAATCCAGGTTAAAAACTACTGAATGGACTTGGATGAAATTCGGCATACAGATAGTTTATAACCAGGAATAACACATAGGATACTTTTTATCTAGATATTCCCACGGGAACGGGAACCACGCGGGTGAAACCGCGAACGGCCACTAGTTTATAATAATAGTGTGATTTTTAGATGATGTAAGTATAATGAAACCTGTATAACCGTTTCCAAATACCTAAGTAAAATAAAATGTTATACCGATTGTAACATTGACGTTGTTCGTTGAAGACAGCATACGATCCGCATGTAATGCAACTGGTGAGAACAAAGGAAGGCTTCCACAATCCGCAAAATAAGGAGACTGCAGAAGGAAGGCTTTTTCTTTGGAGAGAGTTTGCTAATTGCCTCAGACGGCATTTACAGCTTCACCGGGCTTTTTTGGCGGCGGCGAGAAATTTAAAGCACGTTCCTCAAACCGTGTGAAACGAAGCACCTTTGGAGGAGGTAGGGAACGGCATCACGCACTAGTGCATGTCCCCGTGCATGTTTAGTGTATTCTGTAAATGTGTAGTGGCATTTAGAGGATCGGGTTCATACAAACGCACTCGAGGTACGCACGCATAGACATCCTCTCACGGACACGGATCTCGCGTCCCGGTCTGTACAACCCGCTATACACTACTTTAAAGTTTATACTGACACCCCACAGTCAAGAGCATTAACATGTAAACCAAGGATGGCCAAACCTTTTCGGCAGCTGGGCCAAATTTCGGAAAAAGGATTTGGTACCGGGCCGCACTACCAAATTTTAAGTAGTTGAAAATGAAAATGTGAGAATTAAACACACATTTTTTAGTTACTTTTATTTACAAAATACGCTAATGAGATGTCTGACTTTGTTTGGCGGAACTAAGTGCATCAATGTTGATATCGACTGAGGTTGTTCCTACACGTAAACAGTTTTCCAGGTAAACATCAGTAATATGTTTGTATTGATTCTAAACGTGAAATAGGAGAAATTCGTGGTTTTGTTCAACAAAAGTAAATACTCGGACTCGGCTCCGCGGGCCACAGAATGACAATCGGCGGGCCGCATGCAGCCCGCGGGCTTCAGTTTGGCCATCCCTGATGTGCACAATGTAACTCTTAATGCAATGGAATAAGAGTCAACTAGTCAAAAGTGCATATTAATACTCGTGACTGTACTAAGCTTACTTTCGGGGTCTCGCTATATTGTGAACAAACCCCCGGGGAACGATTAACGCCTCCGTTCTGCAACGTTTATTTCGACTGAAACGGTAGCATTTCAGGCTGACACAGTTTTGAGAAAAAAATATATTAAACAATAAAATGTGACTAGCTAATATAAAAATGTAGAATATGGTTGGTTTGTTTTGTATGAAGCCGACACTTGAAAAATTTGTCATGTTTAGTAAGGTAGTTAGGACTTATAAAATTTGTTGCATAGTTCCACGTTGTGTCGCAAAGGGGGTGTAGGACTTAGAAAAAATTCGAGCTAAAACTTTTTTTTCACAAAAAGGACGAAAATCATAGCTATCAAAAAGAGACCAATTTAAAAAAAAAAGAGAAAAAGAAACTTTTTAGATGATTTTGTATGGACCCATGGAGAGAAATTTTGTAACTATGAAGTGTCGACGGGGACAACTAGGTTAGGTTAGGTTAGTCTTGTGACCTACACGTAGCGGAGGCTAGCGAAGCGAGCCGCAGCTGCACCCCCTTTGCGACACAACGTGGCCCTAAGCGAATATTTTTAGAAGTCCAAACTCCCATACTAAAACATCACAATTTTTTAAGTGTCGGCTTAATACAAAATCACCGGAAAATTTTGTCTTCTTTTTCAAAATTTTTTCCTATCTCTTTTTGAAAGCTATGATTTTCGTCATTTTGTAAAAAAAAAAGTTTGATTGTATTTTTTGGTGCACCCCCTTTGCGACACCCGGGCCCAAATCTGTCAAATTTCTTTAATAAAGGTTCAACCATATTCTTTAACTATAAAGGTCAAAGTCTGTTGATGAAGTTTGACAGTCTGATGTGCAGGCGTGTGGACACACAATATAATAAAAAAAAAAACAATGTTTTCTGAAGCTTACGCGAACATCACATTCTGCGCATACATTATTGAAATATTTTTTTTATCATTAGAGAGTACAGTCAGTCATTGAACACTTGATAACTTTGTCATACTCTTCTTAGAAGAGCATAAAAAGAATGAAATGTCAATTGAACAAGTAACTTAGCAAATAAACGGCGGAGACATCTTGAGAAACTGAAGAGTCGTTTACAGATCTTTTAGTTCTCAGGACGTTTGCTGGCGACTACTCAAACAAACTTTTATTGAAAAACTCCTTCGAGCTTTTCAATAGAATAGGATAGGTGGGTAATGGTAAGGACCCCTCCTTATCTGTTTGGTTAATACTTGTTATATCTTTGATTAAAAAATAACTTCATTTTTTACTGTATTTTTATCAGAGAACTGAATCTCCAAATAAGTTTTAACAAAAAAAACCGACTTCAAAAAACAGGAAACTTGAAAAATTCAAAACAGCTCTAAAAAGCAAGAAATAATATTGAAATCATATTATTAATTACCTAAATACACATGTCAGTTTAAAAAAATGTCTATTGAAGTCAGGGGATGCCATCATCAGATCCTGTCTTCCTTATCATATCCCTTGGGATATCTCCTTTCCAACAAAAAAAAATCATTAAAATCCGTTCATAAACGACGAAGTTATGCGCGAACACACATAAAAAAATATATATATACGAGTCGAATTGAGGAACCTCCTCCTTTTTTGAAGTCGGTTAAAAATACACAAAATTTAGTGTTTATAATGATATTAAAAATAAAAAGTTATTTGTGTTGTTGTAAGGACTTGGGAGAGGCCATTGTTTAACAGTCGGGCAGCATAGGCTATGGAAAAAGTATGTAGTGTTCGCGTAAACTAAATATTCTGTTTATTGTTATAGAGATCTAGGATTTTGACCCTTTTGTGGATTCCGTGGTCACAGACAGAAAAAACCTCTAATAAATCCGCATAAGTGTTTAGTTTATGTGTTATAATTGCGTAAACTATACAAAACAATACAAGATAATAACATTTACTATCTTCTATCCGAAAGATCAGCAAGAAGGCGACAAGTTTATTATGAAACAGTGATTCTACTAAATACGTTTAATCCGGCTAACTTTCGGTGCACCCGAGACTTTTCCAAGTTCCAACTATCATACGAGACCAGATGGACTCAATTCCGCGTATCGTCCGGAACACGATGTCTTGGACCGGGATAAGTTCACTGGAACGCCGCCAGATCGCGCCACTATACTTGAGTAGCATTTGTGAGTTGTCTTAATAAAATTACAGCTTCTACAGTTTCTGTTCACTAATACTCTTGGCACTAATAAAAGCTAAGGAAAGATTTTTAAAAGATACATTCGAGAAAATATAGCATTAGTTGAGTAGTAAGAGGGTTTTTAGATAAGTTGATGTGGGGACATGTTTGCTGTGCGCTTTAAATGAGCTTAGAGCCGATAAGAACTTTAAATGGTTCTCATGCCTTAAATCCTTGAAAATTAAAATAAACCTTAAAATACTGTGTGTTGAAATCTCATTTTGAGAATTTGGTTTTGTTTTAAGAGTATAGTAGGTATGTATGTATGTATGTATGTATGTATGTATGTATGTATATAACATAAAATAATTATATTAAAACGTCTTACTCTTTTAAATAGCAAAGTCATAGCGCATACACCAATTAACAAACCGAAACTCTTGACGTCTAGTACTTTTGACTGTTGAGTTTTTATAAACATGGGAATAAAATCTGCTAATATTCCTGAAAACAAAACACAATAAAACATTACTGTACCTATATGAAAATTATTAACTACATCTCTACGTCCATAGAAAAATTGGCCATATCCTAATAATTCCGTAGACGTTGTAGTTCGTTTAAAGAATTTTGATCGTGTGGTCGATCCAACAGGTTTTTGGGGTCAAGAGTCTAAATAGCTAACCCAGCCAATGTTTTTACTTTTTTTTTTGTTTTTTTTTTATAGCCTATGTCACTCCCACAGTCAAAACAAATCTAACGACACCTCATATGTTAAAATCCGCCATGTCAAGCATTCAAGCATGTGTAAACTTGGGAACAAGCTTGCGGGCAAGCGTTTAAGCTTATAAACTCCTTTGTACACATTCGTAGTAAATAGATAGATAGATAGATAGATAGATAAAACTCTTTATTGCACACACACACAGAAAAGTAGAAACAAAACAACAAAAATTTTATATCGGGGAAATAGATAATTAATATGAAAAAAGATTAGAGTTTCCCAAAAAATATTTTTTTGGAAACAGAACTTGCCTAAAAGTTGTCAAGTCCTTTATTATTCGGTAAGCTTTCGTTTCATTTCACTGCCTTAAGTTCAAGCCAATATAACTATCTAGCTCCAGTTTTCAAGGGGTCAATAAAATTTACGTTCTACAATAATTCTTTAAATCTCATTTAGACATTATCTTGTATAGCTAGGGCTGACTTTGTTATATGCAAAAACGTTGCTATAGACAGAGGACAATTAATTAATTACAGCTTTAGAATACCTACCGTAATCATGGGCCTTTCCGTATTCGGAACACGCAAAAAATATAATTCAGTTTAAAAAAATAATACTTGTATTGAGCGGAAAACTAAAATGAAAATGTTTTTTCACACCACCTGCTCGACAATGCCTCATTATATATCATGCAAACCTTACTCAAAGTAAATCACATACTGTTGTACTGAATTTCATTATAACCCGCCGGGCAGTAATGTGATTCTCACTTCTCTTAGTTCTTATTGTTATGCATTTAAAGTCTAATTTCGTCAAAATCGCGCGGCGCGCTGCTGCTGCAGCTGCTGGTGGCCGACGGCGAGGAGGTGGACGGCGGCGCGCGCAGCGCCTCATTTATTTGAAAATCGAACTTATTCGAAAATCGAGCTGGCCACGCCACGGCAAGCCGAACGAAAAAAAAACAATACTTAAAACAAAAGCCGCGAGTATTTCAATACGGTGCAATCAGTATCAGACAAAACTGCAAAAGAAGATAGAATAAAACATTAAGAAAGTGTCGAGTGACGAATGTAATTTAACTCCGGAGTCCATTAAATTAGACGCCTTAGGTATTGTTAATAACCTACTACCAGAGAAGTCGAAGGAAAAATACTTGAAAGCTTACGACGATTTCCACAAATGGAAAACTGCAAAAGGCGCAAAGTCTGTGTCGGAGTCAGTGCTTCTTGTTTATTTCGAGTATTTATCGTGTACAAAGAAGTCCAGCAGCCTGTGGTGTATCTATTCGATGCTCAGGTTAACAATAAGCATCAAACACGACATTAAGATAAATACATATAGCAAGTTATTGGAATTTTTAAAGAGGAAATCAGATGGTCATCGAGCAAAGAAGTCAAAAGTATTGACAGCGCAAGATGTGGAAACTTTTCTGAATGAGGCTCCTGATCACAGCTTTCTGGCCATGAAAGTAAGTATGAGTACTGCCAACTTTTTAGATACGTTTCTAGTACCTACCTATAATAGCTCTATAAAATAGTTAATGAATAAAAGGGTATTTAAATGGCACACATTTAAAAAATACACATTCAAAGGTTTTGTCGCAAGCTTTTTTTATAATATAAAGGTCAAAAAATGTAGTAGTGTATCTATCTATTTACTCACAATCCTATTTTTTGTTACAGGTAGCCTTGATTTTTGGAGTGAATGGCGCATGTCGTGGAAATGAACTCGTAAACATAAAAGTCAATGATATCAAAAAACATGCAGATTTATTGCTGATTAACTTACCAGATACCAAAACAAATAGAGAACGTTCGTTTATAGTTCGTGAAGATTATGCAAGAATTGTTGAAAAGTACCAAGCTCTGCGCCCCTCTAATATAAACACCAACAGATTTTTTATCGGTTACAGTAATGGCAAATGCACCAGGCAAGTCATTGGCAAGAATAAAATCAGCGCCATGCCAAAAGAAATTGCAAAATACCTCAAATTGCAAAATCCCGAGCTCTATACGGGTCATTGTTTGAGGAGAACATCGGCAAGTCTGTTGGCAGATTCAGGAGCAGATATGGCCCAGATAAAACGTCATGGTGGCTGGAAATCCGATGCAGTAGCGGAGGGCTACATAGAGAATTCCATACAAAACAAAAACAAGATAAGCTGTCGTATTGGTGACAACATTCATCTGAAAACTACGTCCATTATTGATGATCCTTGGAAACCTTTGCCACCACAGCCATCTAGCTCAAAATATATCCCGTCAAGCCCACTGCCTCAAGCACCACCTTCCCCAACCTTTACTGTGCCAAACGACCCTCACACGCAAGGTTCTGATGTATTGGGTGCTGCTACTCAAATAAATTCCACCTCAACTAACATAAGCGTACCAAAAAATATAACCATATCTTTACATAACTGGACTAATGTCAATAACATCAATTTTAATTTTTAATTTACTTTTTATTGTTATTTACTGTGCCAATTATATATAATTAGTAATGAAAATAGTATTTTAATAAATAAAATACTTTTTCTAGTAGCCTTGGTTTTTATTGTCTCGCAAAAGGTGAGAAAAGTAGAGTATACTCCTCAGGGATAAAACTGATTTTGCCTTGGGCGCGCTTAAATCCTTCACTGCTCTCAGGACTCCATTTTAATTCCCTCGCTTCGCTCGGGAATCAACTCAAAACCCCCTCGCTACGCTCGGGAGTTAAATCTGGAGTCCTTCGTTACGCTCAGGATTCAAATATCGCGCCCGTGACATAATACAGTGCTTTATCCCCTTGGTGTACAATCTACTATTAACAGACTTCAAAAAGGGAGGAGGTTTCTCAATTCGACTAGTAAATATATATTTTTTTATGTGTGTTCGAAGATAACTTCGTCATTTATGAACCGATTTTGATGATTATTTTTTTGTTGGAAAGGAGATATCCCAAGGGTGGTACCAGGATCTGATAACGGCATCCCAGAGAAAACGAGGAGAACCTTCGAAAATCGTAGTGGCGACTAGAGCGTTTGTTAATGTTTTCATTAAGTATTTTAAAGCACTACTATTTAATGAAGGTCAGGAGTCGATCTGATGATGGAGCCGAAAGACAGTCGAGGGAACTCCTCAACGATTTACAGCAATTACCTGGTGTTTGGGCTTGATTAATTTGTATTGATGAGAACTTTACACCTCGATGGGTTGTGACTGTCATTAGGGGTCTGATAATGAAGACGAAGGACAGTCATGGGAACTCCTCAACGTTTTACAGTAGCTACCTTGTGTTTGGTCTTAATTAATTTCTATTGATAAGAACTTTGCACCCATATGGGTTATTAGCAGTGATAGGAATAGGTAGTGCCTATTCACCTAAAGTTCGAAGAACAGAGACATGATTCGGGGACTTCCTTACGACAATTTTATTTCTGGGACAACTTTGCCCTAGCAGCTGTTTATTAAAAATAATGTTAATTGGAATAAGTAGGTACTAAACATAACATATTGTACCTGAACATTACAATTTATATTTTCGGAATATTACAGAAATTTAAATACTTATAAAATATGCATTTCAAACAAATTGTCGGCCATAAAATTGTTGAATGGAATCTTTGTAGGTATACAACCTTATTTTTAGTTTTAAATATTTGTCAAATATTTTCATATAAAGAATCAGTAAAAAAAAAATTGTATAATATCTTGAAAACTCACGAAGTTACAAGTTTTTGTGCCGTTGTGTTTATTAGTATGGTATACTTTATTTGAAATTTTGTAAATATTATTTGGTCAAAATGTAACATGGTATAAAAAATATTGTAATCGATTCTATTATGAACAAACAGTTTTCAGGTTTCGTATAAACTAAAAATAACATTGTATATATCGCAGTAAGATAAAGTGAAGCATTCAGTGCTATGTGTATATCTATATGTCATGAGCAGTAATAAGAATAGGTAGTGCTTTTTCTTGGAACAGACAAAAAGTGAAGACTTCCTTAAGACAATTTTTTTTCGAAACATTGTCTTGAGAATGCGTCGAAAAAAAAATGTACACTTGTACAGTTCATGTTACGTAAAAAGGCGACAATTTGTTGCAATGCATGTTTTATTAGAATTTATTTTTTTCTAATATTCCGAAAATATAAATTGTAAAGTTCGGGTTAGTACCTACTTATTCCAATTAACATTATTTTTAGTAAACTGCTGCTGGGACAAAGTTGTTTCAGAAAAAAATTGAGTACTAAGGAAGTCTCCGATTTATGTCTCTGTTTTTCGAACTTTAGGTGAATAGGCACTACCTATTCCTATCACTGGTTATTAGTGCCATTACAGTTCTTATGATGGATACCATAGACAGTCGAGGGAATTCCTTAACGATTTACAGCAGTTACCTTTTGTTGGGCTTACTTCATATGGTTCAATATGCCAAAATGTTTAGTTCGTACAAAAATAATATCTAATTAAGATTGAAGTTTTGCATAGGAATACCACTACCTACTAGGCCGTCGTTTCCTCATCCGAGAAGCATCCTTGTTAGGTCTACGTCTACCCATCACTAAAAATCGTAAAATAAAATAATTCTTAACAAAAAAAAACCGACTTCAAAAAACAGAAATTTAAAAAAATTAAAACAGCTCTAAAAAGCAAGAAATAATATTTAAATCATATTATTAATTACCTAAATATGCATATCAGTTTTAAAAAAAATCTACTGAAGTCGGGTGGCTTTTACAATAAAAAAGTGGAGATGATGGAACAACTACAAAAATTTAAATGAAACAAAATTGACCCCAAGCCGACCACCAACCACCCGACTTCAATAGACCTTCTTTAAAACTGATATTCGTATCTAGGTAATTAATAATATGATTTCTATATTATTTCTTGCTTTTTAGAGCTGTTTTACTTTTTTAAGTTTCCTGTTTTTTGAAGTCGGTTTTTTTTAAACTAGAATGTTGGCAATAAATATCTTAATGTTTTCTAAAGTTTACGCGAACACTACACATTGAAATGAAATAACTGTTACGCGTTTATGTTAAACATTAGTTTTAATTAATGTTTATGTCAATGTGTAACGTTAGGATAAACATTCATTAAAAGTAATGTACTATAAAATAAACGCGAGTAGATCCGTAAAAGTTGTTTCATTGATTTTTTTTAATACGATCATATATTATGTAAATAACTCCTTTCTAGAACGTTCCGTCACACGTCCAAGTCCGTAACGACTCATGAGTGGATACGTCATTGTATAAACGACGTTATGTTAATCTGTAGAAGGCTCTTAATGATTTGCAGTAAGCATAGTAGGGTACGAAACGATTTGTCCGTACCGGACACGTTCCTGTTAAAAATCCATTGTGATAATTATGTAAAATCTTAAGTAGATTTATTTTTCCATAAAAAAAACTAAATTTGATTACTATTTTTGTTACTATTTTTGTTACTAACTTTTAATTAACCAATTATGGACCGCATAGTCGGAAATAAAAGTGTTTTATTTAATTCTAAAGGGATAAGACCGCCAAATTGTAACTATTTTTAATTATTCTTACCAATACCATTGTTTAATGTTGTGTTGTTGCAATAAAAAAATATCTATCTACATTCCTGTTTATGCATTGATACATGTATTGGCGATGCGGCTACCTATAAAAGTAGCGATCGTGTAAGTAAAACACCGCAATGTCAGCGATCGGGGTGACCAAATTACAATATACTAGTGGTCGCCCAGTGGTCGAAATTCGACCGTAATTTTATTAAGGCTGCACGGATTGTATCTTATGCAATGAAAAATTAAAAAAGATAGAATGTGAGTTTGGATTGGTATTGACAGAATTCGGCGGCTCCTCTTCCATTTTTGAAATTTTTGAAAAGAGTATAACATGAGTTTGTGTCAAATACATATGCGTGTGTGTCAAATACATGGTAGTGTGTGTAATGTTTGTTTTATTGATTTAATGTATTTTTATGCATAATTGAAAAAAATATTAACATTCTGTACTCCTTCTCTATCTAAACTGTAAGTGTGCGAAATTTCATAATCCTCCGTCCGAGGAATTTTCGTAATAAGGGGTAAGTACAAAGTTTTTGCTTCACGTATTAATAATACTTAGATTTAGTTTCTTCGTGCTTCGGAATAAACGTTTAGCATGCTTTTGACAATCTTTGTAGTGGAATAGAAATCTTTAAAACCTATCGAGGTGTGGTTGTGACCCGTCTCCACACGTGGGAGGCCTTAGCCCAGCTGTGGGACATTTATAGGCTAATAAATAAATTGTAGAACATTAAAAAAAAAAAAATAAGGCAGCAAATATCTAATCGTAATGTAAAGAAGACCGGTGAATTGTAACAAAACCTATTCCATTTATCGAAATTTTATTATAAAGCTTTCACTGTGAATATTGTAAATATTTTATTGCTACATGTTACCTGCCATCCCATTTGGAATTTAATAACGGATGAACCGCGCGGCTGATACATTAAAATAGCTTTCGTAGATGTAATAAAATATAAAATTTTATGAGTTTCATGGAAACATTAATTTGGGTACTTTTTTATTGTGCGCTCCATTTTCGTCTCCATATTTTCCGGTAAAAATAAAAGAATATTATCTTTCCTTTTGCGTTTACGGACAAGATATCAAGCTTTCTGGATTGATTTGATGATTAATAATGAGGTTTTCTTTTAATTATTGCACAAACGCTCACAAACTAACGTTACATAGGTATATTAGCGTCATAGAAAAAATGATCAACGTGATATATATTAGCGACCTATAGAAAAAAATCGATCACGAAAAATGTTATGGCATATATAAGCCGCAATTTGCCATACAAAATTTTTGTTTTCTTAAACGTGATCGCACTGTAGCTAAAACTCACATTCAGACTGCCTAATGAGAGTTTCAGTCGTCGTTCGATGACGTTAACGACCCGATCCGATCCGAAATCCGAACCCCTCGGAGAATCTAGTACAGGGATGGCCAAACTTTTTCATTTGCGTGACAATATTTACTAACAAAATCTATGGCAGGCCAGGCTATTGAATTGTGTCATCTCATCATCTCAGCCAAAAGACGTCCTCAAGTCGTCCACTGCTGGACAAATGCCTCCCCCAAATTATCAAGGGGGGTATATGCCATAATCGCCACGCTTGGCAGGCGGGTTGGCGATCGTAGTAGGTTGAGGGTAACCTCAGAGAGATGCTGCTGCTTATCCTCTGGAATGGTCCCCTATTCGGCTTTTACGACTCCCACGGGAAGAGATGGGGTGGTGCTATTCTTTATCCCCGGCACGACACAGGGACTGTGTCGTGCCGGGGATAAAGAATGTGTTGAATTGTGTAGTGTAGTGTAACATACGGGCGTGGTCATAATTTAACAACCTAAAGTGTAGCTGATCTAGATCTTGTATGCAAAGTCACTTAGGCGTTATTATTAACTTTACAAATTATAAGGCAATTGTTAATTTAATAATTATATTAGTGACGTCACATCAAATTAAACAAGTCCCATCATTAGTGTGAACCTTGTGTACTCATACTCCTACTTGCCAATGCGCGCCTGGTAGGTAAAATCATAGAACTAATTAAAAATCGACTTAAGCTTGTGCAAATGAAGCCCTTTCATACGATACCCCACATGACACGGTTAACTTATTTCAAAATTTGAACCCCGTTCTTTGCATAAAGACCCTGTTTTTTTGTGATTTAATTAAATATGTATAATATTCAGACTTTTCCTGTATACTTGTAGTATAAGACAAAATTACCTACTTGCCAAACTTCATAGTTCTAGGTCAACGGCAAGTATCCTATCAATTTTGATTCCCTTGAGAGTGTCGAAATATACGTTTTTTGCGACATAAACGGCCGTATCTTTTTTTTTTCGTTAACTTAGAAGTTTGATTTTTTCACAGCTTCAAGGGACCGCAGACCTGAGTTTTATGGTTATATGGTTTTAATTTCAACCCGATACCTCCACGCGTTCCCGAGATAAAGGGTCTTGACGTCTGTCAAGTTCTGTCTAGACCAGACGGACAGACGGACAACAAAGTGATCCTATAAGGGTTCCGTTTTTCCTTTTGAGGTACGGAACCCTAAAATCGAAAGATTATAGTAGGTATCAATGTACCGCGTAAAAGAGATTACCGGCATTTGAGCAAGTGCTTAAAATAGCTCGTATAGTTTTCTGGTATGCAGTTTATGTAACCTCCAGAGTAGGGTAATAATGATATCGACGAGCACGTATGTGGGGATAGGAGGCAAGCGAAATTTAAGCAATAAAGATAGTGTTTCCGTTTTCTCCAAATCTTGTGATGAATTTGTAAAATATGTCAGATAACTCGTGCTTGACTTTTGAGGCTGTCATCCGATATATAAGTAAAAGACATGAAAACATATAAATATACAATATAAGACATATAAACATATAATCTAGACATATAAATATAACACATATAAAGTTATTACGTTACATAACAAAATGGTTGTGGCTATAGACTTTACGCACAATACACATTGAAATGAAACACTTTAAAAAAGTTAAATGAAAAATAAAATGAAATATATTTAAAAATAAATATATTTTTATTTTTTTTTATTTTTATTTTTTTTTATTTTTTTTACACACATAGACTTTATGTCGAACAAAACAAAAAAATAATAATTAAAAAAGTTGTCATAAAAGACTAGACAAAGAACTTTAGATACACTACTCCCTTCATTTTGTATGTCAAGTCAAAACATATAAAATGAACGAATTTTAAAATATGTAAATAATCATGAAACAATTACCTACACGTAAAATGAACGCACGTAGGATAAAGTGTTTTACATCAATCAATAACGGTCTGATCAAGATAATCTTATTATCATCTAGAAGCTTACGCAATCATTGTCGATCCCTTGATACGGCGGATCAAAGGTCATGATGATTGACGAGGCAGGAAATAAGGAGACCTAAGAAGGTCAGCTTAAGACATATCGCGCTGGAACAACACACACTAGACAACCTCTCATGCTACGGCCACACTATCGCGATAACGCGAACATTTGCGTTGTCGCGACACGTCTGGCCAAACAATTCGTCCTATCGCGAATCATCATCGCGAATACAAATGCACTTCGCACTGCTGTCGGTAAATTGCCGCACATCAAAGGGTTTTATCGCGAGAAATTTCGTGCGGTTGGCTACACTTCCGCGCGCTTAGTTGACTGCGAGCTGTGACTGCGAGGCGCCGAGCGGTTTGAGCGTGTTTCATAAGTATTGTGATTTGTGTTAATTATGGATTGGAGTAATGAAATAATATTAGAATTAATAGAAAATTATGAGTCTGAATCTTTTTTTTCTCTTCTTTTATTTTTTTTGTTCAAATAATAAAGATGCAGTAAATAATTATTTGCTGGTGACATGTAATATAGCGCAACCGCCTCTTCCATTTTTTTTCGCGAATTGAATTATTGCGACGTAGCTAAGTTTTTTTTGATGTGGCCAAGCACTTCGTCGTAGATCGAACATAAAGTTTTATCGTGACAACGCGAACACGAATCTTCGCCTTCAAGTGTGGCCTTAGCATCACGGACACGGAATCTTGCACCAGCTGCGATCGGACTAGTTTGAGATGGTCCGTTTGTACGAAGCTTACCTTCTACAGTCTCTTGATTTTGTGGACAAGGCCAGACAGGGCCAGACACTCGCAGCGACCGTGCCCTCTGTCAATGCTAACCAATCATGTGATTGGTTAGCATTGACAGAGGATTGACAGAGATGTCTATCTGTAACTCGATAAGCTAAGACGGTTCCCAAAGTTACAATATTAACTTGTTGTTGTGAAACCAGACGCTTTGGAAACCTTTAACCTCACTAACAATTTCAATAAGCGAACGTTTAAGGGGAGCATCTATATATCACACTGAGCATTCTTACCAAATTTGGTCCAAAACTACAGGCTCGTTACCGAGATAATCAACAAAACATTATCAAAATTTACCAAAAAATACACCTTTTCCAAACCCGTACAGCTGTACTACACGCACACAAAGATAGCCGTTGTGTTGTGTATCTGTACACTATCTTTTTATCGACGCCTGCGTGCATGTTAGTAAAGATACAGCATGTTTCATGATGTGCATTATTTTAATTGATTTAGTTTGTTGGAAAACATAACTTTGAAAAGTCACTATAAAACTAAAGCCCATTTTTTGTCATTGTTTTCAGAATGATGTATAGATACCGCCCTTAAACGTTCGCTTATTGATTTTGTTAGACCCTGTATTTGCTATGAAAATCCGTAACTTTTCAAACAAAGTTTTAAATAAAAAACAATTGGTATAAATTTGTATTCGTTATAAATAATATTTCTTGTTTTGGAGAGAGTTTGCTGATTGCCTCAAACGGCATGTTCAGCTTCACCGGGCTTTTATGGGGGCGGCGAGAAACTTAAAGGGTTCCTCAAGCCGTGTGAAACGAATCACCTTCGGAGGTTTTCTAAAGGGAACGGCATGCATTTGAGCGTGTCCCCGTGTCCTAATAGATTCTCCGAGGGGTTCGGATCGGATCGGGATAATAATTAGTAATAAATATTGGTATTAGTTGTATGTCACTGGTAGGTAGAGCCTTCATCCCCAATCGGTCGTTACCCAATAAAGGGGAGACTGTTATGTTAGGCATATGTAGTGTACGTGGGGTTGCCAACCATACTTTAAAATACGTATCCTACGTTATTTTCCATCCCCATACTTTATTTTTGTAATAAAAATAAATTATGGAAAATACTTTATTTCCGACTAAGGCGTGCGTTTGAACGGAACATTCCTGTTGACTTAATTTATGAACTACTGAATGATACTCAGACTCAGGTGAAGTGAAACGAAACGCAACGCAAATTTCTGAACGCGCTATAAAACAATGAAAAAATATAGATAGTGCCAAGAGTACAAAGAAATATGTTATAAAACATTTAAATACATAAAATTGGAAAATACTTTATTTTTATTCAAATCTTTTTTACATTGGTTAGATAGATTTACTTTAATTTCCTGAAAAACTGTTGGCAACCAACCCTTGTACGCAGGACAATCCTCCACAAGGCCTCAATCCATCAAGAAATTTTTGACGGATTGAGGCAAGAGGCTTTTCTTTTCCTTATAGTCGCCATAAAAACAATGTAACATTGTAGTGAGCAAGAGATAGTGGTTATCTCCAACTGCTTTCTCGGGATTGGCTATCTTTAGCTACAAATACTGAGTGGTCGAAGATTCCGAGTAAAGTGCGTTTCCATCTTCAGTCTAACCGTTGCCGTCAGTTGAAATGAAGGTACCGCAATTAATTCAAGCGTGAACAGTTACCATCAAATTGATGGTGCAACATAAGTGGTAAAAAATATATAGACATTTGTCGAGTAGGTAACTTTTTGAGTAACACTGTCAACATTTTTAAGCAAATATAGATTCAAAACTGAAATGTTAAGACTTTCTATAAACTAAATGTTTTTAGTGTTTAGGATGTATCGATCAATTAGTCAAGCGTTCGTCATACTAACACGCATGTACACACCTTGTAAAATAAAATATAAAGAATTTCGCTTTTTTATAGCATTCTTGGCTGCTCGTGTTGTAAAGACCAGCTAAATATCTGACAAGCTAATATTGTCAGACCGTAAGTTTCAAACTTTTATTAAAACGTAGCCTTTTTAAAGTATTCGTGTACAGAATTTAATTTAGCTTGCACGAAGCACGAGCATTAAAATGAGACGTAAACTCTGAAGTGGCGGCTCCTATTACCCGGTCCCGCCAGAATACCAGCGTTGCAGCGCCTAATTTCACTTTACAGTGTCATTAGGCGCTGCAACAACCACCGTCATTAACCAATGTCAATAAATTGGAGGGGCGCCTTTGGCCTTCAAAGTAAAAAAGTAAATAGTGTTGAACAATTTCGGCGGGCTGGTTAGAACCACGATAGCTCAATTGGGAGAGCACCGATTTGCTTTTACGGTCCCCAATCGTCTTTCGTTGACCTGATTTTGACGATCGGACTAAAGGGAAAATGTCCTAATCAAGGGCTCCCTTCTTAAAGCATTATTACCAAGCTACCGGTGGTCAGGGCTGCAGAGTGAGGAACCTCCTGACAATACGTGCCGTGTCAAGGAGTACTGCCTTTTGCATCTGACCCTTGACCCAACCTTTCAGCGAGAGCCTTTCTAGGTGTTGATCGAGGCTCTTGGCTAAAAGACCGTTTGCCGAAACGACTATCAGTACAATAATGGTTGAATCCACATCCCACAGAACGGTAACCTCGTGAGCCAAGTCAAGGTACTTACTGAGCTTGTCCTTCTCGGCTTTCACGAGGTTCTCATCATGAGGTATGGTGATATCAACCAAAATACTGGTTGATATCACAGCGCCCCAGTCGATCCCAGCGCCGGGCAATAGCCCGGCGCTGGGATCGGTCGACCACCACAATATCAGGCTTATTGGCGACAATAGTCCTGTCCGTAATGATAGAGCGATCCCAGTAGAGCGTTGCATGACCATTTTCGAGTACTGGCGAAGGTGCGTACTTATAGTACGGCACCTCCGATTCAACAAGGCCATATCCAAGAGCAAGTTGCTGGTGAATTATTCTGGCTACTTGGTTGTGTCTGTGCAAACACTCTCCGTTAGCAAGATGAGAACTTATATGTCGGAGTGATTCTCCTGGACGGCGGCATGCCCGACAGATGTCGACCGTACCGTCCTTCATTATTATTATTATTAGCTGGCGGTACTCTAGGATTAGGTTTTTATAATGTTTTATTGTTTTTATATTAAAATATTGTGAAAATCTAGTTTTAAGAAAGAAAATAAATAAAGAATATAATATTAAACTTTATTTGCACACAAAAAATACAGATACAGACAAATTGACGAAAAAAAAATAGTACAAAATAGGCGGCCTTATTGCTAACAAGCAATCTCTTCCAGGCAACGTTTGGCGAAAAATAATAACATTGAGAAAATAAAAGTAAAAATAAACTAAATTATAATAATAATATCAAATAAAGTACATACAAAAGGGAAATAAATATATTAAACAAAGTTTATACAATATAAATCAAAAAATAAATAAACAAAGCTATATGGTGAATTTAGAAAATAATAACTAAAGTATTAATGTTATTGCAGTTGTGAAAACGAGACACGTGTACAAACGTCGCTACACGCGTCTTATTTTCACAACCGCAACAACACTGCAACAGTACTGCTTTATAAGAGTATCTTTTTTATCTTTAAAATTAGGGGGTATTTATAGTCAGTTCCTACTGACTACTGTGTGACATAGTTTATCTCAACCGCTTAAGTTATTCATACAATGCCGTTTTCACCTCCTCCTACCACCGGGTTGCAAAACGCGGGTTTGCCCCTCTAATGGCACAAAACAAAAAACGTTTAAAATGATATTGTGGATGGTGTATCTTATCAAAAAAATAAATAAATAAGAGCTCTTGCTAAGCCTCGCTATCGACACACTATTGACATCTTATAGAATTACCAGACTTGACTCCCAGGTATGTAAACAACGCTCTTCATACACTCCGACAAAGTTGCTTCATCCCCAACTCGCCTCCAAATAAAGGTTCGAGTTAACTATGCGTTGATTAAATTAAATATACAAATCCAAGGAGAGCGGTACATCCCGTTTGCGGAGGCGCTTGTTACCGCCACCTACCCTATTTATGAAACCCCGGATCTCTTTAATCATACTAATGTCATATAGAGGAAAGCTTTGCATTTTTGAATGTTTTCAACGAATAAACTCAAAAACTACTGGATCGATTTAAAAAGTTGTTTCACATTAGCTCTGAGTAACATAGGCTATATTAAGGCGACGCATCGCTAAACAATTAATCTAATACGGAGCTTTTGCGCCCCGTACCATAAGAACAACTGTTTTTTTTTCTTTCCAATTAAAACTACAAATAAGTTTAAAAAAATGAACTAGCATATTGAAGTGTGTTAAGACTAATCTACTAAGAAAATTTAGATGCTTAAATCGGTCTGATTTGCCTGTAACATGCAAATCTATGTTTTAAAAGAGGTTACTTTGATATTTTTTACTCTTATATAAAAGTTAACAAATCGTGTTTCTGCAACTAGCAAAATGAAGTCAATTAAATGAAAAATCATGTCATCAAATATCACTTTCATATGGTTTGTAATTGTTGGGAACAATCAAGATCCCCGCCAAGTAAATTTCCAATGCGTCGCCTTAAAAAAGGAATGTCCACCCGTGCGAAGCCGGGACGGGCCGCTTGCGTTTAATACTTTAGTTAGTACAGTTTTATAGTTACAGGGTAACTAGTAAAAGGGTACAGCTTTACTTTTACTCGACTGCGTTATTACTATTATGGTTGCTTGAATTAATATTAACATTAAAGTTGTGAATTCCAATCAATTTCAAAATTACCTACATGTGGGTGTAAGTCAGCTCATTACCATCAACATCAAATTTTTTTCCCATCTGCTGGGGCACGAGCCTTCTCTATGGATGGATAGGGAGAACGGGCCATAAACCACCACGCGGGCCCAGTGCGGTGCGGTGGTTGTTAGCGACTGCTATGCAGCCGGGACCCAACGGCTTTATGTGCCTTCCGAAGCTCGGAGGAGTTTGAGATGAACAATTTTTTGTCGCCCATCCGATGACCGGCCTTTGCGAAAGATGCTTAATCTTAGCAATAGCAGACAGAGCGTGCTAACCCCTGCACAATCGAACTCTTCTAGGTAGCTAGATTAGCTCACTTACTCTCAATCCCATTGAGAAATGAAAGTGAAAATATTTGTTTATTTACAAGAAAATATATTTGGTTAAACGATGTTACACTCAAGTATTATGTCCTCACCTTTAACTAATTTTAAAACTTTTTAAAATTATGTAAATAGTGATTAGTATGTATGTATGTACTACGTGTGTTTTGTGTTTATTCTAGTTAGAATAGGAGGTGCAAATTAATCCTACCGTTCTTTGTAATGTTTCCTTTTGTGAGCCTATTGTAAGATATTTTAAACTGAAATAAGCAGCACACCTTGTCCTACATTCTTTTATTAGAAACAAAGTGGAATAAGTTCGCTATTTTTTATAAATTTAAGCCTTTTTATATATTAGTAATCACATGGCCTGATGTAAACATATTGCCGTGAACTTGAATCGACGTACCGAACTTTACCTACCGGCACAGAATAAATATTACTACCGGCTAGGGTTGAGTCACACATAGTTAATTTATTATTGCGTGAATTTGGGTGTCTTTTATATTGTAAACTTACCTTGTTATATCTGTCGGCAAAGTAAAAAAGGATAAACTGGGATTATGGTTGATTACATCATCATACACAACAGGTTTTTTTCCAGACATTTTCAATAGGCATCCACCTATATGCAACAAAACTCGCAATCGCGACACCCAAACCAAGAAAAATACGTGTATACTGATCAGCAGCGCCCAGTGACATACTTGTTATTCTCCGTTACTACAGCAACATTCGCTGCCCGATCCGCGTTTGCGGGGACATCCCGCGTCATCGCGTACTCCTTTCCCGTGCTTTTTTCTGTGTGCTAATGTAGGTGAACTACGAGCTTGGGTGCGTGCGTTTCGGAGCGCTCGTATGAAGTTGCCGCACTCTCGATCACTCTGGTGATAGTTTATGGCCCGTTCTCCATCCATCCATTGGAAAATTTCGTGCCCCAGCGGTGGAGACATAAAATGAGCTGGTAACGATCCGAGTTTTAGATATTTAGACAAGAGCCATTTGTTTTTAGATGTTGTCATGGTTATTAGATATAATATTGAGCAGAACATGACTGAGCTAGCTAAAACCTTTTTATTTCTACTTGGTTTTACGGTTTATCATGGTAAACTTTAATGAATGTACAACAGACAGCAGCTTTTTTAATAATTCAAGCATTTTCCTATAATGAAGGTCTGTATCTTAATTAACCTCCATTCATTCGTCTTGGCACAAAATTATGTTGATTCTAGTTACTTAACGAGCGCCCTAGAAAGGTTTGAAACGATATTTAAATAGGATTTCATTCATTACTCAAAGTGGGCAATATTTAATTTTCCAGTTCTTTGTAATGAGTTTTTAAAATTCAATTAACGAATACCTTACTCACCCAATATATTTATATCTCTAACATAAAATTAAAGATATCTTTATGTACATACATCTTCTGTGCGTGTGTATGTCACTGAACTCCTTCTAAACGGCTGGACTGATTTGGATAAAATTTTCTGTGTGTGTTCAAATGAATTTGAGAACGGTTTAGATTTACAATTGGACCCAGTAGGTGGCGCTGCTATAGAGGATGGGATACGGGTGTTCTAAGCGGACGAATGATTTGTTTGTTTTGTTGTCATGGAAACTGTCAAAGCGGTTTGAAGTCCGCCGGTCAGCTAGTAATAAATAAATAAATAAATAATCTATCATGAAAATTAGAAACTATAAAAAAATGCCACAAATCATCCTCATCAGGCAGAATAGCCAGCAAGTAAGCAGCATTGGATGGAATTATTTTTAAATATATTTTAAAACTAAAATTAAAACAAAAATTAAAAAAATCTCATCAGATAAAAGAGTTATTTGCGCCGCGTGTGGCAGTTAAAACCTATCATAAAAGAAAGCTATATAATTTACATGAGAGCAGAGTGGACGTTCGTCCCTCACAGTTTTTATGTTATATTATGGCATTCGTTTAATAATGGCTGACGGGGATAATAAAATCTAAAACCCTTATAGATAACGGATTCGGAATGTCGTAACTTTGCTCGTAGATATATTACGGTTGGCCAAAATTTCGTCTAGCATATTAAGATTCACATTCGGTTGCACGTCATAAAACCTCAAGGTCTAATTTCGCTTGCAACAACAACGGGACGATACTAAGTTCAACCTTAATGATATTTCTCAAAATCAGGTAGTTTTAACTGAACGGTTAGTCAGTTTTACGGCTGATTATGCCTCCTAGTTGTTTTAAAATGTCAATTTTGAGTTTAGTCATCAAGCGTTAAGTATCGTTTCATCATGACCTCGGTAGCCGAGTGGCAAAGCTTTCGGCCCGATACCCGAAGGTCCCGGGTTCAATTCCCAGATCGGGCAAAGGTGTGTTTTTGATTTATTCGGTGCATAGCCCGGATTTGTGACCACCTACCCGCATTTAGCAAGCGTGGTGATTAAGCCATTACCCATCAATTATAGTGATGACTTGATTTCAATGATGGAGGCCTTTGCCCAGCAGTGGGAATGCTGTAAGCTATTTACTTTTTTTACTTACTTCATTTTGACCATTTGTTTTTGACAATCATATTTATTGGTTAGAACTCGAACGTCTACCATTGACTCGTAGCAATATTGCAATATTATAGTCAGTTTCAACTATTTATATAAACTTAGGATAAGGCCCCTATAGTTAGCTATAAGCTTATTAAGCTGGCACAAATGGATTACAGAAAAAGAACACAAAGAGGTCATAAATCTCTCTCAAAAACCTCAACAGTTATGAATTTTGCTAAACTTATTTTTTGTGTTTGTAAAGCGTATCCGGAGAAGGCCTCGTCAAGTTTCTTGCGGCTTCTTCTCGGAGCTAGATCCCTACCGTAGAATTTACGAAGCCAGTATATCGTGTCAAGCAAAAGCACTGTATTGTATTTGTAACTTGAGTTAGAGTTGTCTTTACCGTGGTCTTTATTGTAAGCACAATAAAAGCTAAAAAACAAAAATATTGTAACTCAAAAAACAGTATTTTTAAATTTACTATAGCGTTGTGTTATCAAAGTAGTATTTCATCTGCAAAGATGAATCTGCATAGCCATCGGTTGCAATTACTGTTGGATAGATGGCGCCACTGTGGCGCTATTAGCACTCAAACAATTAAAAAAGCAGTGACAAAATTCAGCGCTTACGTCAGCCTTCCCGGTAGTGTAGCAGTCAGTGCAGCCGCCCGGATTGCGGAAGACCCATGTTCGATTCCTGGCTGGGACGGGTAGGTGTTTAATTTTTTCACTGTATTTATATTAATTTTATAAAAATATTTAATTTAGCTTTAGTGCAGCAATTAGCACTTGAAAATAAAAAAAAAGTAAAAATTCAAATAATAGTGTTTGGCTAGACATTGACACGATATTCTTACATTTAAAAATACTTTATTTAAAGTTTATACTTAATTTTAATAAAGAGTTTACTCCTTAATGTATGTATGTATCCAAAGAAGTTATTAATCTTTATCTAAGATCTTGACATAGTACTTTTAGTCGGGCGGTACTATACAAACAAAGCCTCTAAATCTTGAACGGATATTCAACAAATTATATCATAAACATTTAATATTCAAAGTCCTCATTATCTTTTCTAAATAGGTTGTTATTTTCTTGGTGCTTTTGTTGCTTGTTCTTCATATTTATTTTATATTCCGCCCTCGTTAGTACGAAGACGTTGAATTTCCCCAAGGACTTTTTAAACTCGATGTCTAGACGTTCATTTCGATGTGATGCCAATGGAACCTTAGATGTCAGTTATTGGCGAAGAGAATGGATTGTTGATAACAGAAATGATGTCAGAAGGTGCGTAAAAATGTATACATATACATTATAAATAAGATAAGGTAAGATTAGATAAAATACAACTCAGTCTAGTCACACAAAAAAATCTTAAGCTATAAGTATAAGTAATTTTGGGGTATAAAATAAATATAGCTTGCCTATTTGAAAAAACCAGCCAAGTGCGAGTCGGACTCGCGTACGAAGGGTTCCGTAACATTATCTATAAAAATATTTTAAACGTCTACCTGTTGCCGTTATCAATATCAAGCAAGAACGAGCAAAAAAAAATCACGTTTGTTGTAGTATTTGTTGTTATAAAAACAACAGAAATACTTACATCATCTGTAAAAAATTTCAACTGTCTAACTATTCATGAGATTCAGCCTGGTGACAGACGGACGGACAGACGGACAGACGGACAGACGGACAGACGGACAGACGGACAGACAGACAGACAGACAGACAGACAGACAGACGGACGGACGGCGAAGTTTTAGTAATAGCGTTTAGGGTTCCCGTTTTACCCTTTGGATACGGTACCGTTTTACCCTAAAAAAGAAATGAATCAATTACCACGAGCGGGAACCCGCACCCCATGACGCACCGGGTCAGGTGCACTATCTTTATATAACCATACTCATAAATATAGCTTTTGCCTATTCTTATAGCTGATGCTTGATATTAGTTTTTTTTAAAATCAGGTGTCGATGAAGTATTTGCTATGCAATGGGTAACTTTGGCTTGCAACCTACTACCACAATACACATCTATTACTGTTAGCTATATACTCGTATAACGACCACGATACGGGTCAGATACAACTACGATAGACTAATTGGTACCTGACCCGGAATTTTTCAGTGCAGTTTATTGGACCCAATTTTCTCCACAGTTAAAAGTCGTCATAAAAATGGGTAGTAAATAAAATTATTTTTGGACGATTCAAAAGTACTTAATGATTTAACATTGACTTTATCGGAGGGTACGAAATAAAATTCCGCTCGTGAAAACTGTTTCTATATTTTCTGAAAATATTTTTAAATATTATTAAAATGTATAAAATGATTGGGCTTACTCTCCTTTTATATTAAGGAAAGGAGGTCGATTGGTTCAATATTACAACCAGTCACATTACATTTGCTGGTTCGATCCCCGGTCGGTTCAATTTAGAAATACTTGTTTTTTCTAAATTTTTTCGGGTCCGGCTGTTTCCTATGTATAATAAGTATGTATTTAAGTATATTAAGTATGTTTATCCGTCGCCTAGTTAACCATTTATCGAGTTTCTTAACCTTTTCACCGCCCAACTATCCTGCACGCGATGTCCCGCTGTACGCCAACGTATAAATGTATTTTAATAAAGTAGGTACAAAGAAGAACTTCTATAGAAGTGCTGGCGTGGACGGCAAAAAAAATCTCGAACTTCTATAGAAGTTGTTGGCGGTAAAAAGGTTAAGGAAGCTTTTCTTGGGGCTAGATAATTGGTGTGAGTGTGGGAAACATTTATTATTTATTTATTTATTACATAACATTACACTTCGGAATTCCAAACAATTCTAACAAAATTTTGCTTTGAAATGAAAAAAAAAACTAGTTTCAGTTTCATAGAGTGAAATTATTTAAATAATCGTTTATTCAACAAGCTCTATGTGATATCAAACTTTGCAAAGAATAGAAACTTATAGATTCTATCAATAGATTCTTAACTACACGCAAAAAGGTACTAACTTTGCCTTAATAACTTAATGTAATCCTACGTTAGTAAATCAAAAGAAAGCTATTATGATAACAAAAGAAGTTTAATTAAGGCCCTGACCAGCTATTGGTCGTGCGAAACAAAACTCTTTACACTTACTTAAAAAGCAGAAAGTCATGAATTTTCGAACGAAGGGTAATTGTATTCATGTTTCACATTCAACGCACAGCATAATGGAAAACCTCGAAACTCTGGCAACCCCGAGCAACACGAATGTCGGAGGACGTGACTGGACGAGCCGATAGGTGATACAGTACCTTCACTTCGTGGAATTGAGAGAAGTTAATTATGAATACTTAGTATTTTTATTAAAGAAACTATTATGTCCCAATACACAGTTATATTTTTATTTTAAAACCGTTACGTCATATTATTCAATATTTTTATTGTAAAACCATAATGTTTCAGAAGTATTTTAATTGTAAACTCCTGTCAGGCACGACAGACAAAATATAAATATTAGTAGCAAATGCTACTCCATTGAAACATTGAAATTAAACAACTTTTATAGATCTACTCGCGTTTATTTTACACATTTAATTTTGACTACCATGCACCAGTATAGGGTTCGAAGCGTCAGGATAAAATCAAATGTGCAAAATAAGAGCCAGTAGATCTGTTAAAGATGTTTTATTTTAACGTGTAGTGTTCGCTTAATCTTTAAAAAACAAAATGATACTCCTAGCAGTTATTTCAGCAGGCATTATTTTATTAAATGAAGATGTAAAGTTACGTCAAGTAATTTTTCTTAGAGCACAAATGTTTACGTGGATATTTTTGAAGTTACGGTACTGCGTAACCTTAGTTACAATTTAAACGTGACTCTCCTTTGCAATAAGGGCGAAATTCGAGAAGCACGTATTCACCTCGAGATTGCTAACTCAGTTAGAATGTTTTCACCCAATTATAGCTGTCCTGAAGAAAACTAGTTAGATTACTATGGAATTTTGTTCGGGCTTTCGTTACAGACAGGCGTTCAACGGCCCTTTGTCAGACGTGTAGTTATTTTGCCATCAAAACTTTGTTCCTTGCAAATATTGAATAACAATTACATTGACATTAACGTAAATTGCAGACTTATAAAATACAACGGGTCATTATTTTAAATCGCAAACATTGTATAAGTTGTTTGCAATACAAAATAAATAACTTTGACAAAGAAATTCGAAGTTGTTAAAAGTGATTCTTTCCCCAAATGATGTTCACAATTTAACAGTCCTATGTCTCACACGCTAGAGAAATAATATATAAAAAAACAATTTTACTGCTTTTTTATTTTATTAAATCAGGTAAACGATAAGTACTTAGATCGCACAATTTTGCTAGCATATAGAAGATTATTGGCTGATGATAATTATGATTTTTTTGAAGACAATGAGTTTTAATTTTCTTACAGTCTCGGTCATAAGATCAAAGGTTGCGACGCGTGATAAAACTAGCATAGGTAATATGCTAGATTAGATAGATTTATGTTTCTCATATTATGAGAAACATAAATCTGCAAAGTCAATCAATAAATAACGTTAACAATAGAGTCACGCGCACGAACAAAGCAGAATACAGTTCCTTGCATCGTGACTACTCTTCAGAGATGAATCGGTACATCGCAAAAAGTAACAGAATGTCGCAAGCGCTGCGTCGCAAAGTAACGAGACTGCAGAATGTAAGCTTATATAACGCACACATAGACCACCTCTCACAGCCCGTTCACACATGGTCTCCGTATTTACAGTAGCCTTTTTAACGGATACGACAAAAAATTATGCTCTGTTCACACATAGGCACCGTATTACGTTCAACGTATCCGTCGTTACTGGATGCGATGTTCACAAAGCAAATTCGCAGTATATCACCGATTCTCTACAAGGATGGACGTTGTCGTGTTGTGTCGTGGTGTGTGACAGCCCGTTCACACATGGTCTCCGTATTTACAGTAGTCTTTTTAATGGATACGTTAAAAAATTATGCTTTGTTCACACATAGGCACCGTATTACGTTCAACGTATCCGTCTTTACTGGATGCGATGTTCACAAAGCGAATTCGCAGTATATCACCGCTTCTCAACAAGGATGGACGTTGTCGTGTTGTGTCGTGGTGTGTGACAGTATGTATCCGGTAAAGTTGCATGGATACGTAATATTTTTAATGTTCCGTCATCTAGTATTTGATGACAAAACGGAATGTCATAATTTATCGGACCGATATTTTTTTACTGCATACAGAATACTGCGTCATGTATAAAGTCGCTCATATAACTCTATACACCATTAACGAAAAAAACGTATCCGATAAAACGGACCAGTAAAACGGTGACCATCTGTGAACGGGCTGTCATAGACACGGAGAGTGTCATGCGCGTCATGAAAGCTTATCTTCTGCAGTTCCCTTATTTGTAGCTGCGTGGAGCCGCTCAGACCATCACAGTAGTTGCGAAACGAATAACAAAGATCGATTGATTGAAGAATGTGATGCATTCTGATTGCTACCGATAAGAAGGCATGGTTTTTTATTTGACTTTTGGCAAACTGGCTTAATATAGCCTGCTTGCAGAATTGTGTGCTAAGGAACCATGTCGTCGATTCTAAAGCTTAAAATTAAAAAGGTTCATTCAAAACGGTTTTATTGCAGTGGTTGATAGTGCGGGTTGATAGTTGGTAAGGAATACATTTGGTATGGAATCCCATATGCGCACAAAAATAACCTCATAAATTTCCGCGACGATAAAAAAAAATCAATGCAATTTTCAATTATGGTTCTGTAGAAAAAAGTCCCTCTCTCCTATAGTTTTGTACCAGTATTCTATCCTGACCAATTTGAAATGCTCCCCCTGTAGTATCCCATCAACGAATTATACCACTACCCTTCTCTTCCCTTCAGTCAGTGTCGTAAAAGACGGCCATAAAATGTGCAAATACTGCTTCGGGCACACCAACATACCAACTGTCACGCTAATAGCGCCTGAAATAGAATTAGAATTTTCGCGAAATCCGGTACCTATGGGTAAGTTTATTCAGGCCTCTTTGTTTCCTCTGATTAATCTTTTTAAGTACGTTTACGTGTTGTAGTTTCCGACGGTACGGTAGGTATGTCGATGCAGTCTGCACTGCAGATGTGTCAATTACCTTGTCTTCAGCATAGCGTATATTCTTTTTTTTCTTTATTCCTAACGGGTAAACCCTTGGTCTTTATTTCACGGGATGTTAATTGATGATAAGGTCGAAGATGACCTTCAGCATGCCGTATTTGGTCAAAAGTTTCGGCTATGGCTTGGGACTCACTAAAGCGCATTATTGGCGTTACAGGTGTCTTTTTTGCTGTGCCTTACTATCCGTCAAGTATAGGTAGGGTTGCCAACTATTTTTCAGGAAATTAAAGTAAATCTATCACTAACTAGTATAAAAAAGAATTTGAAGAAAAAATAAAGTATTTTCCAAATTTATTTATTTAAGCGTTGCGTTTCGTTTCACTTCACCTGAGTCTTGAGTATCATTCAATAGTTCAGAAATTAAGTCAACAGGAATATTCCGTTCAAACGCACGCATTAGTCGGAATTCGAAAAGCGAGTATGGGGATGGAAAATAACTTAGGATTCGTTATTTTAAAGTATGGTTGGCAACCCTAAGTATAGGTGTCTCCACATGTCACTTACCTTCAGCATGGCGTATCTGGTCAAAAGGTTCGGCTGCGGCTTGGGACTCACTATAGCGCATCATCAGCGTTACGAGCGTCTTAATTACTGTGTCTTACATCTCGTCAAGTAGGTATAGGTGTCTTTAAGTATCACTTACCTTGATCATGGCCTTCAACATAGCGTATCTGGTGAACAGGTTCCGCTGCGCCTTGGACTCGCTGTAGCGCGCCATCAGCGTCACGAGCGCCTTCTTCGCCGTGTCGTAGTTTTCGTCGAGGCGCACGCGCACGTTGCGTAGCCGCTCGTTTGTCTCTATCACTTCCTCCTTCGTTTGACCACCTGGTGACATAAATTGGATGACATCGTTATATTATGTTACAAAATTGTTGTATGTTGTAGCAACGTCGGAGGGCAAACTATTTCGAACTACCTATAAGTAAGTAGCTTAATTTGAGAAGACCTGTTACACTAGTTGTAGAAATGTATTAAATAGCCTTTTTTCGAAATCTTGGCAAAGGTCTCCTCCATCATATAAATCAGTTCATTGCTACGTCGCTAGTAATCACTCCAATTAATGGTTAGTGATCAAACAAACCAACAAACCCGGGTGTTTCGAAAAATCTGAAACACACTTATTAGCCTGACCTAGGATTTGAACCCTAGGATCTCCGGATACCGGGCTGAGCGCTAAGCGACTCAGCCACCGAGGGTAGAAGGGGTTTTTAATACTAGTAAAAAACATTGTATGTTCAGAGGCTGTTCTCATGTAAAACATTCTTGGAATAAAGTGAATATAGGTCAGTAGCAGCGTAGTAAATAAAATAAGGAGTTTCAATTTAAAATGGTTTGACTCCCCTTTCATGTCGGCCGGTGCAGTCGGATTCTCGATGAAATTGTTGGATCTAAAATAGTTAAATCCCTACGTAAAATACTGAATTGCTACGTCCGCACGGAAATTGGTATTTCCCTCGGCTGTAGCGTGTTAAATAAAATTTAGCTTTAAAAAATAGTGTTGCAATATTTGGAAACTAGTTGAAGATTTTTTTTAATGTTAGGTACAGGAAAGTGTTGAAATGAACCACTTTATACGGATTTATATTCCTGCACTTTATGCCTGCGTTTATTTTACATATTTCTGTGGTCACACACAGGAAAAGTGAGGTGTAGACGATCATTCTTATGTAACTTTTAAACGGTAGCGTTCCGTTTTACGCAAAATGAGATTTTTGTATATTTTTGTCTGGCTGGTGTTGGGGCTAGGATTTACCAACCCAATAGACCTAATGTCAAAATCAGTCTACCGAAACACTATTGATTGAGACGTTATTGATTTGGCAGTATTTGGCAGACTAAGAGCTAAGGTACAATAGCACAAATTGGATTCGCTAGACCCTCATAGTCATTGACAACATTTGTCGATTTATGCATATAAACCGAATGCACCCTTGAACAAAGCATTGGGATGTATATTCTTAGTATATTTTGAACTTTGTACGATTGTGATAAGATTGAAAATAAAACAAATATTTATTTATATATCTATTTTCTGCCTTAACAATAATAAGCTTGTACTGTTTGTGGTTTTCTTGTAATCTTTATACAATGTTTCTTAGTGCCTTTTGGCAAAGACCTTCTCTAGCAACTTCTCCTTTTTTCGATAGAACAAAGCTCGGGATACTGGGCAACCTTTCTCCTTTTTTATACAAGAAAAAAATCATCTTACGGTTACCAGCGGGCCTTGTGACGCCAGCAGGTTATATGGTGACTCTCTCCTCTAAACTCACTAAAACTCCTTGTACCATTCGGTCACATGTCGCAAGAGTGGTGTTACTCGCTGTATGCTTAAGCTCGTCTTCGCCTACTTCTCTTGCCATTTCTTGGAAGCCAGTTCGTTACTATTTTGCTTTATTTTTCCTGTTTATGCCGCAGCAAGTGTGCTTTCCATTTGTGATTCTGCCAGTCAATTTTATTCTGCCTTACAATTCATAATATATATTGTACATTACTCAACAGCGATTTCCTGTCGTCGTACCGATTGGCCGGTATGAATAATGATGTTTGTGAATGGATTCAATTGACGGGTCTATAAACAAAAAACGAGTTAATGAAATTGCGGATAGTATTGTTCAGTTCTGATTGAAAACCAACTGAAATTATTACGAAACGCTTTGTTCGGGGAGTTGTATATAGAGGGATTCGCAAAGCCTGCTATGAGTTGTACTTGTACGGATTCTTTTTTTGGTTAAAAATAATTAAATTAAATTTTGGTAAGGTTGAGTTTTGTTTGTAACTAGTGAATCATCGCGTGTTTCATTCATTTAAAGTTATTTGAGCCCAACTCTTATAAAAGTTATTATTTCAAGTACCCATTTCCCATTTGTTATTTGTTTCGTAACAAAATTTGCGCACACTTTGTATTTATGTACTCATTTGTCTTATAAAAATACATAATAGAGGAAATGGATATTTCAAAGGCTTCAATATTACACTAATGATTTGTGTTAATATTTTATAAGTCAGATAGAATTGTACATCACATTATTGTGTAGAAGGATTGGTTAGACAGAATTTGGCTTTATCTATCATAAAAACATAAAAACATAAAAACACTTTATTGCGTCAAACATGGTATAGTATAGTATATAGTATCTTGATAGTTTTACATGTTCTCATGTTTAGCCATTATCAAAATAGCATGCAAATCATTAAATTATTGAATTATTGTGGTGACATTTACAATGTAACAAATAACTAATTACACATTCGCATTATATTAAATTATTTTAAATCACATTCATTATAATTAATAAAATATAGAATACAATACAATGTCAGCTCCGCTTATTAAAAAACTCCTTAATATTATAAAAATTGTTGCAATTAAGCCATTTATATAATTTCTTTCTGAACAACCCATATTCTAAAGTTTTAAATTCATTAGGAATTTTATTGAAAACATTGACGCACATAGCTAAACAGTTTCTTCTGTACTTGTCAGATTTAGGAATAACGTTTAATGTTAATTTATGTGGATCTCTACGTTGTCTTGCGTTTAGGCAATCACTAGCTTTCTTAAAAAGTTGCAGGTTCTTTTTTACAAAGTTACAAACTTCTAAAATGAACAATGAAGGCAGCGGCAATAAACCAAGACTCTTAAATAACGGTTGACATTATTTGTCAGGCGGGATTCCGCAAATCGCTCTGATGCATTTTTTTTGTGCTATAAAGACTCTATTCCAGTCTGTGCTGTTGCCCCACATCATAAGACCGTAACGCGCTACCGATTCCACGTAAGCCTGATAAGATATAATGGCCGTCTTTTTATTTGTGACTTTCTTCACCTGACTAAGTGCATAAGCAAGTTTTTGATTTTGTTAATGTTTAATTTAAAATTGTATCTTGAGTGTTTTGATTTGTTAAATTGAATATAAACTGATTTATTTAAGTTTAATGTCAAGTTGTTAGCTTCTAGCCACTTTATTATTTTATCAACTGTGTTATTGATGTCCGCTTCATGATTACTGATTGAATTATTTGTTATATTAGAAGTTACTATTATCGAAATATCATCCGCGTATAAAATGCACTTATGGTTTGTCACGTCAGTTATGTCATTGATGTATAATAAAAACAATATAGGTCCTAAAATGCTTCCTTGAGGAACGCCCCTTTGAGTTACGCGATAACTGGACGAGTATGAAATCATTTCATTATTTACAATTTTGTCTATAATTACACACTGTCTTCGATTCGTTAGGTATGAAGCTAGCCATTCCTGTGTAACGCCTTATTATATATTATCTTTAAAGTAATGTATTGTATGTGAGTTATTTAAGGGGTCGAATGGTAAATTTCAGAAACAAACAGCGTGTGCCAACCGCGTCGTATATCACAATGAAAAAGTCCTAACTCCGGTCAAGGTTTTCATAGGTCGTGGATCGTGGTCGTTTGAACAAAGTGAGTTCCCAAAGGACGCCTGCCTGACAAAGGTTTTCTAGGACAAATCTAATAACACGTAAATGAAATCGCGGACGAATACCTAGTAAAAGGTCTTTTTTATATTATAATTATAATGACTAGTGGTCGCCCAGTGGTCGATATTCGACTATAATTTTATTAAGGCTGCACGGATTGTATCCTAAGCAATGAAAAATTAAAAAATGATAGAATGTGAGTTTGGATTGGCATTGATAGATTTCGGCCGCTCCTCTTCCATTTTTGAAATGAAAATTTCAATTTGAAAATGATTGAAGTTTATAAAAGAGTATTTTAAGCCGGTGTGTGTCAAAAACATGGTAGTGTGTGTAATAGTTGTTTTATTGATTTATTGTATTTTTTATGCATAATTAAAAAAAATATGAACATTCAGTATTCCTTCTCTATATAAACTATAAGTGTGCGAAATTTCATACTCCTCCGGCCGCGCAATTTTCGTAAAAAGGGGTACAAAGTTTTGCTTCACGTATTAATATATAGATAATGTAATTTGCGATATTACTGCAAACAAACATACGATACGGCTCGGGAAACGCTTTTGAGAGGAAGTTTGCTGGTGGCCTTAGGCGGCCTTTTCAGCTTCAAGAGGCGGCGAGAAACTTAAAGGGTTCCTCAAGCCGTGTGAAACGAATCACCTTCGGAGTTTTTTTAGAGGGAACGGCATCAGGCACTAGTGCGTGTCCCCGTGCCCTACTAGATTCTCCGAAGGGTTTGGATCGGATCGGGGAGCGGTACAACCCGAGGGCGCCTCTAAAGGCTCGGACCTCGCTCGGGTTTACTGGGCCGTGGTGGTGGGGAGAAGTGCCCAGGTACAGTTTGTACCTGGTATAGAGCGCGTATGAACCGGCTCGTCGTACTCTTGTTCTACGAGTACGGTGTCTTGGGCCTAAACTAGTGTGTAGTGTATTCTGTAAACGTGTAGTGGCGTTTAATTACTTAAATGGTTCCTAAGCCAAAGATCGAAGATCAAAACAGCGTCAGAGAGTTTATAAAGGGAATGGCATCAAGCACGCCTGTCCCCATTCCCTACTAGATTCTCTCAAGGTTTCGGGTCGGATCCGTGCGATACGGGCTCGTCTAATGGAAAACGGCCACCAACTTTTTGCGATATCTGATGTAATACCGTACGTATCCTAAAGCTTTAGTTCTTATGCCTCTACGCCTTTTTTATGTAACTAGATGTACTTGTAGTAACTTCATACCGAAATACAGCAACATAAACATTGTGCTTGACGGTAGAAATAGTGTAGTACATACCGTCACCGTCAATTGCTTTCCATGTTCCCAATATTTTTAAGGTCATTAGCGCAATATTTTTTGTTCTTCTCTATTGCTGTACTTTCTATCACATTAGAGACGTTTAAAACTAGAGACACATTCGAGCAGCTACTCAAGAATCTCAATGTACGATCAGCCGTCGTCCCAACATTTACTCCATTTGTTGCCCTATCATATTTCACACAGTCTATCCATCTTTTCTTCGATTTTCTTTTAGCTTCTCCCACATACCTTTCGACTTTAATGTTCATCTTTCTCGTCATATGCTGATAGTACAGTATAATTCAAGCTTAAACTGGTAAGCCAATTTAATATCCCTAATGCTGGGCACGAGGTGTGTCTATCCATAGGGAGAATAGGCCATAAACCATCACCACGGGCCCAGTGCGGATTAGTGGGTTGTTAACGACTGCTAATGCACGGAACCAGAGCGGCCTTACGTGCCTTCCGAAGCACGATATACTTATCTAGTACAATTAGTTAACATGGCGAGCTACTAAAAAACTTTACCAGCTCGTTAGACAAAAAGTTAAGAAACTAGTAGCAAACTAAAGATTAAAGGAAGTTAAAACAGCAGTTGAACTTTGCAAAGAGTCGCTCGACAAAGTTCGCAGTCCTAGTTTGTACCAATGAGGCTTTCGTAATCCGATTGCCCTTTGAACATATTGAGATGAGGAAGAAAGAAATGTAGAAATCCTACTTTCTGTACGGCGGAACCAACGTCTCTTTAATTTGTTTCTTATTTTGTAACAGCGAGGGTAGGTTTTCATATGGCACGAGAACTTTTTTGTTTGATTTTTTCACGTGTTGCAGTTTGATCGTCTTTTATTTCGAACATTGTAAAGGTCATTCAAACTTTAACACTCAACCAGGCAGACCGGGTTGTACTTTTTCATTGGTTTTCATTCTTATTCAGAGTGAAATAGGGTTTAATTTAATGTGCAGAGTAAATGACTTACAACAAAATCTCAATCGAGGTTTATTGCCTGGTTGGGTGAACAATTTTTTTTTTTCACTAATTTGGACAGCACTTTGTTTTTCTTGGCTTTTATCATCAGTGGGACGTTTATGGGATGATGAAGATGATGAATTCTTTGGTCTGTTTTGTTGGAATACAAAACAGTTCTGTTTCAGGAATAAAAATGTGTAAAAGTGTGTCAGTTGGTTGTCGTAAAAAGAAAATAAATAAATAAATTTCAAGACGGTTATTAAAATCTATCATCAGTTTGTCAGTGCGCGAAAACTTTATTTACTGTTATTGTTTTAAAATGCCAATGAAAAGAGGACCTGACTTAGGTCGTCGAAGTCAATCAAATGTGCGACGAGCTAACTCACGTGTAAACCGCACTGACGACCAGCGAGAGACAGATAATGATAACATTAGTTTGTATGGCAGAATTGCGTTCCACAGTGAATAATAATGAAGTAGATAGGCTTAGAATGGAACGAGTTCGGGCACACCAAACACAAAAACAGCGAGCACGACACAATGAAATAGAGCGATTCTGCAGACGCAGTGTTCCTGTAAACCTGAAACGAGTAGCATTCCACTACGACCCGGAAATAGATTATTGTGCCGTAAAAATTGGGGAAACGACAACCATTTGTCAATATTGTAAAAAATATTGCCACAATTGGTCCCACCACCACACCCATTACGCTCATTAGTTTCTGGGGTGGGAAATTAATAATTTATTAAAACAATAACTATGGTATATAACATCTATAATAGCTATATGTAACAACTATAATACTACCTTGAAAGTGGGCATGAAATTTTCCTGTACAATATGCGTTGCGCCAAACGACGTCTTTTGAAAGCAATTGTATATTTTTGGATGTTTTTCAAGAAATGTTTATAGTAATTTCCCACCCCAGCCGATAATGTTTAAGTTTTGACCATATTTTTCATAAATACATGTAGGTGATATGAAGTTCACCGGGTCATCTAGTAACTAATAAAAGTGCAGCACCTTACAATGACCAGGCGCCTAGCTAGCTTAGGTTTCAGACATGTTTTTTTTAAATATACAGACGGCTGCACGACTACTCATCATATTATCCGAAACTGTCTGATTTCTTCATTGGATATTCAACCATATGTTCATAGACATAAAGCATCATTATCATGACATGACATGGAAATTAATATTCGATTGCATTCGGAAATGCGATAAAGTGTTGTACAGGTAGTGTTCTTTTATTTTAGCTTGTGTTTGTAAGATTCTACAGATTATTCGGTGCAGTGTGGGCAAGAATCGCGGAACTGATTATATTAAAATCGCTAGCGACAATGGCATTCTCGGTGTCGGCATCCCGACTTCTCAGTAATGAATGGAAGGACTCACGTACCGCTTGTCTTTACAAATCAATGATTGGGCTTATATCTTATAGCGAGGGCGGGCGTGTTTAGGATAGGTTCTTTGGGCTCATTTGCATTGCCAGTGCTGTATTGTTATTGTTCTGAAAGGAGGCGTAAGTTAAAATGGAGATGGACAGTTTTAAACAAAGCTTATAGCAAAGAGAAAACGTAGTTAAAAATAATATAGTACATTTTGTTTGTAGACGTTTTAAAAGAACAAAAAGACAGTTAACAGATTAAGTAGTAAAACTATAAAAAGTAATATAAATTTGTAAGTTAAATATAATATACTCGTACTCTTAGTAAGAATTTTTCATTTATACCAATGGTTAAATGTTAATATAATTTAATAGAGAGTTTATTGTTGAATTTAGGGATTTCTTCAGAAAACTAGATAAGCTATAGAAGCTACACTGATTAGCGGCTAAAACTAGTCACAATTTTGTGTATATTGTAAGAAATATTATAATTTATGTTATTCCAAGTGCATATGGACCGAATTGGTTAATAAAACAGCTACTAAAATAAGACTAATCGGGCATAAGACCGATCTCCTAAAAGCTGGGGGTCTAAAAAGGAGTGTAGAAAGACCGATATAGACAATGACTAAGACAAATACCGATAGAAAAAGTTTCAGGTTCAGCTCTGAGCATTTGGGGGGTGCAATCAACGCTCCCGTAGATTACTTAACACGATGTTTACAGGCCCATACTTTCGACCCAACATTGGTATTCAGGTAGGGCGCGTCGAATTGGCTCGCTCGGGCCCGTAACGAGTCCCGGGCAAAAACTCCAAAGCTTTGTAGATTACTAATTTGTAGTGTAAGGTTCTATTTTGTTAGGACGATTGGGAGTTCAATGACAATGTTGCAGTTAAGATAGAAGAAACGTTGATGAATTTAATCTCTGTTAGACCAACATGCGGATTATAGTTTAAGCAGATGCTGTTTGTAAAGAGACAGCGTTTCTTTGAGACCATGATTAAGTCTTTAATCGCCGTGGTGGTCACCGGTGACCGGCAAACAATACATTTTCAATTGTGTCTGGTTTTGCGGCAGTCAGCGTGTTTATGTCATCAATTTAATTTCAGCTTTTGAGCTAAGGAGATTTACAAATAAATCTAGAGAGTTCTAGAAGTAACATAATATTCAAGGAAACTCTATAGTGAAATACCTATAAGTAGTATTAATGAAATAATTATTGTAAAACAGGATCAATGTTATGCTCATACAGTGATATCAACCATGTTACTGAAGTCGACCGTACCAAACTTTTTATACAGTTACTAGCTGACCCGGCGGACTTCGTACAACTTTGACAGTTTCTATGACAACAAAACAAACAAATCGTGGAACATTTTGAATTGGAAAATTAAATTGTCCTTTTTAGTATTTTTCGTTACATATTATTTATCTTTCTCACCGTTTAAACCTTCCCTGAACTTCCACAAATATTTCGAAATCAAAATTAGCCAAATCGGTCCAGCCATTCTCGAGTTTTAGCGAGACAAACGAACAGCAATTGATTTGATACGATTGCGCGATTATTATTGTTCTGTCATAATCGATGTTCGAGGTGAAGTACAGTCCTTGCAAGGATTTATATTTCCTCCGCCATCTTAAACTTAAACTATATAAGAAAGTAATTTTTGATATTATGTAAAGATTGTGAGAGGCTTGTGCTTTTTTTAGACTTAGCTCAGCGGCAGGCTTACAGGCACCCAGCGCTCTCCCTTCAAAGTTTCGTGAGCGATTTTGACATTTAGTAATTTAATTTAGTTTAGGACACTTCTAGCTCCTATAATAGTACGAGTATATATATAACTATCCTACCCTATACTACCCTCAACCTACTGCGATCGCCAACCCGCCTGCCAAGCGTGGCGATTACGGCAAATACTCCTCGTACCCTTGGGGGAGGCCTTTGTCCAGCAGTGGACGTTTTTTTGGCTGAGATGATGATGATGATATATATAACGAGGTTGTTGGTCGAGGATGAGGAGCTCGATGGCGCAGCGGTTAACGCGACCGGTCTGGGAGTGCATCGGATGGAAAAAATTATCATCTCGAGCTCCTCCGTGCTACAGAAGGCACGTAAAGCCGTTGGTCCCGGCTGCATTAGCAGTCGTTGACAACCACCAATCCGCACTGGGCCCGCGTGGTGGTTAATGGCCCGTTTTCCCTATCCATCCCTAGGGAAGGCTCGTGCCCCAGCAATGGGAACATAAAAATGAGCTGATGATGATGATGATATATAACGTGTACCAAAGAAGAGTTACTTTTAAATCGAGTGTAACATCGATTACAGATAATTGATCACATTCTTTAAAGTGTTCTTCTACATATCTGGTATCATTCTGGAGGTATCTCATTCATCATCATCATCATAATTTTCTGCCCGTATCTATCCACTGCTAGGCATAGGCATCCTCCATATTATGCCTTTCCCTTCTGTTTTGAGCTGATCGCATCCAGGTTTTTCCAGCGACTACCTCTATATCTCTGGCCCAGCTAGCAGGTGGTCGGCCAGCACTCCGCTTTTTCGTCCTCGGCAGCCGTTCCATGAGGGCTTTACTCCACCGCCACGTGTCTCACCCATGCCATGCCATCGCCATTTGAGTTTTGTAATCCGGTTGCTATTTTTTCTATCACATTAGAGACGCCTAAAACTAGGTACAAGAAGAGTATCTACTCAAGAATCTCAATTTATGTCAACGTTACACTTGATCCAAAACTTGTCCCTGTTCACGATATATCGACTCATGAATGAAGAGTTTTATAAGTTACTTACTGGAAGTGCCCTCATCTTTGACGTCTTGCACTATCCGACGGACGCTCTGCGTAAACTTGCCGACCAAGTTGGTGCTTGCTGTAACAAAGAAAGATAAACGTTAAAATGTATATTTTTGATTGTAAGTTCTTGTTTGTTGAATTTTGTTTCATTAAAAATAAAGGCCAGCAAAAAGTTTTAATGTTATTTTTCGGCGACCAAAAATGTGTCGAATGTCTTAGGGTGCGCCGACCAAAAAATGACAAAAATGCAGTTACGGTTAAGTAGATATAATTGAAAATACTATCGTATTAAATGAACAAAATATATATTTAGTATCATAGGGAACGTGTTTACAATTTGTCAGAACCATAAATTCATAACACGCTATAGTTTTTTCTACAATATCATTTAAAGTTGGGCAAAAATCATGAAAACGAGTAGCGGCGTTTAGTAGACTGCTTATAGTTTATCTAAATTATTGTACCTCTGATTTTGTCTGTCACATGTATTTTTTTTAAAACAGAGCTACTTTGTTTCTTGCAAGTATCATTTCATTATATCGGAAGAAAAAAATCGGAGCAGCAGAAATTAGTCAAGTTTAACTAAATGTTTTCTTAATGTAATACTTATTGACAGCGAGGTATCATCTAAAAGTGCGTAAGTATTTACAGAACCCTTTGGCCCGCTTACGGTTACTGCTATCACTTTTAAAAGGGCTTTGAAAGTCCCGTTGAAGATTGAATGAGCGACAGTTTCGGTTTTTGACACTAAAGGTGTAGTAGAGCAACACTTATTATGTTTTATGTATCTATTTTTATATTTTAGATTCACTGGACCAACCCATTCTATTTATCTTTAGATAATATTATAACTGTTCTTTCCTTGTTATGTAATAAATTACTAAATAAGACATCTTCTTTTGTAGAGAGTTGGCTGATTGCCTCAGACGGCATTTTCAGCTTCACCGGGCTTTATGGAGAGCGGCGAGAAACTTAAGAAGAATTACTAAGGTAGACTAAATTGAAAAATATGTATGAAAAGTAGACAAAATCAACGTTTCGTAGTCCCCTGATTTCTCCTTCAAAACTGGACCGATTTAATTACTTTTTTCATTAAACATTAAAGAAAGGCTTTGGCTGTGTCCATATCTTTTGCTTTTTTTTTATATAATCTCGTCAAATTTAGGAAACACAGCGGAAAATCTAACCAATTTTTAAGGTTTTTAAAAATCTTTTTTAATAATTTATTTATGAAAAAAAGGAAAACAGGGACACAGCCAAAGCAATTAAATGGGTCTTGTTTTGGAAGAGGAATCAGGGGACAACGAATCGTTGATTTTGTCAACTTTCATACATATTTTTTAATTCAGTCGACCTTAGTGTTTCCTCTGAAACGAATCAATCACCTTCGGAGGCACTAGTGCGTGTCCCCGTGCCCTACTAGATTCTCCGAGGGGTTGGGATCGGATCGGGGTTATAAGACATGTATTATAAGCTGGTACACGGAGAGAAAAAAAGGAAAGCTTTCCGTGTGTAAACCACAATCAAAATGACAAAAAAGCATACTTACACGATGACGCAAAAGGGTACTACAGTCGTGCTCAAGAAAAATGGTCACGATTGTGTTTGTATTAAAATGCAAATTTGAATCAGAAAAAGGGGTCAGTCGCGCAAAATGTTTACGATTCTCGTTGTTATAATTCGAAATTTTGAATTGACAGCGAGCACTTTCAAGAAATGGCTTATATTTCTAACATTTGTTAAGAGTTCAAAGGCGCAGTGTTGAACGCGTTCAGTGTGCGATTGCTGAAGTTAATAAATTTTCGCATAGGCTGATCATATCGAATGGGTGACCAAAAATGTATCATCTCAAGTTCCTCCGTCCTTTAGAAGGCACGCACCAAGAGTTTTCGTATTTAAGTCTATTAAGATATGAAGCGTTCGCGGTTATACAAGATGTCTCATTTAAATCGGTCGGTATAGGAAAGTCTGAAACTATAAGACATATGAAGATCTGTTCTTAGGAACCATGTCACCGATTTTAATAAGAAGAAAAACTGCATTCATACATTTAAAAAAAACCTGTACTCAGCTCGGGAATCGAACCCGGTTGTTTTGAAAAAAATAAACTTACACTATTTCTATTTAGATATCGATTGTGTAGGTCTTAAGCAGTAAATGGCTCTATGAAACATGATGTCTAAAATGAATAAAATGCATTGTTTTCACATACTTTAATTTATTTTGGTAGGTGTTCGAAGTGACCACCGTTACATTCAACCAGTTCAGGCATGTAAAATTGTCTCTATGGTTGTTTGTACCTCTTTGCTGGTTTTGTAATTGTAAGATCGTTACCTAAACGTGTTGATTATTGTATTGAAAAAAACGGTACACAAATAACAATAACAAAAAAAATAATAAAAAAATATTATTAATGAAAAATAATTATCGTAAGTGAGTTATCGTAATTTAAAACGCATGTTTTTTGTAGCTAAATTGCTCAAATTACCCCAAAATCTAGCTAATATTATGAATGTGACCACACTTTCCATCAATGGCGGCGGCGCCAAAGGTCCTGCCTACCGAATTGCCAATAAAAGTATTGACATATAAGTTTTGTCATTTAACAAAAATTTTTTCACTTATTTTTTTTAAATAATTACCTAAATAGAACTGAATCTCGATACCTAATATCACCTTAACGGATCGGACAGGGTTTTTTTACATATTGTTAAACGCATTAACGATAATTGTTCCAAAAAAAAATCCTCGATCGTTTATCGAAAAAACAATTGAAAATAAAAACTACTATCATTTTCTAAAATTGCACGTTAATTTCACAATAATAAGCTTGAACCACTTTAATGATTAAGTACGCAAACGAAACTTAGACAACGGCGGTTGCGTGGAACGGATTAACGAAGCGATTTGGTCGATAGCCACTGAGTGAGCCGCTCGTCCGTCGGGATACATTGGGCCGGAGTTGCGCGGCGAGTTGCAAACACGCTTATGCACTCTGATGACTAAGTTGAGCCGACTGAGCCTCTATGTTGGGTCCACTGTCCAACCCGATTGTTCTTAACTATTCCAATACGCCCAACTTAGATAGTCCCTTTCACTTGACTAATATTAACAACTTCGCTGTCCAAAAATTAAAACAATAGATTAATCAATTGTTATGTATCACATGTGACTCATGGGACAAGGAAGTTGTTAACTAGCTTATGCTGTACTTCTGCTGGGAAAACCTCTCCATCATTGAATGATTTCAAAGAAAATTGTAGCTGAGACTTGATAGACACAGCTACAATTAATAGGTATTATTGGCTTAATCACCACGCTTGTCAAACGGGTCGATGATAACAAACCTGAGGTATGCATTGAAAAATAGGAAACACACTTTGCCTGACCTAGGAAATGAACCTCTGGATATCAGGACAAGCGTGTTGCAACTCGACCAAAAAGGCGTTTTTCAAAAATTACGCGTAAAATTCACAACACATCAATGATTACATAAACGAAACTTAGACATTGGCGGTTGCGATTAATGGAGCGATTTGGTCGATAGCCACTGAGTGAGCCGCTCGTCCGTCGGGATACACTGGGACGGAAATGCGCGGCGAGTTGCAAACACGCTTATGCACTCTGATGACTAAGTTGAGCCAACTGAGCCGCGCCGTTCGGCCCACTGTCCAACCCGATTGTTCTAAACTATCCCAACAAGCGTAACTTAACTTAACTTAACTCGGACAAAGTGTGTTTTGGGGTTTTTCGATGCATAGCCCGAGTTTGTATCCTACAACCCGCTCTTGGCAACTGTGGTGGTTTAGCTAATACCCATCAATAGGAGCGATGATTTGATTTTTAAATTATGGAGGCCTTTGTTCAGCAATGTGACAGTTTGTAGGCTATTACTTAACTTTTATTTATTTATTACTAGCTGTCCCGGCAGACCTTGTTCTGCCCTATTTCTCTAAAACGAAGTTACATTGATTTTTTTCATGTTAATAGCTGCCCTGACAGATTTCGTTCTGTCAAAAGCTGCCTGTCGCAGCCTAATTAGAAATAAAATAACATTGAAAGATTTTAGTAATGTTATTATCTAATGTGATGATATTTTTATTGTAATACACGATATTTTTTGTTTGATTACTTGGCGCGTTAATAAATAAACTAACCAACTTAAAGGCATACCTACCAAAGTTATTTATAACGCGCTTTTGTTTTGTTTTGATTGACGGCTGGGGACAGAGTGGTTTGTATGGAAAAAAAAATTATGTTTTTACTATTTTCCTCGTATTTTTTACGTTTTTTCTCCTGAGACTTTATAGAATAGAATAGAATAACATTTTATTGACCACAAACAGATTGTACATGACATTTAAAAAATAAAAATAAAAAAGTTTAAGAATAGGTACACACACCAAAAAGAACATTTATCAAACACAACAAAAAGAAATCAGCCAAATCGGCCCAGCCGTTCTCGAGTTTTGCGACAGCAACAAGATGTAGAGATGATGATGACGATGATCCCCAGTTGTCCTCGCGCCTGGACTCTATTTCCACTTAACATCAGGTGAAGGGAGTCATTTGCCGAGCTAGTTATAAAAAAAATGTAGATACCTATATAAATTAAAAAAAATAAGTAAGTACGTATATAATATACGAAACTTAGACATTGGCGGTTGCCGTAAAATATACGTATATTATACACGAAATATATTTTTTGATAAAAGCAATAGTAGAAAAAGTTTTTCGAACACTCCTTTTCAACACTCTTTTTCAACACCTACTAGCGATTTAATTGAAGTCTATTCAATTACCGAGAGCTGCTAAATGATTCAGGGCGGCAGCGGCATTAACAAGAGTTCCGATAAGTGAAACCATTAAGTTAGTAGGTTGTGTCAGCTTGGCGGGACCATTAATCCTTTGTTGGGAAACTGCGAATACGTCAGCCTTCAGAGTTCGACCTTACCTATCTTTGTTCGCAGTATTAGTCCATTGTTGTGGGATAAATGCAATCTATTTGGCACAGTATTTGTCGTCAACGAGCTTCTGTACATAGATCCATAAGAAGCTAAGTATGCCGATTACCTGTGTCCCTGGGGAAAGGTACAGACGACAGACTTCGACTAGCTACAACCCATGCCTACATATTTATGATTTAATATGTTACAAGATATATATTTTTTTTTGAATTTGTAACTTATAATCCGCTAACAAAGTCACAAAATAACAGGTACGTTACAATCTAAGAAGTTAGAGAGCAGGTAAAATATAACTTGCGTAATGACACTATTAATTTCCCTATTTATTTACTTACTTAATTGTTGAGGCCTTTGTCCAAAAATGGAATAATACAAGCTAATGTAACTGTTACTATAATTGTTAGTATTTTATTAAGCACTCCCTTGTGCAGCTCCGGCAGTATTGGCACAGCTTAAATAAAAGTTACTATGTACCTATTTAAAAAAATATTTAGACAACATCACATACATTGTTCTGATCCCAAGGTAAGTAGCTAAAGCACTCGTTTCATGGAAATCAGAAACAACGACGGTACCACAACCACTCAGACCCGACACAATATCGAAAAGTTCGTTTTCGACATTGACCCGACCGGGAATTGAACCCGGGACCTCAGAGTTAGCGCCGCCCAAAGTCCGGCGTGCAAGCCACTCGGCTACGGAGGTCGTCAACTATCACCTATTGGTGATAGTGAGGGATTCATTATCACACGAATCGTTTTCGTTTCAACAGAGTTACACCGGTCCATGTTGAATATAAAAAGTTATATGCCTATGACACCTTTACTAATTAGTTTGCGTTACTCCCCGTTAAATTATTTTTCTATATTTCTTTGGAACGCGAAAGTTAAAAAGTGTATTTTTTGTCTGTAGTTTTAAAATGGTTGTGGTAGTTCAAGGTAAATTCTAAACTGTTGCAAAAACTTAAAACAATCTAAAATTTCCTAATTCCAGCTACACAAAAGGACCGCCAATGGAAATGTCTAAAAGCGAATCTCTTAACGTTTAGCTCTCAACTATGGATCTTTAACTATTCTGTCACGCGAGTGTTGGAAATTGAAAAACTTTGAAGGGGAGCGCAGTGATAGACACTTGCCTCTGTGCTCGCCGCCACAAAGTATTAATTACACTTTTGTGACAGTTTAACTTTTCGAAACGTTTGCCGTTGTAGACGTATTATATTTTTTATGTTACTTTTCTGCAAAGAGCCTTTTCTATTGAAACGAAATTACTTTTACGGATCTACTCGCGTTTATTTCACATATTAAATTGATTTAATGTTTATTCTGACGTTTCGGACCCTTTGCAGGGTTCGTGATCACAGGGAGATTGAGTGTAGGTCGTCTCATAATTAGTTGGTAGCTTGTATATCCTCATTTTAATTTAATCACGTGTGTTCCAGTTCCGCAGTAAGAGCTTACTGTATCCTTTGGTCAGTTTAACGTCAGGATAAACATTTAATTAATTATAAAAGTGTAAACGCGAGTAGATCCTTAATAATAGTTTCATTTTAATGTGTAGAAAACAATATGAGTCTTTTCTAGTAGAGAATACTTATCAATGTCTTAGTCATGGCCGCTCGTCTTTCGTGTTGCATACCAACGTCTGGTGAGATGACGGCCGAGCGTTTATCCGTAGAAAGGAGTAAAAACTTAAAAAAAAAAGTGGTTGTCTATATATTATTACATGAAGAGAAATCTTCGTTATAAAGGGTATAAGCACATTGCAGAAGCGCGTACAGAGGAGTGTGAAATTTGGCATAGTAGTTAAAATTTATATGAAAAAGAAAACCCGAAATATGAAATTGACTTATATATAATTCCTATGTGTTACATTACATTGCGTACATTGTTTATTATTTTGTGAACAACGGTCCAATTTCGATCATTAGACGACCACTGGTTTTATTAAAAACTAGAGTTTATTCACTACTTATTGTCAGTAGTTTTCCCCGCCAAAGTTGCGTAGATAAAAATCTTAATCGTAAAAGCGTAGTTTTTAGTTTATCGAGGAGCTCGATAGCACAGTGGTTAACGCGTCCGGTCTGCGATTGCTAAGGTTAAGCAACTTTTGCAAAGACCGGTCATCGGATGGGTGACCAAAATTGTATAGTCTCGAGTACCTCCGTGCTTCAGCAGGCACGTAAAGCTGCATAAGCAGCCATTAACAAACACCAATCCGCACTTGGCCCACGTGGTGGTTTACCGTTCTCCCTATCAATTCATAGGGAAGGCTCATGCCCCAGCAGTGGGGACATAAAATGCGCTGGTGATGTGATGATGATCTTGTTGTTTAACTTAACTTAAAAAGTGAACGCATTATATTAAATATTAGGTCCTTACCTATGTAATTGACGTTTTGTATGAAGATTTTTTCTAAAATTATATTTTTCATACTAACGTTTTTTTAATTGTCTTAGCATCCATTTATGTTAACACTATAAAAATTGTAGAGTAGTTTTTTTTTAATATTAGAAGGAGGCAAACGAGCAGGTGGGTCACCTGATGGTGAGTGTCCATGGGCGGCGGTGATTGCTCCAGGCGGAGCAATCACCGCCGCCCATGGACACCCGCAAAACCAAAGGAATCGCAGATGCGTTGCCGGCCTTTAAGGAAGGAATAGGCTTGTATCTTGAAGATCCCTAAGTCGTAATGGTCCGGAAATACCGCCGCTGAAAGCTGGTTCCGCAGCACTGTAGTTCGTGGTAAAAAATGAGAAACGCACAGTAGTAGATCGCTATCCAGGAAGATGGTCTGGATGGAAAGACAGTCGACTGCGTCTAGTGCGGTGAAGGAAATCAGCGGCAGGGATCAAACCGAACAATTCCTTAGAGCACTCCCCATGATAAAGGCGATAAAATATACAGAGAGACGCAACGTCTCTCCGAAGGGCCAGTGGATCGAGCCGACCAGAGGTTACCACGTCGTCGACAATTCGAGCAGCTCTGCGTTGAATGCGGTCAAATAGGAGGAGTTGGCACTGGGGCGCTCCAGCCAAAAGATGGGAACAGTATTCCATATGAAGCCTGTAAAGCTGTAAGCGATGGGTCGGTATGAAATACTGTCCTGCTCTATTGAGCACACCCAGCTTTTTCGAAGCTAATTTAGCTTTACCTTCCAAATGACCACGAAACCGAACGTCACTCGAAATATCGACGCCAAGGATTCCAATGGTCGTTTTAGTATCAAGGGGAGCTCCTTTAAAGTGTAGAGATACGACGAAGGGATGTGTTTTAGCGGTAAACACACACAAGTGTTCGTTTGTTTCACTAGCTAAATAAAGTAGACATTAAAAAGAAAAAAATCAAGACCCTTCAATGCTACAATGAAACAAAAGGTCAATTCCGCGAAAAAAAAAAGAAGTTAATTAAAAAAAAAATTGGGCGATATAGACTCAAAATGAATAATCATTGTTAGTCCTGAAGCCTAAGTAACATAGTCCTAATTAAAGGTGTATAATAACATTAATGACCGGTATTGACTTTTAGAAGTAATACACATAATATTGATAAGTGAGAAAAAAACGTCAATTTCATAGGTAAGGTAACCTATTATTAGCTTATCGTGTTATTAAGTGTTATGATCATCGTCTCCACTATCATAATCTCTCAGGCCTCTTTCTTCTTGCTACTGCTTGGTCCTGCGCTATCCTCATCACGCGTTGGAGTAGTATAGTAAATATACATTTTATCGTTTTTATCTTAAACATTTATTCACACGCATATAAATGTGCATACCATATCACGTTTCCGTAGTTACCTACAGCGGCATACGAAGTGAATAATTATGTAGATTGTCCTTTCAGGTGTGCATTGCGGACTGCGACGGCTACGACTCTGAAATAACTATAATATACACTATCGTTTTGTTCTGTTATACTTACTGGCTGTAAGAATCAATAAGCTGTTAGGAATACCTAGCAGTTACTAGTCAGGACTAAAGTATAAGACAAACATAAAATCAATTTAGTGAAGCTTCTTCAAATGTTATAAACGACAATTTATTAACATACAGGGTCTAACAAAATCAATAAGCGAACGTTTAAGGGCGGTATCTATACATCATTCTGAATACAATGACAAAAAATGGACTCCACTTTTATAGTGATTTTTCAAAGTTATGTTTTCTAACAAACTAAATCAATTAAAATAATGCACATCGTGAAACATGCTGTATCTTTACTAACACGCACACAAGCGTCAATAAAAAGATAGTGTACAGATACACACACACAATTGAAGACCATTGTATGACATTCATACACATACGGCTATCTTTGTGTGCGTGTAGTACAGGGTGCCTAGTATGAGGTTTGTTTACTATCCGTATCCATTCGATTACGTTTACGAAAACGAAAATTAGTATGGCATTGAAGCAGCGCCACCTGGCGGCATACGAAAGGAGTTAACATTTTGCCATACAAATTCTCGTTTTCGTTAACTTGATCGAATGTCGAATGAAACTCGCACTTGGCACCCAGCTGTACGGGTTTGGAAAGGGTGTAATTTTTGGTGAATTATGATAATGTTTTGTTGATTATCTGTCTAACGAGCGTGTAGTTTTGGACTAAATTTGGTGAGCATGCTCAGTGCCATGTATATATGCTCCCCTTAAACGTTCGCTTATTGATATTATTAGACCCTATATATTTCGGTATTTTATTTGATTTTTGATGTAGGCAAAAGCACATATTTAAAAGCCGTTTTCCCATCTATTCTAGAATTATTTTATATCGTTTTTTCATCTAAATCCGTTAAAGCAGTAAAATCTAATGAATCCTACTAATATTATAAACGCGAAGGTTTGTAAGTATGAATGGATGTTTGTTACTCTTTCACGTAGAAATTCGGCATACAGATAGTATATAACCTGGATTAACAAATAGAATACTTTTTATCCCGATATTCCCACGGGAACGGGAAGCACGCGGGTGCAACCGCGAGCGGCAATTCATACATGGCGAGTGATGCCAAACCACCACAATGCCGTGAGCGTTTCGATAGAAAAGTCGCATGTCGCGTAGCCAGTCGCCCAAACTCGTGGACGAGTGGTTAGAGTTACAGTGTTTTTTAATAATTAGATAACTTGTAAACGTGTATTGAACTCCCAAATATATAAACAGCTTATTAAAACATAAATATGGGTAGACAAATATCAGGTTAATTATCTCGGAGTACCTACCGTTAAGAGGGTCGTTAAGTGGATTGTATATTACGAATTCTCATTTGAATACAATGTGGAGAGTTTTAATTACGAAGTTCAAAGAGTCGTTTCGAAAGTTCGCGTCTGAAGCGTAGTAAGTACCTAGCGATGGGGGTTTTATTAGTCTCAGTTATGATATAAAATTTTCTGAATACCTTGTAGGGTAGTGTTACCAGTATTATTATTATTTTTTTATTTTTATTGTGGCACGCCAAAATGGCCTCACCCTGCCTGATGAAAAGCAGCCAGTGAAGCCCAAGAAGTGAAAGCGTTCATCACAGCGCTACCACGCTATGCCGAACGCTCACACTATGGCGGCCTGCATAAATGCTTTTTCACGCCCAGCTTAAATAACCCGGGAGAGAAAGAGGAGGGAAACACGTGTGCGGGAAGTGCATTCCACATACGGGCAGTTCGGCAAAGGAACGATTGTCCAAACTTTTTGGTATGTGTCTTGATGGTCAGCATGGTATGAGGGTGGCTTCTCAGACCTGCACGCGTCGATCTGGAAAGGAATGGAGAGGGAGGAATGAGGTCAAAGAGCTCTTCAGAACATTCACCGTGGTAAAGGCGGTAGAAAGCACTAAGGGAAGCAACGTCCCTACGTAGCTGTAACGGCTCCAGACTGGTCTGGACAACATTCGTCAGAAACGACCTTTTTCTCTTTATTCATTAACTGATGTTTAGTAAACCTTTGCATATAGACCTCATGCGTCCTAGCGTCATGCCGTAAAATGTCAATGAAAACATTGTAAGTGGTAGAGCCACGCTGCGTTGCAGCACGAAATGGCGAAATGGCTCGCCCGGCGTAATACCACCTTCTCACAGAATATCGGCGTGAAACAATGGCTCTCGTTGCTGTTGTGTTTCGTCCGGTGAGTGAAAGTACCGGAGGCCCATCTCTCACCCTCCCCCTCCCAATTCCTAGTCCCTCCTCAAGATCCAATCCTACCTCAAGGCCGGCAACGCATCTGCGATTACTTTGGTTTTGCGGGTGTCCATGGGCGGCGGTGATTACTTTCCATCAGGTGACCCGCCTGCTCGTTTGCCTCCTGTTTGTTGGTTAAAAAAAAACCTGTGATATTTTTTGGCGACTAAACTATGAAAAATTAAAAAAGATAGAATGTGAGTTTGGATTGGCATTGACAGATTTTGGCCGCTCCTCTTCCACTTTTGAAATTTTTAAAAAATGTATGAAACAATGTTTATTTAATTTAGTGCATTTTTATGCATATTAAAAAAAAATATATATAATAGAATTCTGCATTCCTTCCCTATATAAACTATAAGTGTGCGAAATTTCATACTCCTCCGTCCGCGTTATTTTTTCCCTAACTCGAAAATAAAATTCAGCTGTTCCATACAAATCATCAATATTCATTCGACCAAAATGTATGGTCCAATAGTAAGAGTCACAGCTTGTGTTCTGTGGTAAGAGTTGTTCGTTTGTATCACGGGAGTCTTCTCAGAAGTTTTGGACAGTGGTGTCAAAAAGGTCAACCTGTATATTTATTTTAAGGGCCATCATCATCATGACCGTCGTCTATAAACGTCCCATTGCGTTAGTAAGTTTGCCATAAATATATTGTTGAAAGCGGGAAGAGCTTCAATTATTAGAACTCCAAATTGAATATAGGCCACATTAAGACTTATACCTATCAAATATCTCCCGCTGTAAATTCATGTTATCGAAGCCATTTTTCTTTGAATTGCTTCTTGCAGAACTTTATTCGTTTTCATTTTGTTCGAGTAAGTAGTAGGTACCTACGTGTAGACATCTTGTTTGAACAGAGAATTTTGTTCTCGAGTGTCCTGGAAAGTTATCATAACTTGTTTCTCCGGAGTTTAGGTTGTTGTCGAAAGAATGTTAAATGAATTATTTATACAAAAGAAAAATCGTGTAAGCTGTATACATCACACATACATCACCAGCTCATTTTATCTCCCCACTGCTGGGGCACGAGCCTTCCCATGGATGGATAGGGAGAACGGGCCATAAACCACCACGCGGGCCCAGTGCGGATTGGTGGTTGTTAACGACTGCTAATGCAGCCGGGACCAACTGCTTTACGTGCCTTCCGAAGCACGGAGGAGCTCGAGATGATAAATGTTTGGTCACCCATTCGATGACCGGCCTTTGCGAAAGTTGCTTAACCTCAGCACTCGCAGACCGGGCGCGTTACCACTGCGCCATCGAGCTCCTCTGTAAGCTGTATACTGTACATACATTATTTACTTGGACGAATAATTATAAAAAAGTGTTCCTAAATAAATTACAATATGCACTGTAACTATTATTCTAAAACGTAGTTAAAATAATTAAATGTCGTGTAAAACTCATGAACATAAAAAAGACAGCTTTAGTTTTAAATGAGGTTTATATTTAGTTCATGTTTAGGAATAATAGGCTTAGTTACTTTAAGATTATTGACCCTCATTAAAACTACTTATTGTTTTTATATATTTACACGAACACTTACACAATGACATAAAATATCGCTGTTAATAGGATAAATAAATATATTTGTCCCATTTACGGCTTAAATGAAGGACTTATTAATTTCAAAATCGTTTTTTTTTTACAATTTGGTATACTATTACAGGATTTACAACGGCACGTCAGACTAAAGTAAAATTATGTAAAATAAAGATTAAGGCATCATACATAAAAATATTGTATAAATCACTTATTACAAGAAATGTGCCAGTTTTCGCTTATTAATTTTTTAAAGTCATTTAAAGTTATATTAACCAATCATCTCATCATAAATTAAGCTTACCGTCCATTTAGAATCAGCTGAAACACTTCTTTTCTTACATCTTTAAAACCCATTATTATAATCCGTAACTAAAAGGGTGATTTTAATTAGGAGCAAAGTTCATATCAGAAAGCTTTGGAACGAGTCAATCGGGGATCATCCTCAAGTTTGGGATGGAGCCAAGTTTTCCCAACTGAGATATTCGCGCATTCCAAGGACATGTGGATTGTAATTAAAAAGAACTGACTTCGAAATAAGTAAGAAAGAGTAAATATAATACTCTACGAGTATTGTTTTCTAAAGTTTACGCGAACACTACACATTGAAATGAAACAACTTTTACGGATCTACTCGCGTTTATTTTGTCACATTACTTATTTAATGTTTATCCTGACGTTTCATAAACATAAACATTAAATAAGTAATGTGTAAAATAAACGCGAGTAGATCCGTAAAAGTTGTTTGTACGCGTATATAAAAATTAAACATAGAATGATACAATGGAACTCATCATGTTTAATTACTAGATTTGTGGTCAATGATATTATTATTATTCTATTAACCTACTTAAACCTTTATTTCCAAACTAAGTATACATTTACATCTTATTGCTAAACAATAATAGTTAATATTTTTTATTCCTTACGGGTAAGCTCCTTGGCTTTCATCTCACTTATGTTAAGTGCTGATAAATAAATAAATAAACTTTATTACACTCACACCAATTATCTAGCCCAAGAGAAGCTTCGTTATGAAACTCGTAAAATGGTTACTAGACAACGGATAAACATACTTTAAAATACTTAAATACATACTTATTATACATAGACCCGAGACAATTTATAAAAACAATAATTTCTAAATTGACCCGACCGGGGATCGAACGGGACCTCAGAGATGGCGACACCATGAAAACCGGTGTACAAACCACTCCGACTGATAAGGCCGAAGGTGGAACCACTTCACCCGGAATCGCCATCACCGGCCTTATCATCATCACTCAGGTGAGATGATGGCTTACCCGTAAGAAATAAAAAAAAACTATTAACCGTATTAACGGTAAGACATAAAAAAAGAGTTTTATTTATTTGAACAACCAAGATGATTGAAATTTTTGTCGAACTTTTCCATTTTTTTCATGTGAAAACAGCACTGAACTTTTTTTAAAGCGAAACCACTTGAATTTTTTCCAATCATGAAGTGAATTTTTATATTTTGATTTTCGCATGAAACCTGCTATGGTAGCGAGAGATTCGTGTTTTATTCGACATCCGAAATTCTGAAAGCCTTTGCACTATTAAGCCAATAACATATATTTCTGGGAAATATACAATGAGGTCAAACGTGTATATACCTACATATAAAAATATTTAAGTGTATGTACAGTCATGTGCATGAATATTTTACTATGGACACGGCAATAATATATGCAGGAGCTATGGATTCAATGATTTCGTACCTATTTAGTACCTACACGGGCGGCGGCAGGATAAGTTATATTATGATTATTCAAGTACCTAGATTTCGTTTTATAATTCTTAAATGTGAAATTAGAAGCGAAGCTGCGTCGTCATGTGACGACGGAATAGTTTCAAAATCAGTTATTTTTTACCCTAGATACTTATATCTATTTTGTTTTTTTTTTATGTTTACTACGGAAAGTTTCAGATCGCATACATTTTATTAAATAAACGTTTTTCTTTATGTTGTTCACTAAACCACCAGATCTCTGACCAGGTCTCTCTGTGTGTCTTCTTATGTGTTTAAGTTTTATTAGAACTGTCAGTCACCCTTACCACTACGGCTGCCATCAGCTAAATTACGGACCCAGGACAAAAACTTCAAAAACCCAGGAAGATAAAGATGTTAACCCGGACTCTATCGAAAAAAAAATTACAATAAAATAAAAATATAAATAACATATTTTTATTTATTTATAGAAAATCAACTTAATCGACTGGAGGTCACGTCACGTCACCAGACTCACGAGTGCGCGGATATATTTGCCGCACCGAATAACTATGAAATGCTGTAATTTATTGCTAATCATTCCATTCTATCAAGTTAATCGGATTTCCCCTGACATAAAAAGTGCCCGGGTTTCACCCGGACGCTCCCCGGACGCCCTCCAAACTAGGACAAATCCGGGGAAACCCGGACGGATGACAGCCCTACTTACCACCCACATGGTGTTGGCAGGGTAAGGGTAAACCGGTAAACCGGCAATATTTAACTTTTAAAGAAGTAAGAACGGCATAATGTGTCTTACATCGTAATATCCTTTCATCCCTTCAGCTATAGCACTAAACTGTAGTCGTTCAATTTTTTTTAATTAATAAGCGTCTGTGTAATCGAATTTGTTTAATTAAAACATACTCATATACGAGTGGTACGAAAATGTTGTCTTACTTTCATGTTCGTTCAAAATGCGCCCCGCTCGTCGTGGCCTGAAACCAAAAGCCTTAAAACAGTCGTTTCTGTATCAAAGCTTCCGTAGCGCTTCCAATCACTCGACGCTGCGTGCAAAACAAGAATTTCAACTACACAATTTTTTTTTTCGAGTGTCCAAAATTTTCATGTGAAAGTAACGTGCAGGCGTGTTCTACAATTGCGTGCAAGAAATAGACCCGACGTAAAATTTTCATACAAATTAGCTTATACAATTTAAGTCGTGGTGGGTAATTAAGCTGATTCGTTGAGAATTTGTTTAGGTTTTCGTAAAATAAGTACCTAATAAAAGTAGGCAATAAGGATCAGAATACAACTACAAATGAAGTAAAAGGACATAACTATTTTGTATGTTTAGTCTTTAATACTCTTTTTGTTTTATGGAGTGTACACTTTTTCTACTTTTCTTTGCGTGTTCTTCTACGACGGGCTGGCTAGAAGAAATTTCACTGTGAAATAAGCAGCGCCCTTGTACTTGTCTATTCTTACTATGCTCTCCCTTCCGTTTGTTGTGTGTACATAAATTATCATCATCATCAGCCTACACACGTCCACTGCTGGACATAGGCCTCTCCAAGTGCACGCCTCTGAGCACGATCCGCGGCTACTCTCATCCAGCTCTTGCCAGCCACCTTGCGAAGATCGTCGTTTCACCTATAGTCTGAGGGCGTCCTACACTACGTTTGCCGATACGCGGTCTCCACTCAAGAACACGTTTACCCCATCGGTTATCGGTTCTGCGGCTAATATGGCCGGCCCACTGCCACTTCAGCTTGCTAATCCTGTGGGCTATGTCGACGACTTTGGTTCTCTGTCGGATCACCTCGTTCTGGATCCGGTCCCTCAGAGAAACTCCAAGCATAGCCCTCTCCATAGCTTGCTGAACGACTTTAAATTTGTGGACCAGGCCTACCGTGAGTGTCCACGTTTCGGCTCCATATGTCATGACGGGTAGGACGTAAATTATAAATAAATAAAACACAGATGTAGTAATGAATCTTTAGTTCTTATAGTATTGGTGATCTGATTTTGATCATCGACTTATGCCGTTGAATGTACCATGATAGCCATCTGTCGAGCCGTTTAAAAACAGCTACCTCGGATAACTATGAATACCTAAAAATACCGAAATAAGTATTTGTAGAAAAAACATTAATGAATAAAAAAATATTAATAAATAATTTAGATGTTAGCAACGGTACATAATGTTGATTATGCAAGGTTTGAATAGAGCCACGATAATTACCTAATTGGTATTGCATGATACAATGTCAGATGCAGCATCTGATCCGGCATGTCAAATGGTTCTAACAAGGCTCGGAAACCGGTTAAATTTTCAAACCGTTATCGCTCTAAGTACATAACAAAATAATTTCGTTTCCGTTCCTTGAAATCGGTTTCGAGAACGTTATTTTCACAATAAAGTTTTCGGTTACGTTTGCGTTATTTACCGGTTAATACCGGTTTATATCGTGTGGAGAGGGAAGTAAACAGCGGAAAGTACCCGCGCATTCATACTTGTCGCTGCAGGTTTGAGGCTGACGCGGGCGGGCCGCGCGCCCTGGGCGTGAAACCGGTTTATTATTTGGTTAAAGAACGAAATGGATTTCGGTTTCGCTCCGAACGGAACGTCATTGCGCAAAAAGGTAATAGAACATTATTAACCGTTATTTTACAAACCGGTTCCGAGCCTTGGTTCTAACCCCGCTCGTGGAAATATTTTCAACACTTCTTGAAATTTTCGATCTTCTAAAAATTTACCTTACCTCTTTTTAAAATTATTATTGGATAGGCTTCCATTTCTCTACTATCTCACCTGATGGTAAGTGATGATGTAGCGTAGCATACAGTGTAACATACAAACCTCAACGGGGAAACAAACACGGTACTATCACCGGTTGTGTAACGTTAATAGAAAAATGATAAGAGTGCACTGTAGAATTATTATCTGCGCAAAAAGTAGGGGTAGGTAATAGAATTTTTAATACTGCCTTCACTGATGTTGTGAAATGTGCCTGAACAATTTACTTTAAAGCCTTCCAAGAAATATGTGCGTGCAAGGAATGGGCAAAGTGTGTTAACTTGAACAAGCCTTTACGCCGCTCTTCCTGAACCATTGACTGTAAAATTGCTTGAAAACCCTGCCTTGTGCCAGTCAACCTGTTTCTTAATTAGTTTTTAAAACTTTACATAACTCACTGGAAGTAAGATGAAGTTCTATTTATATTTTCAAGGGACTAAGGTGTTAATTTGAATTATAATATGCCTTAGTGACGCAAATTTATCATCTTATCTTATCTACTATTGTCTTATCTTATCTTACTTACTATAAACTTGCTTTTGGGTGTGACTAAGCTATCTTAGTTCGTTATAGAAAGTAGTATACTCGGGGATACTAGTAGATTAGCTGAATTATGTGTAATAATTTTTAGAATCTGTTCTGATAAAAAACAAACAAGTTTCGATTTCCCAATTACATAAAAAACGCAGATAATCCTAAGTATTTCGTCAAATTCTTAAATAGCTTTCTTTTGGAAAAATGTTACTATAACCTGTCAGATTTATTTTAATAGATTCCTATAATAACTAACAAAAATTCATAATTAAATATAATTACATAAATAATATTTCGATGTTTCTATTAATTATAAATATTAAATGTTCGTAGATTTTAATGATAAATATAGATTGTATTGTACTGTACTGTTATTGTTATTATTTTATTGCATGCTGGTCAAACTGGCGTTATTTATATTATATAATTAACTAGATTTTTAAAATAGTTAGCCCTCTTATTTGCTGTGCCCTAGCAGGGCGTCACATGTATACCTTTGCTTATGTTTTAACACCTCGTCTAATGTAATGTGATATGCAATAAATAAATAGAATTACAAAACATTTGTTTCGATAAATTCACACAATAAACGTTAAGACTTATTTAAATTAAAGTTTCGTAAAGTGTCCTAAATTTAGTAATTTTACAGCACACAACATCAAAAGAAATTAACTCTGTCTCCAAATGAGATATAAACGACCATAGAAACATCGTAGTCACTGTAAAGTAATCCCGCAAGTATGTTATTTTACAGTCAACGTCAAGCGCAGTACTTTAAACCTTAACACTGCTATACAAAATTAAACTTTATAAACCTGAAAATAAGAACAGTAAGTGTACAACTTTGCCCTACACCTTCCTGTATAATGAAGCTTTTCAAAGAAGCACATTGTTTCATTAAACTCCATTGTTTTATACGTATATGCCGCCGCCGCCGGCAGTAGATACCGAGTTGAAACCACTTGTGGGATCTCCTCTTATTGAATTAGGGGTTTTAGTTGATTGAAAAAGGTTCTCCTTCTGCGCCTCGCTCGAGCGTTTGAACATTCAAGTCTTGTGCCGCGATAAAATGTCTCGTTGTAAACGTATTCCATTTTGAATTTTTATAAAACAACCTTTTTTTGTTCTCAACATTTGAAGGTTTTAAAGAGTTGTTTTGCATTTTTATAATGCTTTGAAACGAAACTTTTTGAGGGCTATCAAATTTTGCTTTTGATACGATAAGTGTGACATATTTAATTGGAGTAGTCTTAAAACAAGCTTAAAGATTTTAAAAAATACATATAAAACTTATACGAAGATACTTTTTATAATTATCAATGTTCAATCATTAATTTATCAAGTCTAAATTATTTATTTTATTTTACAAGTTTATTATATAGATACTAGCAGTTTGTCGCGACTTCGTCCACGTGGATTTCGTATTTTTTCGTTCAATAATCAATACCTACTACGTTTCCCAAATCGAAAAATATAATCAGTATAGAAACTGTTTCTTCTGCATGCATTCCGCATCCAGCAGGATGGATCACATCCAACAAGCTTTATTGTGGCTTTACTATAAAAGCTAGGTAAGTATATCGTGTCGCTGATTTTTTTCATCATCATTTAATGAGTACTATTTTTGTAGTACATTATTTTTATGTATACCTAACCGTTTGGTCACCGTACGCCGATAAAGCATCAGCCAAGCAGCACCTTTTCTTTCGACTTGATTGACATAATATTTTGCGATTGCGAACTGATAACTATTCTTTATCAAAATATAATGTAGCCTAATGTTACCCGCAAGCAATCTATTTGTGGACGTATTTTTGAAATTGGACCAGTACTTAATTCCAGAGATTACTTTCTGCACACAAACAAGCAAAGTCACAAATTGTACCTACCTCTTCCTTAATAGTATAGAAGTATAGACTATGTAAATGTAGAAACACACACTAGTGGACCCAGCGGACTTCGTACCGCTTTGACAGTTTCCATCAAGTGATTAAATTCTCTTTGGTTTCCATGACAACAAAACAAACAAATAATTTTGTATTGGAAAATTAAATTGTCGTTTTTAGTATATTTATATTGTGATTCCTGTGGGAATATCAGGTAAAAAACTATCCTATGTGTTAAACCAGGTTATAAATTATCTGTTTGCCGAATTTCATCCAAATCCATCCATCCGTTGCAGCGTGAAGAAGGAACAAATATACAGACATACACATAGTCCTGGGGGAAATTATAATGCCAAAATGTGGCCATCAACACACTTTCATAGCCGTTTAAAAATAGGAGAATCGAAGCTCTATTTGATTTCCATATCATAATGATCCACTAGTGCAAGAATGGGCAAAATACTTCCCGCACGCTATATCTATGTGTATTTCAGAAACTACACAGGTACTTATCTACCAATATTTTTATTTCAATAAAGAAATACAGCCAGAAATTTAATAACCTGACCTGCCATAGATTTCGTTAGTAAATATAGGTACGCGAATGAAAAAGTTGGCCCATCTCTGCACTAGTGTGTCAAAGAAAACCTTAACAGGCTGCATCACTAGTATAAGCAAATTAGTGAGCGCTACCTTCGAAAAATACTGTGTAACCAATACTTCAAGTTGGCTCCAGCGGCAGTGTTCACTAGTGATGTTCGATGTTGTGTTGGGTCTGGGTGGTTGTGGTACCGTCGTTGTTTCTGATTTCTATAAAACGAGTGCTACTTACCTTGGGATCAGAAAAATATATGTGATATTGTCTAATATTTATTTATTTATTTATAACTATTACAACTATGTACAATACGAATACAAATTAACCATTCAATATTTACTTCGTGTGCGTTCCGTTTCACGCAAAATCAGTTGGTGTACACAGTTTACAGTGTGAACATGACTTTGACGATAACTATAAAAAAAAAAAAACTTCTCAGGTAAAATCAATTTGTAAAAAGTGTTCATTTTAATGTGAAGTAAACGCGTAAACTTTAGAAAACAGTAGGTTTCGCAGTGGCACCATTGTTCGACACAGCAAGCCCAGTGTTTAACATCAAAGTCAAAGTCAATTTTTTTTAATTGAACTAAATTAAATAATTAATAATTAAACTTACGAAAAGTGCTTTAGAATCGTTCATAAGATAAGATAAGATAAGATCATTTTTATTGCCATAAAATTGTGTAAATACATAGCAGGTGTTAAGCATATTATAATTGGGAACAAACAATTTACCCTAGTCGGGCATGCAATTTTTAGTAGGTAGGTACATGTTACTTAGAAACGGCCACTCTGCTGTTTTTGTACCGAAATATTCAAACTGTAGAACGCCTTATCTATAAGCCATCTCTTTAATTTAATTTTAAAACAGCTTAAATTTACTGAGGCTTTTTGATCAGTGGGCAGATGATTAAATATTTGGATACCAGTTACATAGGCACTCTTGTGATACAGGGCATTATTAATATTTGGTAAATATAAGTCATACATTTTTTACCTACTACCAATTCAGGATGTCTATTTTATAGCTGTGGAGAAGAATGGGCGCAAGAAACTCCTCTGCTTTAATAGAAGTAACGACATTTAAAAAAAAAGTAGGTATATGTCGTTACCAAATTATACAATATTTACAATTAAAAACTTTCAAGAGCCCGCTTATACAAATAATGCTTACCTCTATACATTTACCTAACATTACACTTTATTCTAAAAAAACGTACTTATGCACTATATATGTATTACTTACTTACTATATATATTATTTATATATATTTTATATTTTGTGTTTTTATTTGTGATGGAAAGTGTCCTTTTATGATAGGGCATTTTCCAATATTTTTGACGCTGTAAGGGAGAAAAGAGCTGGACACTTGCTGAGTTTCTTGACGGTTCTTCTCAGTACAAGATCTCCCGCCCAGAGTAGACTTACGAACCGATGGCATAATGACGTTCATAAGAGCTATTTGTAGCCTAAACTGAATAAATGATTTTGAATTTTGATATTTTTTTTTAAATTTTATACCAGTTTTTGTCATCAAAAATAATAAAGAAATTCATCGACATTTTATTGGACTAGTGGTCGCCCAGTGGTCGAAATTCAACCGTAATTTTGTTAAGGCTGCACGGATTGTATTCTAAGCAATGAAAAATTAAAAAAGATAGAAAGAATGAGAGTTTGGATTGGTATTGACAGATATCGGCCGCTCCTCTTCCATTTTTGAAATTTTTGAAAACGATTTTATAATGCGTGTGTGTCAAATACATAGTAGTGTGTGTAATGTTTTTTTTTATTGATTTAATGTATTTTTTATGCATAATTAAAAAAAGAACATTCTGTTCTCCTTCTCTATATAATCTATAAGTGTGCGAAATTTCATACTCCTCCGTCCGCGCAATGTTCGTAAAAAGGGGTACAAAGTTTTTGCTTCACGTAATAATTTAAAGATGACACCTATAAAGTAGATGGTCTGTATTCAACTGTTTCTAAATTAAAAAGTCAGTTGGTAACCACTATTTTTAATGATTATAGGAAAAGTGTCGATTACAAGTTCTTAAAGATATAACAATAGCAAATAATACTCAATTTGAGAAAGAAGCAAATAGTATTATATACTAGTACAGACGGCTTGCGAAGTCGCGAGGTGGCGTATTTGCACAGGCAACTGCGGAAATGGAACTTGTCACTGCGATAGTCGCTTGAAAGGGTACCTATGTTAAAAAGACAAGAACATTATAAGGCAAGAACTGCATGAAGCATGGCAAAGATGTTGAAAGTACCAAAGTGTTTGGTTTTACAAAGGGTTTGCTAAGAAAGCAAGGATATTTATTAACCCTATACTTGGCAGAGATTTTTTTATGGAAATATATATATACATTTTTTGTATAAAATGTGTTCTTTTTTAAAGCTCTAAGTTTTTTGTAAGATAAGTGTCTCGATAAAAAATTCACTATGCCAAAAATAGGGTTAAATGTTAAACTTTCCTGATTAATATTGTATTTATGAGTTAAAATACTCGTAGTAAGTAATGACAGATGTTAGGTATGAGCAGAAAGGTAGAACGATGCTAAGCCTATACTTAAAATATATGTTTAGTGTATTCTTTTAATGTGTAGTGGCATCTGAAACCAGCCTATGTGTGCCTTGCTCGAGCGCGTTTGTATGAAGCTTAACTTATTTTGTGGCCTAAAAGCTACCATGACATTTCTTCAGATGTAACAGGTGTAAATGACATTAGGTAAGTAGGTATAGTAACTTACCGTGGTCAAGCACTAAAAAAGTTTAATGGTTGGTGTTCCGAACTCTTACGTATATATTACTAGCTGTGCCCCGCGGTTTCACCCGCGTTCTGTTAGTCATAGCGTGATCTTATATAGCCTATAGCCTTCCTCAATAAATGGACTATTCAACACAAAAATATTTTTTTAATTCGAACCAGTAGTTCCTGAGATTAGCGCGTTCAACCAAACAAACAAACAAACTCTTCAGCTTTATAATATTATTATTATAGTATATAGTATATAGTATATTATAGATACGATTTATTTTATTCTGACTTCTGTGACGTTTAAATCCGTTGTACGTCTTGGTTTTGCAGTTATCTTTGTGTTTTACATTTTTTTAATTATGAACAAAATGGCGCACTTTACCGTTGCAGGCCAAGACTCACTTTGGGTCGTTGAATCGGCGAAGTAAGTATTTTTAATCATTATCAATGTATCTACAATATTAATTATTCAATTGGAAATATGTTAGCATTAGTGCAAACTTATTTTTTCATATCATCATCATCATCATCATCAGCTTTTTGTCATTGCACTGGGAGTACGACTAGAAAAGCTATAACCCACCAAGCTATAATTCAATGCGTGCTGGTGGGTTTGTTATATACTGGTATAATTATCAACTGTTTTAACAAAAATCCTTATATTCTAGCTACTGTCTGCTAGCGAAGCAATCCTCGTCTTCGACAAAGTTAGAAAAAAAACAATTTGCAAAAGTTGATCGTAAAACATCTCCAATTTGAGATTCAGCGATAAATCGTCCGGGGAATTTGGCGAAACGTTTAAAAGTAACCCGTCGTCGGCTAATGAAAATTAATTACCGTCCCTCTGTTCCGTTCTAGGCTTACCGATTTAATAAAGTTGATGCACCCCCCTAAGGGTCTCTCCAAGTAATCTGAGCAATATTGTTTTGAGGGAGGCGTTGTTCCACCAAATTGTTGTAGGCCAATTTTTTTTCATAAATACTTGTTTGTTACTAAGCTCGAAAGTTTTCGCGCGGAAAATGCTGGTAATAAGAGTTAACGAATTTATGAGGCGGAAGTTTTGACACTGCGCAAATAATGTTTATGTGCTGGCATCGTGAGCCTCCAGACACTTCCAATCATAATTATATTGCAGGGATTTTGAAGGCGCATAGTTTGTCATTAATTTAAATTGTTATTTTGTAAACACAATATTATTTTGATAAAAGCTTTGAATATCATTTGTCCTCATTTGGGACTCAAACCCATGATTAGGATAACAAGCTTTGCGAGAACAGTGTCCGCATTAAACATGGCTACATAGACTTTATTTATTACATAACAAAGTTTATTTCATTAAATAATTTTGTAGCTCTGAAAATCTACTAATGACTGAATTTAAATAAATTCTACATCCAATTCCATTTTATTTTATAATGTGGTTATCGGAATTGGGAAATTTGTACGGTATTCAACAAAATTCATTTAAATACATGCAGATTTTCAACGATGTAAAACGTGTTTGGTTATGTAAACTTAATTACTTACATAATGTTCATTATAGCAGAAATACTACCAGCATGTTTAAAAAGACTACGTACATTATTTTTCTTTGTATATAAGCCATGTTATATAGTAAGTATTTATGTACATTGTGTCATCATCATCATCATCATCATCAGCCTACACACGTCCACTGCTGGACATAAGCCTCTCCAAGTGCACGCCACTGAGCACATACACATTGCGTATGTGTGACCAAATTTAATATTCAAGTATCTGGAAAGTTCCCACACGTTTACTAATGACGTATGACTTTCTACTTACTTATATACTGTGTATGTTTTATTCTTCCCGGTAAATAGAATACGCATTATTTGAGATAGTGGTAGGGTGAACATAAAATTAGTCTGGATAGAGTGATAATAAGTTTGAGAATTGTAGTTCATTCTATAACCTATTTCTGCCGCTAAGCAACAGCGTCCTACAAGCTTACCTATATCCAATTTACAGCGATTAGACCCGCCAATGAAATTACCTCAAAAACTGAAAACAGCAAATTTTCCTGTCAATTTAAAGTGTCTGTTAAAACACTGTATAAGCAGCCTAATTTCAAATTACAAACTAAACATCCGAAGTTCGACAGGCAAATCAATGTCTCGATAGCTCAGTTGGAGAAGCTGTCGCTCGGAACACGAAGGATCGCAGGTTCGATTCCCAAAACAAATTGTATTTTTTCAAGTCTTATTTTCAGTTTCTATAATAATGTAGATTCAATAATAATAATCAATACATATAATAAAGAAAAGTTTTGACTCACTCAATGACTGACTCATTAACGCATGGCCATAACCCAAACCTTTAGAACGCAGAAATATTGCACTAAGGTTTCCTTTATGATTTAGATATATTATTGCAGTTTCTACTCGTATTTACATACTAGTATCTTTAAACATACACCTAATGTATTTGTACACTACCCCTATTTGCCGGCTTTAAAAAACATCATGATCAGCTCATTTTATTTCCCTACTGCTGGGGCACCAGACTTCCCTATGGATGGATAGGGAGAACGGGACATTAACCACCACGCGGGCTCAGTGCGGATTGGTGGTTGTTAACGACTGCTAATGCAGCCAGGACCAACGGTTTTACGTGTGTGCAAAAGCACGGAGGAGCTCGAGATGATACATTTTGGTCACCCATCCGATGACCGGCCTTTGCAAAAGTTGCTTACCTTCTGCTTTAAAAATAATCAGCACATCAGCTCATTTTATTTCCCAACTGCTGGGGCAGTCTTCCCTCTTGATTGATAGGAAGAACGGGCCATTAACCTTCACGCGGGCTCAGGGCGGATTGGTGATTGTTAACGACTGCTAATGCAGCCGGGACCAACGACTTTACGTTCCTTTCAAAGCACTGAGGAGCTTGAGATGATACATTTTACCCTCCATCTCCATCTCCATCTCTGAGGTCCCGGGTTCGATCCCCGGTCGGGTCAATTTAGAAATTATTGTTTTTTTAAATTGTCTCGGGACTGGGTGTTTTCTATGTATAATAAGTATGTAATCCATATATAAAACGGTTACATGTAACCATGGCAATATTCGGTCAACACCCGGACGGTGTCATGTCACCGCACCCGACCACGCGACTATAATCTCAATTATGGATAAGTTACAGCCTACTTTTGTATGAAGAAGTTTGGCTATAGACAAACTAGAGTAAATTTGCTACACTAAAACCCGCAACAATTATATGCTCTGTGCGTTAAATTTTATAAAAAGTCAATGTCAAATATGTCAAATTTTGACAATTGAGCGATCGAACTCTATGGACTCTATGTCGTCTAGATAGAGCCTACTTTTGTATGAAGAAGTTTGTTTATAAAAAACTAAAATAAATAGTTTGATCATTTACAACTAATAAACTGTTTCAGTAATTACAAAATGATAAAATATGATCTAATTGCAACTTATTCATTATTTTAGTGGATATCGACGATAGGTATTCGCCGTTTTGCGAATTACGTCTTTGGCGCCCGTGCTGTCACCGTTTGGCACCGGACTTGACCGGTTAAACGGGTTAAGGACGCTCGGACTGCCCGTCGACCAGTGGTCCTTCCTTCTTCTGCACATAGTTCTGGCCAAGTTGTCGCAGGAGATGAGGGACAAGTTCGAGCGGAATCGACTGGTCCACAAGGATCTCGGCAGCGTTCTGCCCTCGATAGGGGAACTTCTGGAGTTCCTGGAAGAGGAGGCTGGCCTGCTGGAAAACCAGCTAGCCTCCCAGGAGGCTCCGACAAGTGCGCCGGCCCGCACTTCCGGAGTCTACGGCGCCTAGCCGCCACGCAACCCAGGGAAGGGTCGCGGCAGGCTGGTGGCTGCGGCCGCCATCAACCCCGGTTCTGGATGCCGGATTTGCGGACAGCAGCACTTGGAGCAGCTATGTCCAGCAATTCTCGGGCTGCCCACAAAAGAGCGCCGAAACCTCGTTCGGACACGAGGATTGTGTTATGCCTGCCTGGGAGGACATAGGTATAATGAGTGTCCCCAGGCGAGGCCTTGCGATGTGTGCGGCGGACCGCACCATCGCTTACTGTGCACCCGTAGTGCTGAGGGCTCAGCACCGGTTCGGGAGAGGGGATCTCCCACGGGTGGCGGTTTGGGGCCGGGGTCAACTCCGCCTCCGGAAAGACGGAGTCCGCCACGGCCGCCACACTACAACCCCTCGTACACCCCGGCTCAGGTGAGTTGGGGACCGCCGGAACGGAGCCAGGTTCTGGCTACAACCCGGCACCCGGCGCGACCAACACCAGGAGTTGGTGCCTCTAAGGGCCACTGGGTACAGGGAGCCCCACCTCCGGACCCAACACCCGGATACTCGTACGCGTATCCTCCGCCGCCGTTGCCGGAACAACAGCGACATGAGAACCGTCAACAGTTCTCACCGGTACTGCACGAGTACCCGAGGTTGGAATACCACCCACCCTATCACCGGTATGGTAGGGCACCTGGATACGCACCACCCCGGATGGTGGCCTGCACGCGTCCGACTTACTGGCCGAGTCATCACGGTTCGACAGGGTCGGCTGCTGGCTCTGACGCGTGACTAGCCTGTGGTCGGGCTACGTCGGAACCGAGGACGGTTCTTTTGCCCATCGCGCAGGTACGCGTTTGGGGACCTAGGGGGGACTTCGTCCGGATACGAGCCCTCCTAGACACTGGGGCACAGGGCTGCTTAATTACTACGAGGGTAGCGAGGCGCCTACGTCTGGAGTGCGCGCCTCCCTCAGTTCCGATTCGGGGAGTCGGAGATACAGAAGTGGGGGGTCTGTCCGGTCAGACCCACATTTCCTTCTCTCCTGTGCATTCCGCTTCGATACGGATTGCGGCGGCCGCGATCGTACTCGACAATCTGCTGGGTTGGCATCCACCGACAGACATTCCGCGGGACGCAATGCCTGACACATCAGGTCTCATGCTGGCAGACCCTCATTTCGAGGAGCCGGCTCCGGTGGACCTCATATTGGGAGCGGATGTACTGGGCTGGATCCTTTTAGGGCCTCAGCGGAGTCTGGGCCGCTCTTCGTTGGTAGCTATACCTACCATCTTTGGACACGTTTTAATGGGACCGGTTTTCGACCAGGAGACGCGGGATGTCTCACCTGTCGTCGCTACTACCTCCATCGCTAGGACGATGCAAAAATTCTGGGAACTGGAAGAGCCTCCCATGGTCTCCCGTCTGGATCCGGAGCATGTGGAGTGCGAAACCTTTTATAACGATCACACACGCCGGATGGCGTCGGGTAGGATCGAAACTCGACTGCCCTTTATCGACTGTCCCCCTCTCTTGGGAAAATCGAGGGCGTTGGCAGAGAAACGACTCTTGTCCATGGAGCGTCGTATGTCTCGCGATCCGGTACTTCGGGAAAAGTATATCGAGTTCATGCGAGAATACGAGGCCTTGGGGCATATGTCGCGGGCGACTGTCGACTGGACAACGACAGATCATTTTTTCTTGCCTCACCACGCGGTGTTGAAGGCCTCATCTGGAAAACTACGGACTGTTTTTGACGGATCGGCACCGTCGTCGACTGGAGTTTCATTGAACCAATGTCTCCATTCTGGTCCGAAGTTACATCGGGACATTGTCGACATCATTTTAAATTTCCGAAGACACCAGGTGGTGATCGGTGCGGACATCCGGATGATGTTTCGCCAAACAGTAATACATCCTGCGGACAGGAGGTTTCAGTTAATACTCTGGAGGGAACATTCGGAGGATCCCATAACCGTCTACGAGCTCAACACCAACACGTACGGCCTGAAGTCGAGTCCCTTCATTGCCATCCGGTCACTGCTGGAACTGGCGGAGCAGGAACGGGCTCGCTTTCCCCGGGCAGCCGCTGTACTGACACGTGACGTGTTCGTAGATGATATCTGCACAGGGGCAGCCTCTCTGGAGGAGGCGCTCATCATCAGGAATGAGCTGATCGGACTCCTCGCGGCTGGTGGTTATGAGTTGAGAAAATGGTTATCCAACGAGCCACAGCTTCTGGTTGGGATTCCGGAAGATCACCAACAGAACCCTCAGCTATTCGAGGACGCAGGGGACCCGAACTCTATCGCCGTTTTGGGAATTAAATATCAGCCGGTTCACGATATTTTCACATTCCGGGTAGAACTGGAAACTACAAGAGTTTGGTCGAAAAGGACGGTCCTTTCCACCATCGCTCGGATGTTTGATCCAAATGGATGGATCAGCCCGTGCATTTTTATGGCGAAGTGTTTATTGCAAACACTGTGGACACTCGGAGTCTCGTGGGATGAGCCGCTGGTAGGGCTCTCACTCGACACTTGGCTCGCTCTGATCTCTACGATCGAGGCGATCAATCAGGTGGCGTTGCCGCGACGGATCTTGCCGCGGGGCAAATACAGGGCAAGCCTACATGGCTTCTGCGATGCGTCAGAACGAGGGTATGCCGCAGTGGTGTATCTACGAACGGTGGACTCGAAGGGTCGAGTCGCCGTCTCCTTGCTTCTGGCTAAAAGCAAGGTGGCTCCTCTCAAAACTAGGCTGACAATCCCGAAGCTGGAGCTTTGCGGGGCGCATCTATTGGCCAAACTGTTGTGCCACGTGCACAAGGAACTGACGTCTACGGTGGACATCCGGAATGTCTACGCCTGGTCTGACAGTCAGGTAGCTCTGGCATGGCTACGCGGGGCACCCCACGTATTGGAAACGTTTGTGGCCAATCGGGTATCTCAGGTACAGAACTCGGGCATCGAAATTTGTTGGAGGCACGTTCCCGGCCCCTGGAATCCTGCCGATTGTGCCTCTCGGGGCTGCACCGCGCCGGAATTGGTGCAGCATGCCCTCTGGTGGGGTCCAGAGTGGTTAAGTAGTTTAAGTATGTTTATCCGTTGTCTAGTAACCATTTAACGAGTTTCATAACGAAGCTTCTCTTGGGTTAGATAATTGGTGTGAGTGTAGGAAAGTTTATTTTTATTTTTAATTTTGGTCACCCATCCGATGACCGGCCTTTGCGAAAGTTGCTTACCTTCTGCTTTAAAATAATAACTACAACATTTCTAAACCAAATGAAGCCTACCAAATCCCACTTTATTGTCAGACCTTGACATTGGCATTACCGTTGATGCCTCCACGTCCGCGATTGTGTTGGTGATGTTTGTTTTATATTTTTCATTAGGAGCTGTGCTTCGGCGACGACGTCTTCTTTACGAGCGAGTTTAATGCCTACGACACCCCGACATCAAATCCTAGAGAATTAACTGGTGTTAACAGAGATCACACTTTCGATTTGAACGTTTCAGCTTTTGACGGGTGCAAGTTAAAATTTATGATTATAACGAAAATCTTTTTACGAATTTATTTGTAATATTATTTTACAGTTTTTATTACGTACAGGCAAAAATGTGGAAATTCTAATAAATAAAATAAACTTAACTAAACTAAGCATTGCATGCTATACAACAACATACAATATAAAACAACATACAACGAGGCAATGCCGCCAGTCTCTTGGGTACATTACCAGTCGACAGCAACGCGGAGGAATTTTTTGACGCCATATTTTAATTTAGTAATAGTTTTAGTTAAGTTTATTTTATTTATTTTACATGTTAATTTTTCTTGCGAACTCCAGCCCCCGATTCTCATAACAAAAGTCGTAGCGATATCGCAGCGACTTAGTCGTTGAAACCTTTTTCAAACCAACATCCGATTTTAAAGTCGTTCAAACGAAGTTCCAACCAACCGTATACGGTGGAACTGGATACGATTAATTGGAATTTCGTTAAAACGACTTTAAAATCGGCTCGATTGACGGATGTGAATACGAAAATGGTTCCATTTTCATGAAAAACCATTTTCGTATTCACATCCGTCAATCGAGCCGATTTTAAAGTCCGTCCGTCCCGTAACAAAAACCGTAACGATATCGATATATATATATATATATATATATAAAATCGATATCGATATATCGATATATATATATATATATCGATATCGTTACGGTTTTTGTTACGGGAATCAGGGCACTGTACACGATCTCTAATCAGAAAGTAGTCTTTCTGCGAACTTTAACTTTGCGCGCGTAAGTAGTTTTCAAATTTTGCAGCCCATGCACTCACATACACATGTTCACTTGTCACATGTCACATGTTCACTTGTTTCTATCCATACTGGATTACTTTTTGTATTTGAGTACTACGAGTATAACATTGAAATAGCTCAGTGGCGTGTACTTGGAGAGGCTTAAGTCCAGCAGTGGACTAGTATAGACTGATGATGATGATAATACGTAGGTATCTAGTCTCATTTATTTTACCTACATATTCTTTCATCTTGACGGAGTTCCAAAGGTTAGATAAAATAAAATGTTAATGAAACGCAAGTAGCTTCGTATAAAGTGAGTGAGTAAGATCACGTCATGTCTATGAAAATAATATTCAATAAACTATACCAATTTCAAAACCACTACAACTGCAATGAACCATTGATTTGCCTACTTTTAAATCATGAAGAACCTTCATTACAAAGTAAGTAAGTTAACAGCCCATAACTGTCCCACTGCTGGGCAAGGGCCTCCATCATTGAAATCAAGTCATCACTACAATTGATGGGTAATGGCTTCATTACCATGCTTTGCCAAATGCGGGTTGGTGATCGCAAACCCGGGCTATGCATCGAAAAATCCGAAATACATTTTGCCCGACCTGGGGAATTGAACCGGATCTTCGGGTATCGGGCCGAGCGCTCTGCCCCTCGGCCACCGAGGCGTGTCATTCCAAAAACAAAATAATAATACCTCAAAATATTTTATTTATAATCTACACATTACTTCTAATAATAATACTAATAATACTTAGACCAAAGGATACACATAGAAGGTTAAAATTCAGTAATAAATGTTCGCACACACGCCAGTTCCGCAGGTCATATCCGGTCAGTTATTAGACGTATAAACTCATCGTTCGTTAATTACGGGCCGGTAATGGTTTTCTTATCTGCAAGACGTATTGCAGCATCAGCTGGAAGGCTAGCTTAAGGTTGCCTGCCCACGAAAGACTCAGTGACCGTTTTTTTGTTGGTTAGATATGCAACATACAGATTACAATGTTGTTACGCACACTTTCTACAAAAAGTCGGCCAAAACGAAAATCGGTGCATCCCGGCCGATCCAATTGTTGGTGGAAAATGGAACATTCGGAGATGTATGCGCTAACACATACTGAAGTACTATTATCTCACTTGCTAGAGAAGGACGATAGACATCGGCAAAGTGACGTGTGTATTGAGTTGGTCACAAAATCAGCGACAAAAGTCGGCGAAATCATCGGCTCGATTATCGAACAATTTCTATTCTGATTTAAAATATTTTTAAGTCTAACTTGTATAACTTGGTAACGGCATATAATTTTGTAAATGTCGTTACTTATGTTATATTTCTTGCGCCTATTCTTCTCCATAGCTATACTATATTATTAGTCCATGCCACAGCTAAAAAATAGACGTCCTAAATGGGTAGTAGGTATAAAAATGTTTGAATGATTCAAAAGCACTTTTTTAAAGTATATTTGAATAAAAAAATTTACTTTGACTTTGAATCTATAAATAAATCTGACATTTGTAGTAATTGTGTTTGTTACAATATTGCAATCTGTATGTTTCATTTTTCACCGACATAAAATCGGTCACCGATTGTCTGTCGTGGGCGAAGGCCCTAATGGAAGGCTATCGCCTTTCGCTGCTCTGATCCACTTGCAATCTGTGCAAGATAAAATCTACCGAAGCTACCCTCTTTCATTAACTTTGAAGTAACTGTTGATTGACAGCTCAGAATGTTTTATCTCTTCTTTAACAGACATTCGACGTCGTCATTCTCTTTTAACACTTTTACTTGTATTTTAATTGCTTTGGTTGCTAAATGAGATATAACAAGCATAGAGCAGTAGATGCTAGCCGCTAGTTATTATTATATTGTTTCGTAACTTTTTTTATTATAAGTATCGTGTCTGTATTTCGTATACAACGAAAAGCATTGTTTCCGAAAGTTCACACAATCACTTCACTTTGTAATGGAACTCTTTATTTCTATCTATCTTATGTTCTATCTTGCGTTTTTCATCAATATAATTTTATTTATTTATTATTTGGAAACACAGATTACATTGCATTTCTCTTTAATTCTAGAGTCCCTGTGACCCGTAAACTATTCAGAACGTTACAATAAAATAATGTTTAAAATAAACGCGATTATTTATCCGTCGTCTATCGATTCAATAAAAACAACTTTCTGTTATATATCTTATCTAAATATGTCGCTATAACATCAACGTAAGTAGCATTGTTTAGAAATAAAATAATAAGTTTAGAAATAAGTTATAAGTACACGTAGTAAGTTCCTTAGTTCCGAAAATTCCGAATCCACGTAGTAAAGTAAAGTACCTACAACTGTCCCACTGCTGTGCAAATGCCTCCATCATTATCAAAAGTGTGGAACAATATTCTTCCACCTTTGCGCCAAAACATATCTGAACATACTTTGAAGGTACATTTAAAAAGTATTTCTCAATCAACAAAATTATAGGGAGGGGGTAGGTTTCGGAGTGGAACAGTGACCGGCATGAAGATATGGCATTTAGCATTTATTCGAGCTAGTCAAGTAAATGTGCTCATGCTGATGCATTATGTATTATTTATTTTCTTTCTGTGAATTGCTAAAGCAGGTTTTTCTTCTTTTTAATTGCATGTACCCTTTAAGAAAAACTTTGAAAGCAAACGGTACTGGCCGAAAACCAGCGCTACATAGGCATTATGCCTATGTCGCATTAAGCTGAGCCGGTAGCCTTTGGCATACATATTGTTACATTACAAAGTCTAATATTTGTAGCTACATGTGCAATAAATAAGCAAATAAGTAAATAAATAGTGAAATATTATATTGTATATGTAAAAGATGTAACAGTGTGCCAATAAATTATTATTTCATTTCATTTTCATTATAATCACATCACTACAATTAATGGGACAACACTAAAAAATAAAAATTAAAAATCTTCTTTTCGTGTCAACGACAACGACATCATCATACACGTCCTAACCAGAAAACTGCCACGTCAACAGCCAAATTAGTAAGATAAATACAATTAATAGGATAACTAAACGCATCAAAATCCGGGTTTATTCATACATTGAACTTAAGCCCTATTGACGACAGCTCCAATAAAAGTTTCTTCGAATATGACGCTTCCGATGACTTGAACAAATGATCAGTGACTTCAGCGATGAGCGTATGGAGCACCCCATCGAGTAAGATCGTGAAATGATTCAGAGATTAGCATACTGAGTCAGTGTCGTGACGGGCTTGAAGCCGGTGTGGGCAGCAGCACAAAGTAACGACACCCCCAGAGGTAAGGTAACGGCGCTCGAGCAAAGGCACACATAGACCCATAAACACACATAGACACGGAATCTCGCAACAACTCGCCACAGTCCAAGCGCAACTGTTGCGAGATATATTTTTTTAAGAATTGAAATGGGTTTGCGCTTGACCACTATCTCACCCGATGGAAAGTTTTACGGGTCAGCGCACAGTGCCTTAATGTCACCTGATGTTAAGTGCCGATAAGACCTACGATGGAAGCGCACTTCACCCGGGATCCTCAACTACTACTAGCTAGCTACTTATCACAATGCTAAAAACATTGATGTTATGGCCACATGTTTAGATAAGATGGTGGTAGCTAGCCAGGCAGACAAACAAGCCCTACCACCAACCAAACCGAGTACACAAACATGTACCCCCGCTGGGAATCGAACCCGGGACCTCTGGTTCTAAGCCGGTCTGCCTGCTGGGCCGACCTGGGTCTTAAGTCTTAATTTTAAAGAAAAAAGTAATCAAATCGGTCCAGTTTTGGAGGAGGAACCAGGGGACTACGAAACGTTAATTTTGTTTACTTTTCATACGTATTTTTGAATTCAGTCGACCTTAGTGTTTCCTCATAACCACTAGACCACAGAACAGAAGCGGTTCGAAACACAGTCGTCGAAAGGGCACTCCGTGAGAGGTTGTCTATGCCTGCGTTGCTTGAGCGCGTTGGTACGAAGCTTAGGCTAAGCGTATGCTGAGACGCAGGCGACGCAGTTCCGCGCAGCGCAGAGCAGAGCAGATTTTGTAAATATAATTTTGTAATAATGACAGAACAATTAACAGGACTCTCTCGATAGTACAAATTATCCATTATTAGAACGCCTGTATGTAGCGACCGCTCACATTATCAGACTCTGACATTGACATTGACAACTCATGTGTCCGTGCTGTGTCAATTACCTGCGTCGCAGCATGCGTTCGCGGCTTATGTCTGCCCCAACCTCAGAATAATAACTAAAGCTATAGATACCGGACTAAAATAGCAACACTCATTCATCAGTTCGTACTATTTTAACTAATGAACCTAAGTGATGAGATCGATTGTCCCTTTTCTTTCGTTATTTCGAAGGTGTCACCAGATTTGTGACGTCATATTTGAGGTAATGTAGTGAGTGACTTTATAAAGGACTCAAAGATTTTTTTAAATCACCGATTATCTGATGACCGTTTGACATAACAATACAAAAAATAAAAACTAAGTGTCAACCATTTGTCGCACTCCAACCTCCTTTTCTAGCCATAAGATAGAACGGAACTAAATTCAAAAAATTCAAAATTCAAAATTCAAAATCATTTATTCAGTTTAGGCTACAAATAGCTCTTATGAACGTCATTTTAAGCCATCGGTTCGTAAGTCTATCTACTCTGGGCGGGAGATCTTGTACTGAGAAGAACCGGCAAGAAACTCAGCAAGTGCCCAGCTCTTTTCTCCCTTACAGCGTCATAAATATTGGAAAATGCCCTATCATAAAGGACACTTTCCATCACAAATAAAAACACAAAATGTAAAGGACAATCACAACATGTAAAAAAACACAAAAAATAAAAAATAACTAAATAAAATATTTAAGTCTGCAAAAACATAATTTACCAGTTTAATTTTTTACACTAAACATAGTTGCATGATTTTTATTTTAGCCATCCTTCTGTAGCTTTAGTTATTGTTCTGAAGCCCCAACTGCCCTGCCCCGCAAAATCTGCCCTGTGCTGTGCTGCGTCACCTGCGTCTCAGCCTACGCTTAGCCTTATCTTCTGCAGTCTCCTTATGTTGTGGCAGCAGTGAGTCACCGGGCGTGCTCGGATTTACATATTGCGTACCTACCGTTGATATCTGGGAAGTGGAACGATATCAATTTGGTTTTGTCTTTTATCTTGTACGACGATGTTAGGCCGTTTCGTTGGCTTAAGTGTTTCAGTATGATTTGATTTCGTCTTGAATAATATAAAATTACCTTTATTAGTTTATTTATTTATTTTAAAAAAGTCTTAAAGCTTACAGAACAATCCAAAGCGCTTACAAGCTATAGGTGCATATGCGAAAAGATAATTAACTTATTCAAAACAATATTACGTAATAATTAAAAATTTAACTAGGTATATCAAGATAGACTGTCAGATTCAAAATGTGGATGTCAGTGAAATAGATTAAAATTATATAAATACACTTAAAATTACACTTAAATATGTTACACAAAATGTCAAATTAATTAAATATATATATTAGAGTGAATGGAAAACTAAACTATGTCAAAGTAAATCAGATTAGTATACCATTATCACCATCATCAGCCCAATTTTATGTCCCCACTGCAGGGGGCATGAGCCTTCCCTACGGATGGATAGGGAGAACAGGCCATAAACCACCACACGGGCCCAGTGCGGATTGGTGGTTGTTAACGACTGCTAATGCAGCCGGGACCAACGGCTTTACGTGCCTTCCGGAGCACGAAGGAGCTCGAGATGATACATTTTTGGTCACCCATCCGATGCGATGACCGGCCTTTGCTTGCTTAAACGCAGCACTCGCAGACCGGGCGCGTTGACCACTGCGCCATCGAGCTCCTCAGATTAGTATAAATGACTATGTATTTCTATAGATTTACTTGTATTATAGTGGATGTGGCTCGCATGGAACCGAATAGGTTGGCGTGTTAAAGGGGAGGCTTATACCCAGTATTACAGGCTGAAATGATGATGATGATGATGATGATGATGATGATGATGATGATGATGATGATGATAGAGATTTCCACAGATCTGTGATATGGAGATACGTAGAGCTTACACATTGATTTAATATTTTTCATCACTCCGATGTTTTCAGGGTTTTTACACAACGCTTCATATAGTCATTATTTTAAAAGCATGGTTGTACCATAAAAGCTGTCGTTCTAGTAAATAAAGTATGACAAAAAATAAAGTATAAAAAGGAAAGTTTATTTGACATTTCAAAAAATACATTAAAGAAAATACTTAGTACAAAAAATGAAATGCCAAAACGGCTTCTCCTCAGCCTAATGTCACAGCCGGAGCCATAGCGCTGGTTTTCAGGAGGAACCGGTTTGGAGGTTAGATAGCGCTCTAAGCTACATACAATGCTTAAAAAATATAACTACAACAAAGTATTAACAATTAAAAACTAATAATAATTAATAAATATATAGTACATTCAATTTTGTTTATTTGTATAAATATGTAATGTGTACAATATGATGCCCGTCTGCTTCAAAAGTAAATAAAGAGTATATGGCAATCCCTAAACTAATTGACACCGCCAAGTTGTATGCTTAGGTAATGATTCCTAATTTTCGACTTAAAACTGCTAATAGAATAAAAGCAGTCGTCAACAGCCACCAATCTGGGCCACCGCACTGAGCCCGCGTAATGGTTTATGGCCTGTAGGCTTAGCCAAAGTAACATTAAGATAACGATATGGGATTGACTTAAGTCGCGCTTAATCACGTGGTCAATCTTATGTCAATCCCATACATTTTATTATTTTCGAACTTCGCTATCGTTTTCTTAATGTTACTTTGGCTACCGCCACTGTTCTCCCTTTGGTGCTTCCATCCATAGTCTAGGGAACGCTCGTGCTAGAGCAGTGCGGACATGAAAATGAGCTGTTCATGATAATGATGATGGAACAAAAGCGCTTGGCCTTCAATCACCATATAGCAAGTGATGATAACGCTAAAGTGAAAGCGTCTACCTGCAATCCTCTAGTACTAGGAACTGAAGCAAAATCTGTACTCCATACTTACTTATATAGCGAAGAGCCTCCTCGCCCAAGCACTGACGGGGCGCGGCGGGTTCTCTGACTACTTACACCGTTTCAAGTGTAAGGAGAGCCCGTTGTGCCACTGTGGTACAGATTCTAACGAGACCATCTTAGATCTAATAACAGAATGTCCAATAAACGCCAAGGCGAAACAAGAACTATAGCAAAAGAGTTTGTGATGAATTAGAATTTGATATTTGTAAGTAATTGAATTAGTTAAAAAAGTTCATTATTTATTAATGAGAAGTTGGCAAAATAAATTATTAAAAAAAAGAAATATAGCGAAGAGCTCTTTGGTTTGAACGCGCAAATCTCTAGAACTATAAGTCGGATTTGAAAAAATATCATTGCATTTGATAGCCCATTTTTTGTGGAAGGTTCTAAGCTATTTAACATCAAGCTATGTCCCGCTTGGGCCGAGCAAAAAAAATGACAAAAAAAACGCTAATCGAATTCGAAGTACTAGAGCGCATTCGGGCTACGACGAAGCGATGCGATGCGCTAGTACCTAACACGTAGGTAATTGGTTTTCTAAATTGTTTGAAGAGGATAATTTGTTTACGCTATCAATTGCTGTTGCTCTCATATTGGTTTTGGTAAACTTTTGACTGTTTGCGATTAATTTACAGATGATCTTTTATAATTATACTAGCGGCCGCTCGCGGTTTCACCCGCGTAGTTCCCGTTCCCGTGAGAATATCGGGATAAAAAATGTGTTAATCCAGGTTATAAACTATCTGTATGCCGAATTTCATCCAAATCCATTCAGAAGTTTTTACGTGAAAGAGGAACAAACATCCATCCATACTTACAAACTTTCGCCTTTATAATATTAGTAGGATCTATGCCATTTGTCCGCTTTTAAAGGTAGTTTTAAAACTTTTTATTGCTTTAGTAACAATTCGGCAGTAATAGCAATCTCTTATTACTTATATAATCAATCATTGAAGCAGTGGCAAATTAATGTAACATGCGGTTAAACAACATATGGCCACATAAGCCTTATGCGTTAAGGAATAGAGCTTATTTTGAAACTACCCATAAACGAGAGCACGAACCATCTCGTTGGCAAAGGTGTTCCCACCGGAGCACATAGAATCGTACTGAAATTAATTTGGCCGTTGTTGCGTGGAAAGTAATTCAATGTGCTTGGTAAATATTGGGTCTTTACCTATGAAATTGACGTTTTTTTTCTAACTCATTAATAAGTGTATTACTCAATACCGGTTGATAATATTATTATACACATTTAATTAAGACTATGTTACGTAGACTTCAGTAATAACACTGATTTTAAATTTTGTGTCTTTAGAGCCCAATTTTTTTTTAATTGTATAATTTTTGTATAAGTGGAATTGACATTTTGTTTCTTTGTTGTGACTTGTTTCTTTTCTTTTCAGGGTCTGCTATATTTAGCTTGTGGAAAACAATGTGGCAATTTTATAGGATACTAGCGATCCGCCCCGGCTTCGCACGGGTGCAATGCTGATATACGCAACTGCTATGTCCCTGCATTTTATATCTGTAATATCTTCGAAAATATTCATTTAAATTACATGCTGTAAAATGGGGTTACGGTACTTAATTGGATAAGGATTAATGCTGTATTGCTTAAAATCGCTTCGTAAATAAGCCATTATTCCGCGTAAAAAGTAATGGATAAAAAATGATTATTGTGGGTTATCCTCTTAAGATAGACATATACCATCGCGGACTTTTTGTAGACCTTTTTAAGGTGTACAATACTGTAGTACATTATTTTGATCTATCTCGTAAGGTTCAGCCAGCGTTTGCAATGTAAGCGTAAAAAATGTGAAACCTCTAAAATTATCAGTGTTTCTCTACTATATTATGCATGTATTTATACATGTAAACCTTCCTCTTGAATCACTCTATCTATTAAAAAAACAGCATCAAAATTCGTTACCTAGTTTTAAAGTTCTAAGCATACATACATACATAGGGACAGCGGGAAGCGACTTTGTTTTACAATATACTAGGTATGTAGTGATTATTATTGAATAAATGCTTTGCCGCCTCAGTGGTCTTGTGGCTAGACCACTAGTCTCGGACTTAAGGTCCGGAATCGGGATCGAGTCAGGGATAGGCTTTTTATAAGTCCTTCTGGCTACCACCACATTAACTAAGTCTCTCTGAGTTCTGTTGTAGCATTCTTGTATTCCGACAGAGATATGATATTTCGGCTACCGTAACCATAGCGATGTAGCATAGAATGCTACATCGCCTCTGTGGTCGAGTGGTTAGACTATAACTCCTCACTCAAAATTCCTCTTTGATCCTCAGCGATTGTCATTGTCGTTGATTCAAATACGTTCTGTTCTAGGATTGGTAGTAGGGCTTGATGTAAGTCTGCCTAGCTGTCTATCATCTTAAAGTCTGTCGCCATAACTATATGTTAGTAGAAGAATGTAGAATCACAATTATTTGAAAATGCTACTAACGCGCAGGCCACACATAAATGGCGTCGGGCGCGGACATGGCACGGGAGCCGCCCTCCTCTTCCATTCAAATTTCATTCTAAGTGCATGGAAATAAAGCGCAATTTAGGACACACGGTATGTCGTAGCTATGACGTGGAATGACGCGCCATGTCGGCGCCCGCGACTCGCTTTATTTCCATGCACTTAGTATGAAATTTGAATGGAAGAGGAAGCCGCCCGTGCCATGTCCGCGCCCGACGCCATTTATAGGCTTGCGCCTAAGAGACCATTTCAATAATTTTTTTTTTTTTACTTTGTGTTTCGGATTTGATGCACTTGCCCGGGTTTGTGGTCACCAACCCGCATTAGACTAGTGTGCTGATTAAGGCCATCAATTGTAGCAATCACCTGATTTCAATGATGGAGACCTTTGCTAGTATATAAGGTCACATTTTATCAACTGCAAATATTTTGAGGATAAATTCAACAACATATAAAAACTATTTTTATGAAAAAACCTAAAATTTTAATACGCTAGTTTTTAAGAAAAACGCCAAAAGACATTTCGATTAAAAAGTAAAATAAAGCACTTTCGGTAGATTCAATTCAAAGGAGTCGAAACAAAGAGGCCGCAATGCCTTCACCGCTTACATGTGCCCGTAGTTTCATTCAAAGGAGCCGACACAGGGGCCGCTCTTAAAAATATAAAAATTTTTGTGTCAGGAAAGGTAAAAATGCACTGAATTTTTTTTGAATGCCTTATTTCTCTGATATAATTAGATGTTTTGTCAAAATATTTGCAGTTGATAAAATGTGACCTTATACATATAATATGGGCTATTTACTTCACCTTTTACTTTTTTGTTGTTTTCTGACAGGAAAATATAGACATGTATCTCAGAAATGGCAGATTGTGGGTGAAATGTCAAATTCAAATTCAAATTCAAAAATCATTTATTCAGTTTAGGCTACAAGTAGCTCTTATGAATGTCGCTATGCCATCGGTTCGTAAGTCTACTCTGGGCGGGAGATCTTGCACTGAGAAGAACCGGCAAGAAACTCAGCAAGTGTCCAGCTCTTTTCTCCCTTACAGCGTAAAAAAAATTAAAAATTGGAAAATGCCCTATCATAGCAGGACACTTTCCATTACAAATAAACACAAAAAATATAGAAGACAACTACAACATGTAAAAAAACAAAACAAATAAACAAATCTAATATATCAAATTTACATCTGGTATAAGTTAAATTTCCACAATGTCATACAGTACCACTACAGTACTCTAATAAAATATTGTGATTCCATCTTCGGTATTATCATTTTGAAAACATGATACAGACCAGGGAAAAGCGCTTCATCACAGTGTGAAATAGAAAAATTACTTGGGTTAGCAGCCACTGAGTCGCGTTATTGCGAAATTTGCCTGATGCCACACAAAGCGGGCCGCTAACGAAAACGTAATACGTGTTTCAAATTCAATAACGCTGGAGACTATGCTAACAACGTTGGAGCTCTGTTCCCGGTCCAAGGGTACAACCACACAATTGAAGACGCAGAAGCACAAAATAACTAATAGTACCTACCTAGTACCATACAGAAGACTCACTCACTAACAAAAGTCAAGTTTAGGTATAAAAAATTGCCTACTCTTACGACTTTCACGAAAAATTAAAACTTTTAGTGTGACCCGAGCAACTTCGCCGATGACGGTCCCAAGCCCGTATGCAAAAGGAGGAGGGTTGACTGTGTCGCGACCATACCAGCCGCAAAAGGTCAACGCCGAGTCTCGGGCGGCGGTTAATTAACCCGACCAACATCAGCCAGATGGAGTTAGGAAATGATCACCATCACCCGTTATTCCATAGAACCGGGGGCATCGGCTTAGCCGCCCGTGCTGAGAGGTAGAAAACCTCAATAAAAATTCACCCCAATCCTACGGTGGTGACCGCGCCAAGAGGATGAATGGCTGAGGGTTTCAGTCACTAGCGCCAACCTAGGTGAACCTGGCGAACACCTTTGTATATAGCCCTCTCACAGGAAGGCGTCACCCTGTGAGCGACCACCCCTTCGTCCATACTCGTGGGAATTCAAATGAAATGACCGAAAATAACCCAAAAATACAAAAAACCTACACCCAACAAATTTTTCACAAAGCCCTTCTCGAAACTAGGCCGAGATCATCATCATTTAGTGGATGTCCAAGCAGTAACATGGAAGTCGATCGGACCAACAATGCTGACACCCTCCAAGAAAAACTTTTACAATCCGCAACCAATATACTGCCTACCACCCTGGCAAGTCAAAAGGACACTCCAAGTCAACAATTTAGCCAAGAATGGCAACGAGATAAAGTTCCCAAAAATAAACGCAAAAGACAAGATAGTCCTACCGAAATTCAAAACAAGCGGACCACCGCCACAAGAACTAGCTATACAATCCCAGTTCAAAACAAATTCGACATCCTCAATGACGAAACTACTCAAACAATTAATAAAAAGGAATACATCCCTAAACCTGAACCAATTTTTGTGACTGGCATAGTAGACATATCACCTCTGCGGGAACTCATTAGCAAGGTAGCTGATATGAACAAACTCACCATGACCACTCTGAGATCCGGACATATCATCAAATTAATGCCTGCTGATATACAAACCTACAAATTAATAAGAGATAATCTCATTTCAAACAAAGTAAACCATTACACCTACAAACTCAAAAGCGAAAGACCCTATCGAGTCGTGGTTAGAGGATTACATGCCTCAGAAAACACCTTATTGATCAAAAAAGAACTCCAAACAAATGGACACGAAGTACGACAAGTAGTTAACGCACTACATCGAGTAACAAAAGAAAAACTCCCACTATACTACATTGACTTGGAGCCCCAACCCAATAACAAAGATATTTTTAACATAAAATATATCAACCACGCCAAAGTATCAATAGAAGCACTAGAAGTACTCCAATGTAAGAGATGCCAAAGATTTGGGCACACTAAAAACCAATGTTTTCGACCATTCAGATGTGTCAAATGTGGAAACGACCACCCAACAACTTCATGTACCAAAACCCCAAATACCGACGCCACATGCGGAAACTGTCAAGGTAAACACCCGGCGAGCTATAGAGGATGTAATAAATACAAAGAATACAAGGAAAGAATACTTAAAATTAAAACAAAACCAGAAGACAACACTGCCAAAACGTCAAACATCGAACCAAATCCTCCACAAAATGGGTCAGAAATCCCCAGACGCCAACCTAGAAACTACTCAGACGCCCTTAAAAACACAAACAAAAATCAGCTAAACAATGAATACCAAGAACTCACACATAACCAAGGACAAAACCTCACCAACCTACTGGACGCCATGTTTACCAGATTTCAAACAATCATAAAGACCATGATAGACAGCATGATGGACCGAATGGTCCAGTTAATCACAGGACTAATCCCACGGGCCTAAATATCCGAATACTTACGTGGAACGCCAACGGAATAACTGACAGACGTCAGGAGCTTGAACTATTCATCATAACAGAGAAAATAGACGTGGCTTTGATCTCCGAAACGAGACTAACCAAACGCTCCCATATCCAATTCCAAAACTACACAACCTATCGCACGGACCACCCCTCAGGGAGATCTCACGGTGGAACTGCAATAATTATAAAAAACAACATTAAACATTATTCCCTAAACCCCTATGAAACAGACAAAATTCAAGCGACCATGGTAAAAATTCAACATAAAACTTCGGAAACAGCAATTGCTACAGTATACTGTCCCCCAAGACATTCAATCACCTCTGTGGAGTTTACGAAATTTTTTGAAGAGCTCGGCCCTACTTTTATAAGCGGAGGAGATTGGAACTCCAAACATCTATACTGGGGTTCAAGACTTATAAATCCCAAAGGAAGGCAACTCTACAGAGCAATATTAGATCTCAAACTAGAATGCGTCTCGCACGGGGATCCTACGTACTGGCCTACTGATCGAAACAAAATACCTGATCTACTTGATTTCTTCATAACAAAAAATATTGCCAGAATCTACACAAAAGCCGAAAAATGCGACGACCTTTCATCAGATCACTCCCCGGTCATCCTAAACTTAACTAAAATACCCACCTACACAGACCCACCAAACAGATTTTACAACAAAAACACTAATTGGGATACGTTTCAGGAAATCATCTCCTGTAACACAGACTTAAATATTAAATTGAAAACTGAAGAGGACATAGAACTCGGCATAGAAAAATTCAACTCCACAGTTCACTCGGCAGCCAAAGACTCAACTACAGTGAACAATAGGCCAAGAATAATAATCAAAGAATACCCAAAGTACATCCTGAAAAAAGTCCAAGAGAGGCGTACCTTAAGAAAAGAATGGCACAGGACCAGATATCCCTCTGATAAAACAGCCTTTAATAGAGCTTCAGATGAACTAAAAAAAGTAATCAAAGAACACGAAAACCACTGCTTTCAAAATCAGTTGGCCAATCTAACTCCCCATAAGGACACAAACTACTCACTATGGCGAGCAACTAAAAACCTCAAGCGGCCAAAAGATCACATCCCGCCCCTTAGAAAACACGATAATGGCTGGGCTAGATCAGATCTTGAAAAGGCAACTGTTTTTGCCATACACTTACAGGACGTCTTTAGCCCACTGCCGAGTAGTAACCCAGAAAAGGACAAGGATATACTGGAATTCTTGCAATCCCCTAATCAACAATGCCTACCATTAAAGGCAGTAAGCCTCAAAGAAATCACTAGAGAAATTAGAGCACTTCCAGTCAAAAAAGCACCCGGGTACGACCAACTAGATGCAACTCTGCTAACTAACCTACCCAAGAAAGGTCTAATGTTTCTAGTGATACTTTTCAACGCATGCCTCAGGCTCTGTCACTACCCATGCCAATGGAAACTTGCCCAAGTCGTTATGATCTTAAAACCAGGCAAAGCAGCAGAGGAAACTGCATCATACCGACCCATCAGTCTCCTGCCTTTGGTTAGCAAACTTTTTGAAAAAATAAGCCTTAATAGAATGCACTTGCATCTAAGTGACATACTCCCGGATCACCAATTCGGCTTCAGGCAAAAGCACGGTTGTATAGAACAGGTGCACAGACTGTCTAACACCATCAGTCAAACTCTGGAATCCAAAAAGTACTGCTCGGCTGTTTTCCTTGACATTAGCCAAGCCTTCGACAGGGTCTGGCATACAGGCCTTTTATTCAAGATAAAAAAATACTTGCCACACTCTTTCTACTTTATACTAAAAAGCTACCTTGAAAAAAGATGCTTTGAAGTTAAACTTGCCAATGAAACTTCAGAACTATATGAAATACGCTCGGGAGTTCCACAGGGTAGCATACTTGGGCCCGTGCTGTACCTTATCTTCACTGCGGACATCCCTAAAAAAGAAGACACAGTGATGGCTACGTATGCCGACGATACTGCCATACTGTCCACTAACTCCAACGCATCAACGGCTTCTGCTAATCTCCAGAATCATCTTACAGAAATTGAAAAGTGGCTTGGGGTATGAGGATTAAAGCAAACAACAGCAAATCGATGCATGTCACATTTACCCTTAGGAAAGGGAATTGTCCCGCAATCAGCCTGAATGGAGAACACATACCGCACTCCGACAGCGCCAAATACCTTGGTCTGCACCTGGATAGGAGACTAACGTGGCAAAAACACATATGGAATAAGCGTAAACAACTGGATACAAAGTAACGCAGCATGCACTGGCTAATTGGAAAAACATCGCAATTATCCAACGAAAGCAAAATGATGGTATACAAAACAATACTCAAGCCTGTCTGGACATACGGCATTGAGCTTTGGGGCACAGCATCAAACAGCAACATCGAGATATTGGAGAGATTTCAGACAAAAGCAATTAGACACATGTTTAACATCCCAAAATGCATAAGCAATAATTACATCCTACAAGACCTGAACCTACCAACTGTAAAGCAGGAAATAAAAAAGAGAAGTCTCAAGTATCAGGATAAGTTATCTAACCATGTCAACACCCTGGCTACAGACTTAAAAGGCACTGGCAGTGTCCTTTTCTCAAGACTAAGGAGGAACAGTGTCCCAACCCTCCAAAACCGATTCCAATAATTAAGTGAGTGAGGTCAGTGGACCGGCCTCACAGTTTCAAGACACTAGCAGACACATGTCAAACACAGTAGCAGCTAAATGTGGAAAAACAGATTGCTGTGCCAAGCAGGATACAAAAAAAAAAAAAAAAGTGTGACCCGAGCGTTCATATTCCGTTAGGCAACGCTGACTCGATATCGTTTTGACGTTAGGAGCGCAGGGTTCCCACTCATGGATATATTTAAGTTACATTTCGATTCATTGTTCTTTCTTTTATTTAGACACCTGCAAACACTACAGTATCTTTTATACGGATTATAAGGTAGTCATTGTTCGGTGCATGAAAATCACAGATATGATCGTTTTTTCACTGTATTTTATAAATATTTAATTTAGCTTTAGTGCAGCAATTAGCACTTGAAAATAAAAAGTAAAAATTTCTGCAGTCTCTTTATTTAGAGGTACAACTGTACAATACAGTTGTATACCCCCTTTATAGTGTGAAGTTTCACAGAGACAGGGACTTTGAAGGACAACGGATAATAAGGATGTACGAATGTCATATAATATGTTAAATTTGACTTTATTATTAACCCTATAAAGTGCGGAAGACCATGTGCCTTACAAATTAACAAAGAATAAGCTCCGAATAGTTATTCCGTGTTTTGTTCCTGTCATGTAAACGTCATTTCAAATTGGAGTAAAAGAGACAAAACACAGAATAACTATTCGCAGCTTTTTCTTTGTTTATTTGTAGGACACTATGGGGTTTGTAACAGAAAACAATATGTATAAAATACAAACTTATTTGCAGAAGAGGATAATGCTAACTGATAGTAGCAATAGTTCTAAGCTGTGGTTTTAAGTATTGTTTCGTTGTAATATTAGTTATTCCGTCTAATCAGAGATGGCGCTACCTGTAGTGTAAATCGACCTCTAAGAGTCTTGTACGAAAGCTCAATCCGCAGCAGTAGTTACTCTGTTAACTTATTTGGTACTTGTTTTAAACTCGTGGGTGTTATCAAAGGTCTGTTCACATATTATAAACAATTGAAAATCTTAATACGGGATTTGTATTTGCTATCCTCCCTATGGCTATCCGCTCTACCAATAAGGCTTATAGGTGATAGGTAGGACACCAACCCCTGAATTAATTAAACGTAGTCATAACTCTCTTCTGACTTTGTAAGCCAAATTGTGCCCTGTTCAGTGAAAACTACGTCATGAACCTTCGATCCTGACCTCATAACAAGGATAGGAGGAGGAGGAAATATAATTATACACGAATTAGAAATACAACTCATTTATTCCTTATTTACCTGCCAAAATATACCAATAGGATTTTCTTTTAAATATTTTTATACACTCAGTCCCATAGGCAAGAGTGGTATTTTGAAACATTGTTACTTACAGATATTGAAACTTATCGTTTAATACACGTAATTAGTAAAATGTGCAAGAATGGAAGACTGTAATAATCTGAAGATACACTAGCAACACAATATCTACTAGATAGTAGTAGTAAATAGAATATAACTGTCGTATCGCTGTGCAAAGACCTCCATCTTTGAAATCAAGCTATGAGCTGAATCACCACGCTTGCCAAATGCGGGTTCATAAAATCATCTCAGCCAAAAGACGTCCACTGCTGGACAAAGGCCTCCCCCAAGGATATGAGGGGTATTTGCCGTAATCACCACGCTTGGCAGGCGGGTTGGCGATCGCAGTAGGTTGAGGGTAACCTCAGAGAGATGCTGCTGCCCATCTTCTGGAATGCTCCCTTAGTCGGCTTTTACGACACCCACGGGAAGAGATGGGGTGGTACAATTCTTTAACCCCGGCACCACACAGGGAATAAATGCGGGTTGGTGATCACAAAACCCCGCTATGCATCGAAAAATACGAAACATACTTTGCCCTAAATATGCATTAGGTACTGTAGGTACTCGTCAAAAAAATTAGGAATTAAGCTCATGCCACCGCTGTTGTAAAACCCAGATTAAGCTTTTCTTTATTGTTTACTAGCGGCAGCTCGCGGTTTCACCCGCGTGGTTCCCGTTCCCGTGGGAATATCTGGATAGAAAGTATCCTATGTGTTATTCCAGGTTATAAACTATCCGTATGCCGAATTTCATCCAAATACATACATCCGTTGCAACGCGAAGAAGCAACAAATATACGAACATATATACACACAAACTTTCGCATTTATAATATTAGTAGGATTAAAGGAAAGACCAAGAAAAGCGATTAACATTGTAAAAGGGATACAAAACCTCTTTTTTTAAATTAATTTTCACTGCTACGCTTTGAATTTCTGATCGCGTGGTATTCCGTCCTAAGCTCGAAATAAAAAAAAATAAAAACGTAAATTGTAGGCACTAAATAAGTATGACCCAGAAGGTAATCTTAAAACATACCTAACTTTATATAGGCAACCTCCTCTAACGGACCCGGAATCTCGCGACATCTGTGCTCGAACTGTTTTGAGCTTTTGTAGTCCTTGAGGGGTTTGAGTAGGGTTGCCAACTATTTTTCAGGAAATTAAAGTAAACCTAACACTAACCAGTATAAAAAAAGGATTTGAATAAAAAATTAAGTAAGTATTTTCCAAATTTATTTATATTTAAATGTTTAAAAACATATTTCTTTGCACTCTTGGCACTAGGTATCTAATATTTTTTTATTGTTATATAGCACGTTCAGAAATTAGCGTTGCGTTTCGTTTCACTTCATCTGAGTCTGAGTATTATTCAGTAGTACAGAAATTAAGTCAACAGGAATATTCCGTTCAAACGCACGCATTAGTCGGAAATAAAGTATTTTCCATACTTTTCCATGCTGCCGAAACACTACAATGCTACAAACAAACATTGATGTTACGGCGACATATTTAGATAAGATGGTGGTAGCTAGCCAGGCGGACAAACAAGTCCTACCACCACACGAACATGTACCCCCCGCTGGGAATCGAACCCGGGACCTCATTTAACGACAGAGGCGGTTAAATGAAGCGTGTTTGAATGAAGATTACCTACTGCAGTATCTTTATGTTGTGTTTAGGTCATCGTCTATCGCGACCCTGAACTTTAAGCAACGATATTGGAGGCAAATGAGAAATAAAATGTATTCCTTTCTGCTGTACAAACAAATAAATTACGAAGCAATACATTATTTACACAATGTCCGTTTGTTAATGATTTAACTCAACGCCGAAACTTAAGTAATGCTATTTATTAGTGATGCAATTGTAATCGCCCGAATACTCTTATGACATTAAAAAATATGCGAATGACCCTCAATCATATCAAAGCAATCAACAATATAGGTCCTCTATTATTCATTCGAATGCCGTTTGGTCGAACATTATCTCACATAATAGTATTGCAACAAGGAGCTCGATGGCGTGGCGCAGTGGTTCACGCCCAGTCTGCGAGTGCTGTGGTTAAGCAACTTTCGCAATAGCCGGTCATGGGATGGGTGACCAAAAATTTATCATCTTGACCTCCTCCGTGCTTCAGAAGGCACGTAAAGCCGTTGGTCCCGGCTGCTTTAGCTGTCGTTATCAACCACCAATCCGCACTGGGCCCGCGTGGTGGTTTATGACCCGTTCTCCCTATCCATCCATAGGGAAGGCTCGTGCCCCAGCAGTGGGGACATAAAAGCTGAGCTGATGAGACTCTCTCAGTGGCGTAGGCCGAAACACGTCCTATCAGACCCGCCTAACCAGTTGTCACGTGACCTGGACCGCCTAACCGCGGCACGGGACGCGGTGTCAAATAGTTAAGTCAGCTGACATAGGCAGCTTCACTGCAGTAAGCGCGCCCCACTAGGGGGCACGCCGTTCTTCCTTTTTTTTGGCAACTCCATCTGAGTAACGCCTTCCGCGCCTCTCGGCCTCCGAGGGGCGTGCGGTCCGATAGCCTTCGTGGCCCCTAAGGCCAAAGGCGATCCCCAAAAGGTCAATCCCAGATCTGCGGATTATACTGATCTTCAGATCATTTTTGTAGGGAGTTAAGAATTGCGCGCGGCAGAGTGCACCTAGCAAGTTCCGCGCGCATCTCCCGCGATTCGGCCTGTATGACCGGAAGGTCGGTAAGGCCATGGGTGGTTGGTGGGTTATGATCTTCAGATCAGTATCTCCCGGAATATGTTTGCATATTTTTTACCCTGGGCTGACAACAAAAAAAAAAGATGATGATGAATATTGGAAGTCCGTAATTGGCTGTTGATACCTATTGTCACCAGCAAAATATACACGGTCCCTGCAATAAATTGTGTTTATTCTATCCTATATTAAACCACGCTTATCAAGCAGTGGCAAGTGCGAGTTCTACAATTCGAATTATTGCGCCAAGTTAATGAAAAAGTACGGCAAAATGTTTCTCTGCTTCTTTGTCACTAAGAATGCCATACTAAATAAAAAGATACGACTAAATGGCAAATAAGACCCGTACAAGGCAGTATCGATAGTGTAAACACAACATCTAACCATAACAACGCTTCACGCTGTCAATCTAACACGCTTATGATCTTTCGAGAGATTGATGCATTGACGTAACAAACTTTCGAGCTTGTGATTAATCGGTCTCATGGACTACCGAGTGAACGTGTTCGAGCAAATAATTATCAGTCAAACGGCATTCGATTTCGAATAAGGGGCCGATCAACAATCGGTTGGTATTGTGTTATGATATCTTAATTTCTCTGTCAGTATAGCTTGTTGAAAACTAGGTATTATTGATTATAATATTAATTCTAAGTAGTTGTTTTAGATCGTACGTCTTAATTAATTAATTACCGTCTTAATTAATTATTTATTTGACGACCTCCTTGGTCGAGTGGTTTGTACACCGGTTTTCATGTGTGTGTCATCTGTGAGGTCCCGGGTTCGATCCCCGGTCGGGTCAATTTAGAAATTATTGTTTTTCAAAATTGTCTCGGGTCTGGGTGTTTTCTATGTATAATAAGTATGCATTTAAGTATTTTAAGTATGTTTATCCGTTGTCTAGTAACCATATAACGAGTTTCATAACGAAGCTTCTCTTGGGCTAGATAATTGGTGTGAGTGTAGGAAAAATTTATTTATTTATTTTAAATTAGGTACGCGAGTAAAGTGATTTATGAAAAAAAAGCAGAATAATCAGTAGTTGTTAAGTAGTTCTTTTAATTACTTCTTTTTCTTCTTCTCATTAACTTTTATTATCCAACTCTCGCTAAATTTCTCTAATGCTACATATTCGCCCAGACCGCACAGTTTATATACAGGATGTCATGAATAAAAGAGGTCATGTAGAGTCGTTGTACGAAGAGGCAGGTAAGATATATTAAGTGAAGAATTTAGAATAGAACACAACAATTTTACCATATTTCATCTGATAGGTAGGTATAGTTATATCTCACGCCTTTCTCTCTTATTACTTCTTCATAACAATTTGCTCGATGGTAAGACTCTTTCTAAGTCCATATGGTAAGTTAGTACCATAATATCTGTGTGTCGCTACAATTCTAGAAGCATTGCTGTATTTCGACAAAAAAAATCTGCGTGAAATGAGCTTTTGAAAATCATCTCTATTTAGTTATTAGGTATAAACAAATAATATAACGACAATATTATTACCCATGGTACGCATTAATAAAAGTCCTTTTTAACGATTGTGTTAAGTTCAGTATAACGGGGATATGGGCTAGCAATTATTTCTCGCATTCAATTCGAGTATCTATCCGTTAGGCTGCCAGCGCTCCTATTTTTTTAATTTGTTTGCATTAAAAACATACAAAAGTTTTGCATTAAAGCAGACCAAAAACCACTGAGGTTATTATTTACTATCGTACTCATGTGCTCTCAACTTGTAGAGCTTATCCTGTCCCTAGACGACAAAGCCAAACAAGCTGCGCCTTTTCCGAGCACCCTGTATTACAATTAGACTGACGTAACAGATGGTAGGGTAACTAACCGTGAATGCGTCACGTACGATTCCATTACTAGGTTTTCTCTTCCTAATATTGTGGAAAACGAGAGAAAATGGCTGTGTAAAGGGAATATGACGTATTTCGTTAGCTCTTTTGTCGTATCGACTGTATTTAGTTTGGGGCTGTGGAGCGTAAACGCTTGGAATAGTGGAATTATATATTTTATGTAGCAATGTTGCTTGTGAGACAAGCCTCGCGGTTAGCTCAGGCACTCTCATACAATCTTTATATGTAGGTACTAAATGTTTTCTATTTGTTTACGTTTGAGTTTAGGGTTGTGAAGTAAATGTTTAAAATACTACAGATAAGCTTTCGTTTATTTTATTATATCTGCCTTTGCTAAGGGTGGTACGAGTATAAATGAAAAGTTTTCGAAATCATATTTTATTGTAAAGGACGTTGCCAAGGTTTGGACCAAGTGCTGCCTAGGAATGTAAGTAGGTCCAGTGGTACTGTTGCATTAACATAAACTATAAAAAAATATTTGAAAAAAAAAATTGGCAAAAGGAAAAATAAATAAATTCCAGTTTTATGATAATGAATAATCTTTCATTAAACAACGTTTTTGAGATTTTTTTTTTCTCAAAAATGTATTTCAGTTACTACATTCGTACCGTATCACGCCGAACGAAGGCAAAAACCTGATCCGGGCGGTTGGACTGACCATTATGCTACCGGGAAGGCTGACGTTAGCATTGCATTTTTCCACTGCTATTTAATTTTTTAGAGTGCTTTTTAGCGGTCGGGTCGGGTAGGCATTTAATTTTTTCTCTGTATTTTATAAATATTTAATTGTTTAATAGTTGATTTTGTACATTTGTTGCTATTAAGTTAATTTTTTCCAATACAAATATTTAAAACAAGAGACCGTTTTTCTTTGGACTCCTGGATAGATTTTTATGCTGCTTGAATTACAGATTAGTGATAGTCTGAGGACCAAAATGCACTATGTGAGCATTCTAGACAGCACTTGGTCCAACTTCCATACAAAATTAGGCAATCTCCTTTGATTGGAAACATGAGATGCGATACAAAAATATGATATTTAAAGATACAATTTTTTAAAATAGATACAAAACTTTGGTCACAATACTTTAATGTTGAATTTTATATATTTTTTGTATGATTCGCATTAAACCGAGCTAATGGCTGAGGCACCAAACCCTGATTGCCCCAGAAGGTGTAGATTCAAATCCCGATCGTTAAATAAAATTTTAATACATAATATTCAATTGATTTTAAAGACAGAAAAAATGCCTGTAGGTATAAAAAAAATAGTATAATAAATTTCAAGTATATGAGATCTTCGTTAAAGTAATCAATTCTCAGATATTATATCATAGTTACATAATAATGGCCAAGAAACCTCAAGTGAGGTTACATAACAAAGGGTTAACAGTGTCATAGACTAACAATTATTCATTGAGGAACAATAAAGGTTTATTGAGGATAAAACATTTGATCCGATTCGTCTCCGCATTTCGAGCCTCCGCCTTTGCGAGGCCCTATTGATCCTGTCGAGTTCGCTGGTGTTTGTAATAAATTGACATAAGTGCTCCGTATTTGTTCTTCTAATTTGTTATCAGGAAACAAAATAGTGCGTTACCTATTTGCATTATTTTGTAGTTTCGTTACATTCAAGATTATTTTGTAACATCGTCAAATTTAATTAAATTAAAAATTACACTAAACAAATGACGACTCGGTGGTCGAGGGTCAATGCTCGATCCGATATCCAGAGAGCCTGGGTTCAATTCCCAGGTCAGATAAATACAAATACAAATAAATTTATTTGATAAATGCTTACTTACAAACTTAAAAATACAGTGGAATATAGTGTTACCTAAATATAAGCATAATTTTCAAGGAGGCTGAGATTTTCAGTCAGGCCAGGGTCAGCATAGTAAGCCACATGTAGCCTACATGTAGCCAGATTTAATATATTTACTTTTTTTACTTTCATAAGGTCAGGAATTAATAATTTTGTTGGGCTTTGATCAAGTATCGTGACAGTTCATCTATTGTTAATTAAACTAATATTTGATTGGCGTATCCAATTTCCTAAGATACACTCACATTGAAGATAATACTGAACTGAAGTGACATTATTAGTCATGTAGCGAAATTAATTAAAACTGATGAAAGTTAATTTCTATTTAATTATGTTTGAAAAGGAGCACGGACGACGCAGTGCCTAAAGTGCCCGGTCTGCGATTGCTAAGGATAAGCAACTTCCGCAAAGGTCGGTCATCGGATGGGTGACCACAAATGTGTCTTAAAGAACTCCTCCGTGCTTCGGAAGGCACGTAACGCCGTTGGTTTCGGCTGCATCAGCACTTGATGACAACCACCAATCCGCACGGCCCGTTCTCCTTATCCTTCCATAGGGAAGCCTCGTGTTCCAGCAGTGGGACATAAAATGAGTTGGTGAATGTTTCAAATAGGTTTTTTTTAAAATTTACTCACTCATAAGGCTTTCAGTTGTTTCCACATAAACAAAGTTGCATATATAGGTAATAACCTTGATAATAGGTTGCAAACAGTTTTTCGGCTTGTGAATTATAATAATTACCCATTCTATAGTTATTATACACGGCTAAGACCAACAATGGCTCAATAATTCTAGACATTACGTATCTAGGACTTAGATAGCGATTGTATTGTTATTCTTACCGAGCAAATCACGACTTTTAAAGCCGAGAGCGTCATTAACTTCGTGATGGTTTATACGGACCAAGTTATTGTGGGAATGTAGGAGGGCGCCACTGTCACTTGTACCTTGAATTTAGGGTCGCATTTGCTTTGACATTCTTCGTAAGCTCTACGTTGCGTGGTTAGTTCCATTTTACGTCGCTCCACGGAGGTCTGCGCTGCAAAGCCGTGCAATCCCTGTCTGCCAATGAACTGCAATTATTGCGGATCGCACCGTCTCGTGTCACATTGGGAAATTGCCTATTTGCCTTTCTGTTGCGTAAGGAATAAGGAAATTGTAAAACTGCAGTACACGTGTATAACACTCTCGATGTTAGACATTAAAATGTAACGATTTTTCATGACACTTGCCTCATTTACACATCATTTGCCTCAACTTTTGCTATGAATTAGCAACCTCTCAATATTGTGTCAATAATTTTGACTTAAGGACTATAATTTTTTTTATGTGTTTTATTTAGTTTGTCCTGCAATAATTACTTATTTAGGTTGGGCTACAATAATTAATTGAGCAATGTATGAATGTCACTACGCCATCAGTTTTCAAATCTACAGGTTGAGATTGTGCTTAGAAGGTCCAGAAAGATACTCAGCCAATCAAAAGTAGGGGAAAAAAAACTATACCGGTGATTGCAGCTTCATACAGAAAACAAGTAATAACTAACGATTCCGGGCGAAGTGTACAGGCCGAGCGCATCTCTGTAACGTGGAATAAAAAAACAAATATTTTCATAAAGTGGGCACACTATACTTACTTCACATTGTGGCTACACCCTTTATGTCGCGATAAGGACACAATATTGGAGCGGGATTCATTGCTCGTAAAATGTATTTTTACGAGGCAGCCATGTTAAGTATTATACACATCTGTGTAGTAAGTGGTTATTTGGGACGTGCCTAAAACACCTGTAGACAAGAATTCGCTTTACTAATGCAAATGTTAGGCAATACAATGCGCGCTTTGTATTTTTGCAAATACTAATTTGTATTGAGTCTGACTTGAAACGTTTTTCATAATTATAAATGAAAAACATCTGGCAGCCTTTAGTAATGATAAATAAGCTTAAGATAATAAGAAACATTTATTGACTTGCACAACAACATAACAATAACAAATACATAAAGGATACATCAAATCTAGACGAATTTTAAAACAAGTACTTATCAGCTAAAACAACTAGCGCATTAAAATGCAAACAATTTAAAACAATTGACACAAACAGCATCGTATTTATTATTATTTTTTTTTTTTTTTTCAAAGCTGAACATTTAATTAATTTACAAAGAGATTAACAATATAGAACCTAACTTTATATCATTGTTATTTTAATATACGTATTATGTATACATATATATTATGTAGGATATAACTAACTATATTAAAGAAAAAATTAAATAAGATAACTAAAGACAAAATTAAACCTATAAATAAAAAATGTCCTCCAGCTGTGGGCTTACTCTGTGTGTGAGTGTGTGGCTTTGTTTAGGTTTGAAGGATTTAGTGAAATTACAGGGCATATAGAGGCATAGTAACTGAAGCTTTAAGATGGTCGTTTTTTTTTAAACTTGGTTCAATGGTTCGAGCATACATGTGGGAGTACCCCTCCCTGGTTATGTGGCAATCTCCTCCTCTTCCCTTGTCCTGCTAAAAGTTCGATGAGGGGAGGGAAAGTATCATCATCATCATCATAATAATCAGCTCATTTTATGTCCCCACTGCCAGCAGTGCCCCAGGGCACGAGCCTTCCCTAGGGATGGATATGGAGAACGGGCCATAAACCACCACGCGGGCCCAGTGCTGATTGGTGGTGGTTAACGACTGCTAATGCAGCCGGGACTAACAACGACGAAGCACGGAGGAGCTCGAGATGATAAATTTTTGGTCACCCATCCTATGAACGGCCTTTGTGCGAAAGTAGCTTGCTTAACCTCAGCACTCGCTGATCGGGCGCGTTATGGTTAACGATGCCGCAGTGGTCTGCGCCATCGAGCTCCTCAGGGAAGGTATACCGACTTACCAGCCCTTCACTGCTACGGGGATGGCTCGGGATGATGAATGGCAAGCATTGAGTACTTATGTGGTCAACATCATCACCAGATCATTTAATGTCCTCACTGCTGGGGCACGAGCCTTCCCTTAGGATGGATAGGGAGAACAGGTTATAACCACCACGCGGGCTCAGTGCAGATTGGTAGTTGTTAACGACTGCTAATGCAGCCGGACAAACGGCTTTACATTCCTGCCCAAGCACGAAGGAGCACAAGATGATAAATATTTGAACACTCATCCGATGACCGGCCTTTGACGTATGTGATACCCTTGGTATTTTTATTCTTTTGCTAATGGCAAGCGTTCATCGGGCTGCGATGGCTGCTATCCATCAAAACGGCCGTAACCTCGTTTGCAGGCTCAATAAAAAAAAGCACAGAGCAAAGTCGAGAATAAAAAATTTTGATCTCGCCACCGGGTATCGATCGCACCAACTTTTGCTATCCCTATTAATTAAGGATTACGGGTGAAGTGCACTCCAGGTCAGAAAAAGCCGTAGCACTTAGAAGTTGTAAATAAAACCTTTGCACAGAACTTAAGACCGCGGCCGACGTTGGATTCCCGACTAGGACAAAGACAGCTTCTTGGCTTACATAAACTTGTTTTTATTTGTTTTCAAAGAGCTTGTTAGTACAGCTGATATAGCTCGTTCGTGATGCTATCTTGCAGGTTTACCAACTTTCAAAATGACGGGCCATTGGTTCGGTGACCATATTAAAAATATCTCTAGCTCCTCCATGCTGTAGCAGGCATGTTGATTGGTCTTCGTCATTTTTGTGGAATAGCAGTTGTTAAAACCAACCAATCCTCATAGTGGGTGGTAAACGAGTGTGGTGGGAAATGGCCCAATTTCTCCATATGAGAAGTCCTAGCAGTAGGCATATAGGTTGACGATGATGATGATAATATTGATTATATATTTTTAATTTCCCTGACAATGGAAACATTAAACAGTGGAAAATCTAGTTCCTAAACAAAAGGAAGACAGTGAAATGTAACATTTCCTTCTGATAAGGTGAGCAGTTTATTTAATAAATAAGTAATTGTTGTTTAGCACGCTCTTGTTCTTTTTCAAGTTTTCAGTTTATGCATTTCTTTTTTTATATTTTATCTTACAAGGTTTGATGTAATCGAAATTAATGTTAAACTATAAAAGCCTTACTAGGTGCCATTTCTGTATTTTTCTTGATTCCTTTCCGGTTTTTCGTTTTAAGGTTTTTTTTTGTCTCCCCATGTGGACCATAAAACGTTTCCATTTCCTTTTAATTTCTCATCTTTTGTATGACTCAACACCTTATTTCAGATTACAAAGCTTGTTCACTTAAATTATGAAAATCGGATGGCGTCTGGCGTCGGGTGGAAGCAATCACAGAATTGTGTGTTTCTTCAACAAGGCCCATCCGGATTTACCTCTGCGGTTTACGCGCACAACGTTCCGGTATCTCCCCAAAGTGCGGATCGTATCTTTTACAAGTTTCATTATTATCATTGGCTTGAATTGTGGCGCTTCTCCGTGAATACAAATGCTTTGTTTTTGTAAAAGTTTAGTGTATTTGTTTGTGTAATAAGTTAAGTCGTTAATTGCCGATGAAGTATTACAGTATTACCTACATTATTTATCGTCGTCATGTTTGTAGCTTCAAGTGTTATTTGTTGACCATCTTGGTGATATGTTCTGCGATTACCAATGATTTTAACCACCTTTACTAATATGACAATAACAAGAACGTGTATTTTTGTATTTTTTTTCGTCAAAACGGAGCAACAGATCGACGTGATTTTCTTTTTACAAATATTTGGAGGACTCGAGATTGCCACCCACGTTATCTTTTATTTTGGTTAAGTATAAACTTGAATTTTATTTCATATTCCCTTTAGAGAGTATCCTCGCGAACTTAATCTTTATATATATAAATCTTCTGTGCGTGTATATGTTATTGAACTCCTTCTAAACGGCTGGACGATTTGGATTAAATTTTCTGTGTATATTCAAGTGAATTTGAGAATGGTTTAGATTTACAACTGGACCCGGAAGGTGGCGCTGCTATAGGGGTCCATCATAGGGTACGGGTGTTCTTAAGCGGACGAATGATTTGTTTGTTTTGTTGTCATGGAATCTGTCAAAGCGGTACGAAGTCCGCCGGTCAGCTATTGGTTTATATTTTTTCAACGGTTTTATTTTGACTTTGCTTGGCAAATGACTCCTTTCCACCTGATGTTAAGTGGGAATGGAGTCCAGACGCGAAGACAACTGGTGCAGCGTGAAAACATAATTCATTGCATTATGACTTAACCATTTAATTTTCTCTTTCTACTTAATCCATTTATTAAACCGTGGGTATCGCATGAGCAACAGGGTCCAAAATAATGGGATAAAGTACAAAGTATTCCAGTTGAACATTGAGATCGCAGCCCGAATTAAGGTAGCATCTGGCACTCCGGAAAATAACTAGGGGTTTTATTAGACATCCAATTGGAATACAGATCGATATCGGAGGCAGAGGGAATGTAATTAAAATGACAATATGCGTAATAAGCAAATAGATTGGGACACAAACGGATGACGGAAATGTTACAAATTTTATCTTAGACTTTGTTGTTTCTGAATTATCATTTATATTTGTAGTTACAAAAGAGATTATGATGTTTACATGCTATACTTAACATACTCTTTTTAAGATGTTTCATAAGGGAAGTTAAGTATAAGCTAGAATATTGTATTATTCGTAATAAATCCAAATGTAAGTACGTATTTAGACACAGAAAAGTATTTAAAAGGAACAATGTTTTTGATAATATCATTACATAGTATACATATAACAAAGTCGCTTTCCGTTGTCCCTATGTATGTATGTATGTATGCTTAGATCTTTAAAACTACGCAACGGATTTTGATGCGGTTTTTTTTAAAAGATAGAGCGATTCAAGAGGAAGTTTTATATGTATAAATACATGCATAATATATTAGAGAAACACTGATAATTTTAGAGGTTTCACATTTTATTTGCGCTTACATTGCAAACGCTGGCTGAACAAAATAATGTATTACAGTATTGTACACCTTAAAAAGGTCTACAAAAAAGTCCGCGATGGTATATGTCTATCTCTTAGAAATAACCCACAATAATCATTTTTTATCCTTTACTTTTTACGAGAAATAATGGCTTATTTACGAAGCGCTTTTAAGCAATACAGCGTTAATCCTTATTCAATTAAATACCTTAAATACATTGTGCATTTAATAAAGATCAATATGGCCCTTTACAGCATGTAATTTAAATGAATATTTTCGAAGATAGTACAGATTTAAAATGCAGGGACATAGCGGTTGCGGGAATTAGCATTGCACCCGTGCGAAGCCGGGGCGGGTCGCTAGTATATTATAAAGGTGAAGTGTATGTGTTGTTACTGAGACATAATTATTAATTTTAGTTGTCATGTAATTGTAAACTAAATACTTATATTAGTGAAGTCATGCGCGTCAGGCGCACATAAGCAAGCAGCAGTGAACATCGAGGTTACTAAACCACTAGGGCTGAGACTTGTTTATTTTGATTGTGACGTCACAATTGAAATATTTAATTAAAATTTGCACAACAAGTTAAAGTTATTAATTTTGTCTTAGTAACTCGGCATACAAGATCTAAATCGGAACACTTTAGAAATTTTCATTTTGACTACAGCTTTCTGTTACACATTGTATATTACGTACACACGGCTGCAGATCAACCTACCCAAAACTGTCAAATTTCTACAATCAATTTTGATCTTTAGGGATTGGTTATAAGGATCAATATTTATTGGAGATATTTGACAGGTTTGGGTAGGTTGATCTGCCGCCGTGTGTGCATTAAAACAAATGTGCAATAACAAATTTTTATCACACATCAAACTTTCAACCCCTAAACGTTGTCAACGCGAACGTTTCTATAACGTTGCAATAAAAATAAACTTCTAAAGAATTCATAAGACATGAATAAAAAGGTTTCAATTTATACGTTTCCCTTACCAAGTCCATTCTTACGGAGGGGATGCGCTCCTCTCAATTCTACGCTGGAGAATTAACTTTTTCAAAGTATCTGGTACGACCAGGATTGGCAGTCAGTATGCAAATGGATGGTAATGAGCAGGAATTTTTAGAAGGTTGTTTGTACAATTCGCTAGCCGTTTAACGCAGCTGCCGAACTAATTTTTGAGGTAATCCGACTTGGTTTCCAAACAAATCTGAACGGATGGGGAAGATTAAGGGCAGAATGGATTTTGATAAGCTCAGTTTTGGTTTTGTTTATAGCCAACTGAATTGTGACATTGTAAACTGAATCATACTTCTGTGCTAAATAGAGTTTATAATCGAATATTTATTACGAAAAGTATGCTTTACTACTCATGATGGGTATGATTTAACTGCTCATATGCGGCGAGTCAAAGTCAAAAATTTTTATTCAAATAAACTTCAGAAAAGTGCTTTTGAATCCTTCAACATTTTTTTACCTACTACCCATTCACGACGTCTATTTTTTAGCTGTGGAAAAGAATAGGCGCAAGAAACTCCACAGCTTTAATATAATATAAGTAACGACATTTACAAAATTATATGCCGTTACCAAGTTATACAAGTTTTAAAAACCTTAACAATATTATAAATTAGAAATACCTGTTGGAGTGACTGGAGCATTTTAAACCCATGCTGTTTTGTCTTCAATGTAATCAGACACTTTATAATAAGCTTTTTTATAAAGCTTTTCTTTAATGGCGATTTTAAATTTATTAATATCAAGTTTTTGGATATTACTTTTGGATTTTTTTTTTTTATTTTTTTTTTTTACTTTTTATTTTCAAGTGCTAATTGCTTTACTGAAGCTAAATTAAAAAAAAAAAAAATTACTATAGCGTTGTGTTATCAAATTTGTAGTACTTCATCTGCAAAGATGAATCTGCATAGCCAACGGTTGCAATGACCGTTGGATAGATGGCGCGCTGTGCCGCTATTAGCACTCTAAAAATTACAAAAGCAGTGACAAAATTAAGCGTCTACGTCAGCCTTCCTGGTAGCATAGCGGTCAGTGCAGCCGCCCGGATTGCGGAAGACCCAGGTTCGATTCCTGGCTGGGTCGGGTGGGCGTTTAATTTTTTCACTGTATTTTAAAAAAAATTATAAATATTTAATTTAGCTTCAGTGCAGCAATTAGCACTTGAAAAAAAAAAGTAAAAAAAAAAAAAAAAAAATTACTATAGCGTTGTGTTATCAAATTTGTAGTACTTCATCTGCAAAGATGAATCTGCATAGCCAACGGTTGCAATGACCGTTGGAGAGATGGCGCGCTGTGCCGCTATTAGCACTCTAAAAATTACAAAAGCAGTGACAAAATTAGGCGTCTACGTCAGCCTTCCCGGTAGCATAGCGGTCAGTGCAGCCGCCTGGATTGCGGAAGACCCAGGTTCGATTCCTGGCTGGGTCGGGTGGGCGTTTAATTTTTTCACTGTATTTAAAAAAAAATTATTACTTGGAACTTTATTATAAAAACGTAAGTACACACAGGCCTCAGGCCTGAGCACTGATCAGTGCCCTAAAATAAATTAAATTTCTATTGTGTCTGTATTCACAGCCGACGACGGATTAAAGGTGAGCCAACAATCCTAACTAATATTATAAATGCGAAAGTGAGTTGGTATGTTTGTTTGATACGCCTTCACGCTCAAACTATTTTGTTGTCATAGAAACTGTCAAAGCGGTACGAAGTCCGCCGGGTCAGATAGTAGTACAAAAAATCGATGATCAAATGATGTTACTTACATTCAGTCAAGAAAGTATTGGGAATGGATGATTTGTTTATGGTTTTTTTTTTATATTAGAAGGAGGCAAACGAGCAGGCGGATCACCTGATGGAAAGCTATCACCGCCGCCCATGGACACCCACCCGCAAACTCAAATTTTTGTTTTTTTGTTGTTGTTAGATTGCACAACTGTTTTCCATTTTGGCGCGGAGTTTGAGTTGCATCTGTTATATTAAATACAGTGCTGTTTTAGTTATATCATATCTAGTGTGTATTGCGAATTTCATAATGGATCGAACAAAGAGTTTGTCTTAAATTTTGCATCGCCAATGGAATTTCGAGTTCGGAGTCACTGAAAATGTTACAGAAGGCTTACGGTGATTCGACTTTATCAAAAACACGTGCTTATGAGTGGTACAAAGCGTTCAAAAGCGGTCGAGATATGATGGAAGATTTGCGTCGCTCGTAGGCCATCAACGTCTGCAACTGAAGTTAACATTGCAAAAGTGAAGGAAATTGTGACTGAAAATCCTCATTCAACTTTGAGAGAGATAGCCGCCGAACTTTCTGTGTCTCACGAGTCGATCCGTACCATTTTAAATAATCACTTGGGTATGAAACATGTTTCCGCTCAGCTAGTCCCAAAAGACCTGAATTTTCTCCAAAAACTCAATCAAATGAGAGTCGCTGAGGACATGCTAGAAGGAGCCAACATTCATGAAACGCATTGTTACTGGTGACGAGACGTGGGTTTACGATTTTGACATGCAAACTAGTCAACAAGCTTCAAAGTGGCGCCTTCCAACTGAACCGAAACCGAAAAATCCACGCCAAAGTCGATCAAAAGTCAAAGTCATGTTGACTGTTTTCTTTGACTATCGCGGTGTTGTGCACTCGGAATTCTTGCCGGAAGGTCAAATGGTAAATAAAGAGTATTATTTGAGCGTTATGCGGCGTTTAAGAGAGCAAATTCGACGAAAAAGGCTAAATTTGTGGAAAGAAAATTCTTTGATTTTGCACCACGATAATGCGCCTTCGCACAAGGCCATCATTGTGAACGAATTTTTGTCCAAACACTCAACAAATGCCATCGAACAACCACCACATTCATCAGATATGGCTCCAGCCAACTTCTTTCTTTTTCCTAAACTCAAATTACCATTTCGTGGCACCCGCTTTCAATCGGTAAAAGACATAAAGGAGAATTCGCGGCAAGAACTGAATTCAATTCCGGAAACAGCTTTTAAAAAAATGTTTTGATGATTGGATTATTCGTTGGCGTAAGTCTATCGTTTCTAAAGGAGCATACTTTGAAGGTGATAAAATAAATTTGGATGAATAAAAAACATTTTGTGTATTATTGATCTTTTCACGGTACTTTCTTGACAGAGTAGTATACCAAAAGATGTCAGAAGGCAGCGTGAAGATAAAATAACGTCTCAATTAAACTAACACGATATAAGCTGTGGGGGATCGTGAGGAGAGTCCCAAATAAACATCTGTCCCTCCCCGGACGAAGTGGCGTTTCCTAATGTAAAAAACAGGCCAACGTAGTCTAGCCTAGGATTGAATTAGCCCATATGGATACATAAATACTGCCCACATTCGCCCATCCAGCGTCTAGCCATTGCAAAAGTGACTGCACTTCACATTCGTTTCCTAAACAGTCCTTTTCTGCTTTTCTTTTTCTTTTATTCCATTTGATTTTTGTTGTTTTGTTTTTATTGTGAATCGTGTGTGTGTGTGTGTGTGTGTGTGTGTGTGTGTGTGTGTGTGTGTGTGTGTGTGTGTGTCAATAAATGTTTTTCTTTCTTCCTTCCTTTCCTTTCTTGCTATCTTTGCATTAAACTATTATCACAGTAAGCTTTCTCATCTATTTTTTACTACATCTGACGTCACTCCGGAACGAGAATTCAATAAAGTACGACACGGTTCAAATTGTAAACTCTGCAGCGAGTGATAATGGGACCCTCGAAAAATAATAGGACCAATTACGTGTGTGAAAAACAAAAGTACGAGCTGCACTTATACGTCGAGAGTCCCGTATCATTAATTTAAGTTTTATTAATGTTTATATAATTTTTAACGCAAATTTTGTTGCGAACAAATTACAAAAACACAAATGTTGAAAAAATTTCCACGAGCAAGGTTTGAACCTGCACCCTTCTGACATACCGGGTCAGGTGCTCTTCCAATTGAGCTATCGTGGTTCTATAACCAGCCCGCCGAAATTATTCAACACTATTTACTTTTTACTTTGAAAGCCAAAGGCGCCCATTCAATGTTAACAACTACCGTCATTAACATCCGATCATAATATTTTTACAAATACTAAAGATCAGTTAAGAAGTAGGCAAGCTATTTATAAATGTTTATATAATTTTTAACGCAAATTTTGTTGCGAACAAATTACAAAAACACAAATGTTGAAAAAATTTCCACGAGCAGGGTTTGAACCTGCACCCTTCTGACATACCGGGTCAGGTGCTCTTCCAATTGAGCTATCGTGGTTCTATGGTATGGTGGTTTTTTTTTTAAAGTTTTATTTTATTTTATTGAATGAACTTTATAGAGCTCTATGGCACGGCGGGTTGCATATTCAGATCACCATCGGATTGGTGACCAAAGTATCTCCAGCTGGCTGGAGAAGGCACGGTAAGCCAGTCCTGGTTGTTGTCGTAAGATTTAAAACACAACCTGATCTTCCCATGTGCTATTGTTCCAGTAGGAAGGCTTGAGGCTAACAGTTGGATGTCTATTGGGTGATTATGGCTGGCCTATAAACTACTACGTTCTGACTCAAAGCGGATTGGTTCGTTTTAACGATTAAAATCAAGTTTCAGGGCTTAACGTGACTTCCAAAGCACGGAGGAATTCAATCATTCATTCGTCGACCCTGTATTGCGAGAGTTGGTAAACTTATGGGATTCCAACCCGAACTGGCTGACCTCTACGCCATCGAGCTCTTTACGCGACGCGACCGACATGCCGACAGTCAAATATCGGCGTAAGGTTTCCCATCCACATTTTTAGATAAGGAACCCTGATAACGCCAATAAATCACAACGCCCGCGTCGGAGACGGTGGCGCTGACAGCTGTTTCGATTCGCCGAAACCAATTACGTCAACTCAAACAAGTCGTATTTCTTAGTCGACGTCTATTGTTGCCTTATATTTTCGGGTACAACATAACGATGTGAATGGGACTGGTGTATGCGCTTCGACTTTCGACTTATACGCTTCGGAGAATCTAGTGTGGTCCCGAATCAGTCCCGGATTCTGGCGGGACGTAAGGGAAAGTGCACGAGTTTTTAGTGGGTATGGGCATACCCCTTTTCCCTTAAGGAAGTCGGGGGGGATAGTGCCATATAACCATATGCGTCACCCACAGGCGTTGTGGTATCCTTTCCAGCATCGGGGGGCCAAGATGAGAGTCCGACATAACCATCTGCTTCTCTCCGATCCAATCAGGGACACGCTTGCGATAAGACAGCCCTTAGAGTTAGCTAGCACTGCTAACCACACATAAATAGAATGGATAGATTATGAGAAAGTACTAGGTTGAGTCGATACCAACTGTTTTTATTTAAAGAGTTAAATAAGCAATTGAGCTACGAAAAAGCTCCTTTTATGTATACGACGCTTTTAGAAAAAGGATTGACATTAAAAATCACCCATCAATTCAAAGCTAATGTATTAAAAACATAAATCTTCGACACTACATATCGTTATCAATATATCAATTAATAACGATATCGTTTTAGGGTTTAAATCTGGCAATTACAATTTTAAATACCTAACTTATTATCTATAATAACTATTTTTACAGACATATGATTTCGCGACTACTTGCCCACAATTATTAAAAATAATAAAATCACAATAAATAAATAATAAAGTCAAAAAATGAAGGGATACCTTCATTTTTTGCTTTCACTTTTGCCTTTTTAGCTACGACGCTGAAGATGTAAAGGTTTAAGACACTGTTTAACTTCAAACACAGTTTCTTTGTTATTTTTCTCACAGCGAAAGAAGAAATCTCAACAGAAGTAACCTCCACGTGCCTACAATATGCTGCTGCCTTCGGGCCTACCTTTGATAAACTACTCGTATTATCAGGCATGTACAGTCGTCTCCTGTTTCCTCCCGATAACCCGAAATACTGAACTATTCGCTACGAGGAAACATCCCGCGAAAACCAACCGAATAATGCAGAAATGATGGGAAACTTGATGTTATTATGATTGTATTGTGGCCTCATGTATTTTGTTGTGGTATCAAATGTCGGTACCGTTCTTAGTAGAGGTCAGCAATAGGATGTATCCTTATGACCTAATAAATATTTAGTGTTATTTACTTCAAAGTATAAGATGTAAAAGTATTTTTCTTTTTAGCACCCATACTCTGTAATATTCGTTTGTATTTTGTTTTATATGTATATATTCATTTGTCAGTATATACACTTAAACCGCCTCTGTGGTCTAATGGTTAAGACTACCGGTATCAGACTCAGAGGTCCTGGGTTCGATTCCCAGCGAGGGCACATGTTTGTGTACTGTGTTTGGTGGTAGGGCTTGTTTCTCCGCCTGGCTAACTACCACCATCTTATCTAAATATGTCGCCATAATATCAATGTTTGTAGCATTGTTGTGTTCCGGCAGCTTAGATATAAAATAGCCAGTGCCTCAGTTGAGGATTCTGGGTGAAGTGCGCTTCCACCATTGGCCTTATTATCGCTTAACATCAGATGAGATGACGGCACTGTGCTTACCCGAAATATATTTAAAAAACATATAAAGACGTTTGGAATCATGTAGCTGGTGTACTTAATAAATAAAATATAAAACGATAGCAAACAATTTTATTTATTTTATTTAGGATAACAACAGCCATCAACTTACATATATACAATTTGTTTATAGCATTGAATTTTAGGGCCAATAACAGTTATTCAAATAATATAAGTACAATATTCCCAATGTTAATATATTTGGACAAAATATTCAACTTCAATGTCCTTGAAATTACATTGGATCCGAAGATTTAATGTAACTGCGATTTTACTTTGTAAAGCCAAACGCCACTTGTAGATATTTCATCTCGCTCAAGCATTTCAATATGGTCCTTGTTGGAATTAAAGATATCCAAGCGATTTTATTTATTTTAACTGTAGGGTTGACACCTTAAAACAACTACAATATAGTATGTTTAAAATAATGTGGAGTGAAATAATGTAAGTAGGTATAATATAGATAGATGTGTGTATAATTATATTCTTTATCATTGCACAAAAACATACGAACAGAAAACAATGTACAAACAGTGGTGAGCAAAGGTGGGCTTATCTCTAAAAGAGATCTCTTCCGGCTGGAAGAGATCTCTTTGTTGGCTAACCTGAGATGGAATGGGAGCATTCACACTTTAAAAGGTAAATTAACAGCATAAACCATCCCCTGTTCTAACAGTGATAATTGATAGTGAACAGAAATACAAAAATACATATTACATCGTAGACTGAATTAAAACCTAGTTAACCTCTTATAATTTGTAAAGCCTAAGGAATATTCCCCGTTTCGTTGCGTTGAGTTGACTAGATTAATCCTAGTTTCGTTCTTTCTTCAATCTAACCTGATGCGGCCTAGGATGTTTGTTTGTTATTATTTAAATATTTATATATATTATAAAACGCCCACCCGACCCAGCCAGGAATCGAACCTGGGTCTTCCGCAATCCGGGCGGCTGCACTGACCGCTATGCTACCGGGAAGGCTGACGTAAGCGCTGAATTTTGTCACTGCTTTTTAAATTCTTTTGAGTGCTAATAGCGGCACAGTGCCCATCTATCCAACGGTTTTGCAACCGATGGCTATGCAAATTCATCTTTGCAGATGAAATACCACAAATTTGACAACACAACGCTATAGTAAATTTTTACTTTTTATTTTCAAGTGCTAATTGCTGCACTGATTATTTGTCTAGAAAATCCTTATTCTCCTTGCCTTGGAAATGTTGCTTATCAGAAAACAGACCTGCCATAAGGGAATTCCACTTTTCAACTGTCCGCATAAATTATATCATATCGTTATATTTACGTAACAACTTTAACAGCTATTTAATAAACAGAACTCTTACTCAGTCTTCTATTTCGAAGCTCTGGTTTTCCAGAGTTTAATTATTTAAAATAAACTAAGCAACCTTACATGCGAAACGAAACAAATGTCATTAGGTATATCGCGCGGTTGCCTACCCTAGCAGAAAGCTTATTTCCGCTATAGTCCACTCTTATGAAACCGCTGTAGCAGTCTTTTCATTTATTTTATTAATATTGAGATATTTCGTTCACTGACTGCTCAGTGAAATGCAATAAATTCACTACTAAAAATCAGAAAGGCAGCAGAAACAATGGAATTTATAAGTATTAATACATTGTTTTGTAAAGAAAACGCATACACTTATATAAAATACTAGTGGCCGCTCGCGGTTTCACCCGAGTGGTTCCCGGTTTCACTGGCGTGGTTCCCGTTCCCGTGGGAATATCGGGTTAAAAAATATCCTATGTGTTATTCCCGGTTATAAACTATTTGTATGCCGAATTCCATCTAAATCCATTCAGTAGTTTTTACGTGAAAGAGTAACAAACATCCAAACAAACTTTCGCGTTTATAATATTAATAGGATAGGATATATAAAGTCATATCAAAAACGCACGAACGTTGCAGGTCAAAATTGTTCTTATAATACAAAATTTTAAATAACAGATTACATTGATAAGTATTTAAATAATTAATACCAATAATGATTAACAATTCTTTTTAATTCTGGTCCATAAATAACTAAACGGGGTTTACAATTCGGAACCTTTCGGAGCGCAAAGAGTTTAACCTCTGAACATTGTTTATACACTTATGAATTACTAATTTTGAATTAGCACTCACGTCAACCCTACTCAGAAGCGGTAATGGCGCGAAAGCACGGCGCGGCGGTCGTCGCGGTCATTTCATTTCCTTTATTAGTGCTTGCTTCGCTCGCTCAGCTTTTGTTTCGAAACGGTTTTTAAAATAAGCACTTTTATAGCGCACTAAAGTGCCGCGCTTTCCTTTTTGTTTTTTAATGTATTTGTTTCCACTGCTGTAGAGATAATAAGCTAATGGGCACGCCTTTATGTCGACCAATTAACGGTTGTTTTTTGTACGTTCGTGAATAGGGAGAGAATTGCTCTAACGTTCTGAAAAGATGAATGTGAAAGTGTTCTCTTGTTGCCCTTGTGGTTTTCATTTGTACGAGTAGTAGTGTTAACTATTGTATTTGTGTTTTTGTATTGAGATGTGTTACTTTCTTTAAAATAGGTGTAGCTTTGTACTGATTCGAAGCTTTTATTCACACGTAACGTTCCTTCTAAGCAAATCTTCATGCAGTACAAAACTCAATCGATTTTGACAGGGATTCATATGATTACAGTTTGTCTGTGGGAATTGCTTTTAATATGGTTCAACAAGGTATTTAAATCTGATATCTTTACCTTATTTTTATTAATTTAGAATTTTTCGTTCACCATGCTATTTAAAACAAAATAAAATTTTACTTTTTTATTTTAAGTGCTAATTGCTGCACTGAAGCTGAATTAAATACTTATAAAATACAGTGAAAAACTTAAACGCCTACCCGACCCAACGAGGAATCAAACCTTAATTTTTTCACTTCAGTTTCACTTTCACTTAAAATAAACAAAGTAAAATTTACTATAGCCTTGTGTTATCAAATTTGTGGTATATCATCTGTAAAGATGAATCTACATGGCCATCGGTTGCAATGACCGTTGGATAGATGGCACTCTGATGCTCAAAAAGCAATTACTTGTTTGAATGTTGTTTTATGATACTGAATAAATGCTTTTTCTTTCTTTCTTTCATTAAAAAAAATTAAGAAACAGTGACAAAATTCAGCGCTTACGTCATCAGCCTTTCCGGTAGCATAGCGGTCAGTGCAGCCGCCCGGATTGCGGAAGACCCAGGTTCGACTCCTGGCTGGGTCGGGTAGGCGTTTAATTTTTTCACTGTATTTTATAAGTATTTAATTCAGCCTCAGGAAGCTCAAGTGGAAATCGAACCAATGCTCTGACCGCAGGGGCTTGATTTTTTCTAGTAAAATTTTATCTTGTATCTTTACTTTATTCAGAATTCTATATATTTCCTCCATAAATAAGGCATAAATTATAGGCAATACAGTCCCAGTCCTGTTCTGTCTTGTGCCAGCCTTATTTTTGTAACTGAAGTTTTTGTAACTGGAAAAATTGCCCTTAGCTCGGCAGGGAAGGGGGAGTGTCTGTTCCAGCCTGACCTTCCAACTAGTCTGACTATGCCTTCCACCCTCCAAGCTAAGCAGCCACGTCAGCCCAGTGTTCTTTTGCCTTGTGATACAGATCCCATGTTAAATTCATAGTAGAACCTGATCAAAATACATCAGAGCACGTATTTGAAGCTCCGAAGACAAACGTCAGTTTTCCGCATATTTTTTCATTGAACAATTGCAGTTGGAATAAATAAAATATCGGTCGGCACCAGATGACCGTTCCGCTTCACATTTGCATGCAAATGTATTGTCTGGCCGTAATGCTGCTCCATATCGTCATTTTGGTTTAACCTGAAATTGGGCAGTATAATTACTGCTATCAGCTTTTGAGCAGATTCCTTTATTATTTGATTGCACAGCTTTTCTCATATAAAAATAATCGTCTAACAATTTATTAGTAAACTGAATAGATTCGAAGAGTGTTTGTTTAATTTTTTTGTATTAATTGTTGTTTGACAATAATAACACTGTTAACGAATCCTTAATAAAGATGGTGTTTTGCAAATTAAAGGAAATTTGATTTACATTGATTTACAACTTTCTTTTTGTAATAATTTTTGAATTTAAAAATGTTTTTGTTTTGTTTATATAATTTTTGAGGCAAATTTTGTTGCGAACAAATTACTAAAACACAAATGTTGAAAAAATTTCCACGAGCAGGATTTGAAGAAGGGTGCAGCTTCAAATCCTGCTCGTGGAAATTTTTTCAACATTTGTGTTTTAATATTTTTTTTAAATTTTTGAATTTTTGCTGTATGTACCCGTAGAAGGTCACTATGTTTGGACTATATATAACTAAACTATATCCATGGACCACGTAGTTTTCAAACATCCTTTGCCCACAAACTAATTAGCACAGTTGATTTCGTACCGCTTTTCATTGTAACTTTTTGATTAGCTTACCTACATTGTTTCGTTTTACGACTTCATTAGAGGTCACAACCTCCATTTTATCTCTATTTTATCAGAGTAGCATCTTCCAACAATCGTATCTGTTGCCAAACTCGCTACTGGCATTGGTTGCGAGGTTGGGCCTATTGTGTGACTTAGGATCCGTTCACCGCGCGAAATGCTGGTCGTTAAGATCGTAGATAATGTTGCAATGTAAAGGTGATAAAAAACTCACTTGGAATTGGGGGAACTCTTGTCTAAGTTAAGGGTGTAATAAGTAATCTGCAAGTACCTATCTTAGAAATAGAAAAATAGAAATAGATTTTTTTTATTCATAACCACTTAAATTAATGTATTAAGAGCGTTTACGCCGCACACTAGCGCCGCCAATGAAAAAAAAATCATATCTAGTAATTAGAGATAGAAAATCAAATTATGCTCAACAAACTATTTGAATGAAGTAATTTAGCATTTGTACGTCACCTAATGAACACCTGACATGTTATGGTTTAGTTAAATATGGCGTTATAGTTAAAAGTGGCCGTAAAGTCTTAGTCTTAGTCTCTTAATACATATCTTGTATGTACAATGGTATGATTGTACAGTAAAGTAGGTAAGATCTGTACTTAATAATAATAATAATAAACACTTTATTTGCACACTCAGAAATAAACAGTTACAAAACAGGACAATAGACAGAGAAGAGAGTACAAGTAGGCGGTCTTATTGCTTTATAGAAATCTCTTCCAGGCAACCTTGGGTGAAGAGTACAACAATAGTAAGGAGTAATAGGGGAGTAGGTGCATATAAAGAAAGAAAGAATTGAGAACAAATAAATATCTACAGATTATGGAAAAAAGAAAATTACAAATAAGGACTGAAATATATGCTTATAGTTAGCTAGATGGGAGCCGAAGAAAGGAAATAGCTTCTAACTCGATCGCCGAAAGACCTTAGAGTTTGAGTTTTTCTGATGCTCTCAGGAAGTGAGTTCCACAAGCGGACAGCATATTTATAAATTAATATTTGTAAATTTGCGTATTTGTAAATTAATTTAAATTATTTACTAATTGTTTGTATTTTTCTATAGTACGCACAGTGTCTATGAGAACGCTGCCGACAAACCGTTTAACGGTTTGGCAAATCCTATTAATATATAATACGCAAAAGTTTGTTACTCTTTCACGTAAAAACTTGGATTTGGATGAAATTCGGCTTACAGATAGTTTATAACTGGGAATAACACATAGGATACTTTTTATCCCGGAAACCGAAACCACCAACCACCCGCGTGGTTCCCGGAAACCGGGAACCACGCGGGTGAAACCGCGAGCGGCCACTAGTATTACATAAGTGCATTTATAAACTTTTTTTGAGATAATAAATTTAAAAAAAGTAAAGAGAGACAAAAGATGTGGTCCCACACATTATAAAAACTACTTGTAGTAAATAATCATATTTTTTACGAATTAGGTAAAAATTAAACACGGAGACTTTTTTTTACCGTTTTTTCCATTTTTCATTCATTTCTGAAATAAGACTTGATCTGGTTTAACTAAGTATTGAGTAATTAATGTTATGATTGTGATATTATAATTGTTGGCTTTTTTTATAAACTTGTATTGTAACACTACAGAAGAAAGAAACAGCCGTTGCCGAGTTTCTTGCTGCTTCTTTTCGGTACAAGGTCACCACCGTAGGTTTGAATAAGTAGATAATTTAGAAATTTGATTTGAAATTTGAAAATTTTTACTTTTTATTTTCAAGTGCTAATGAAGCTAAATTAAATATTTATAAAACACAGTGAAAAAATTAAAAGCCTACCCGACCCAGCCAGGAATCGAACCTGGGTCTTCCGCAATCCGGGCGGCTGCACTGATTGCTATGCTACCGGGAAGGCTGACGTAAGTGCTGAATTTTGTCACTGCTTTTTGATCTTTTGAGTGCTAATAGTGGCACAGTGCGCCATCTATCCAACGGTTACGGATTCCTGGCTGGGTCGGGTAGGCGTTTAATTTTTTCACTGTATTTTATAAATATTGAATTTTGAATTTTGTATTTCGCGTCGCGGTTAAGACAATCCTAAGTCTAAGTAGTATCTTTCTCTAGGAAGATCAGCGTCAGGACGCCCGCCTTAGTGTCTTCACTAAAATGTTGAGTGGATACCTCTTCTGTGTGTTTTGTTAAAATTTTGACTGTTACCAAAAGGTAACAGTCACCGAAAGTGTAATCTTATCAGGCTTTCATATCTTTTGGCTATAATTCAACCGCCAACTCCGCGTAATGCGATGTTGGCTGGCTTTGTTTGCCGGCACAAAAGCAAGATCACGCGAGATGACAGACGACATAATTAGTTGTCATGTTTTGACGTGGCGCTATTCCGTATTCCTGAATCGCTATGGCGATGTGTTGGTGTCTGTTTATTGCATAAATTTAATATTTATTATAAGATATTTGGCAATTAAGATGTTGTCGGACAGGGGCTTGATAAGGGCATTTGTGATGAGTTAATAAGTGAAACAAAGATATTATTTTTATCTTCACTTCATCATCATTACCAGCTCATTATATGTCCCCACTGCTGGGCAACGAGCCTTCCCTATGGATGGATAGGGAGAACAGGCCATAAACCACCACGCGGACCCAGTGCAGATTGGTGGTTGTTAACGACTGCTAGTGCAAACGGGACCAACGGCTTTACGTGGCTTCAGAAGCATGGAGGAGCTCGAGATTGACCCTGATATAAGCACATTTAAGAAAGAAGACCTGTTAAGGTGGAACTGGAAACGGTTTGGGTCCCACTTGAAGCAAGTCGTCTTTTTTTCGAGTGCTATTTTCAGTTTCCGTAAATAAAGATTATAGGTATATTTACAGATATTTAATAATTATAACAACAATGCCTTGTTCTATGTAGGATGCCCTTGGCGAAATATCTGTTCTAATAGTATTGTTTAACAAAGAAAAGTTATTTTCATGTTTTACGGAAAATCATTGTACCGGCTTCTTGCCAAAACCTTTGATTATTAATCCCTAACTATAAGAACACGTTTATTATTTGATTATCATAACTAAGAAGGAAACGCCTCGGTGGCCTAGTGGCAAGGCGCTCGGCCCGATACCCGAAGGTCCCGGGTTCAATTACCAGGTTAGGCAAAGTGTGTTTTGGACTCTTCGATGCATAGCTCGGGTTTGTGAACACCAAGACTTGATTTAAAATTTTACCAATTTGGTGTATATACATATACAACGTGTAACGGGAACGTGCGGTCAAAATGAAAAGATCCAAAATGTATCCGATCTAGATCTTGTATGCTGAGTTACTAAGTCATGATTATTAACTTTAATGAGTTATGCAAATTTTAATTTAATATTTCTATTGTGACGTCACATCAAAATAAACGTGTCTCGGCCCTAGTGGTTTAGTAACCTATGTGAACATTTATGATCACTGCTGCTTGCTTATGCGCGCCTGACGCGCATCACTCTACAAATATAAATATTTCATTAACCATTGCATGACAAATTAAAGTTAATAATTATGTTTTAATAACAACACATAGAAGTTCTAGATCGGATACACTTTCGATCTTTTCATTTTGACCACACCTTTTTATTACATACATACATACATACATATAATCACGCCTCTTTCCCGTAGGGGTAGGCAGAGACCACTTTTTTCCAATTGCTACGATCCATACATACTTGTTTCGCTTCGTCCACTTTCTTTATTTCCTTCATACATGCTCTTCGGTTTAGGGTACTCTTGACCTGGCCTTTTTCCAAGACGTCCCCGATTTGGTCTCGAAACGTCCGCCTAGGTCTACCCCTTCCAACACTTTCATTCACACTCCCCTTATACACTTTTTTCGTCAATCGTTCTTCATTCATTGTTACACGTTGTATATGCATAAGTGATGTTTCTGTTTATTTTTTTCTATTCTATTCTATTTCAATGATGGAGGCCTTTGTCCAACAGTGGGACAGGGTATTTACGTACTACCTACTTTATTTACACGGAAGGCATTGTAGAAGCCCAATCCTATAAGTCTTATTAGAATTAAAGATATAGACCGCCTCGATTCGCTTTCACTTTGCCAGTGAAAGTGAAGCAAAGATTCTTTATTGGCCAATATTATTGAACTCCTTCGCAGAGCCGGGGGAAAATGTTGTTCCCTCCTCGAAATAAATTTTTACAGACGCCAGAAGAATAGATTCTTGGGTACATTTTATATCTCTGCATAAGCCTCTTAGAGAATCGGAGAATACTTTGATGATATTGTGATTAGATTTATTGTCATTCGACTAGTGGATTATGAGCAATATCTTTGAACCTTTTAAGGATGTAAGTAGGCAATAGGTGTATTGAAATTTTTCTCTATTTCATAAATCTTTTTTTGTGGTCGGTTAAATACATCTTAATATTTATATTCGAGAATTTTTTTTTTATTAGAGGAGCTTGTTGTTCGCGCGTTATGATTCCGATCTTGCAAGTTAGGCAAATTAAATTTATAAATTTATACCCGACGGGTATTTTCATAGTACCTAAAAATAATTTTGATGTTGAGATCTTCTTTTAAGTAAAAATCACCCAAAGGTCCTGATTTTCCATATCTAAATAATGTTTCTTACCATATGAGCTTAAGGTATAAAAAATATTTAGTCTTTCTTTTTTATATTTTATAGTAACAAAACAACATGTAACGTATCACGCAAACACATATTGTGGGATTCGAATCTAAGACCATGATCATGGTCCGATTATATTTATCAGATCCACGCATGGGACCAACCCAGCCATTACTCAAAACTTTAAGGCACTAAATTCAACAATACCGTCGTCTTGGCCAGCCATGACTCAAAGCTAAGCAACCATCTTGAATCACTTTGTATTTAAATTTGTTAGTGTTTTGTTTTGGGTAATTAATATGTTCTCTTTCTATGTTTGCAATACTTTGTTTTAGTCTCGCCGTCTCTTGCTAAACTATGGTAAAGCTTTGTAATGCCAAGACAATGTTATTAGTAATAGTAGTTACATTCCGATATCGTTTCAACACATTTTCTACATTAAGTACTTATTAGAAATGTTTTTAGAAAGAACACACGCTATGTGCGTGTATGAAAATTATTCCTATTTTTTCATTTTGCATTAGGACCACGTTTATTTTTATAAAAGATAAGGATGCTTCTCAAATATTAAATGCTTAATCCCCGTGTAATTTAAGCAGAGTAATACACGCTGCTACAACTACAGAGAGATACATAACAGTCCGTATGTATATATTATGCGGACATGTAAATGAATCAGTAGGAATTAGCGCTGAATAAATTTGACTCTGTACCCCTACCATGGATCTGCACGCTACTCGATTGCGGCGGCGCAGTGTGAAAATCTTGCGTGAGTGACATGTGTGAGTACTTTGCGTGAGTACCTACCTTGCGTTAGTTTATTGCCTGTGTATCCTGCCTTAGTATCTTGTCTGAGTATCTTGCGTGAGTCTTGCTTTTGTAAAATGAACTATCCACCGGTTAACACCAGAGAATGCGACACATTTTCTTAAATACAAAAATTTATTTAAAAAATATGTCAGACGTGAGAAAGCGTGAACATACACACGTATTGGTGTAAAATTTAACCGTCACTGAGGTTAACTGGCAAGAACGCCTGTATCAGATATACAATATGTAAAAAAACCCCTGTCCGATCGCAAAGGGGATATGTACCCTTGCATACAAATAACAATAACAAAAAAAATAAAAAACAAATATTGTTCACAAAAAATTATTATCATGAGTGAGTTATCGTAACTTAAAACGCAAGCTTTTTGTAGCGAAACTGCTCACATTACTCCAAAATCTAGCTAATATTATAAATGTCAATATCACACTTTCCATCAATGGCGCCGGCGACAAAGGTCCTACCTACCAAAGTGCCGACAAAAGTATTGTCATTTAACTAAATTTTTATAGGAGTTTTGTTTCACTTATTTTTTAAAATGATTACTTAAATATAACTGAATCTCGATACCTAATTACACCTGAACGGATCGGACAGAGTTTTTTTTACATATTGTATAGAGGTCCCGTGTTTGGTTCCCGGCGCCGGCGGTGGTACATATTATTCACCGTTTGATTGGTGGTAGTAGCTGGTTCTTATTCCACCATGACTTTTTTGACAGGTAGATTATCCGCTGGATACACTTTTGAACGCGTTAAATATAATTAATGTCGATAACGAATACAGTAAACGTAAAGTCACATTATGAATATTGTGTACTTAAGAAAGTACTGTGAGTCAATTTATTCTCATTACTTATTAAGTTTTAAAAAATAATATAAAAGTTTTTTTTTAGCAAATAAATCGGTTACGCTATAATATAAGGGCGAGGTTTGCTCTTATGATAGAAGGTATACATAACCTGAATTTAAAAGTACATACGACTAAGCTTCATAAATCTATACATTATATTGAATATCATAAAGTCGAAAATTTAAATTTATAATATTTATTTCAATACATACATAATACAGTCATCACCGAAGCTCGCCATTGATTTTGCCGTAAACGCACAGCATGAATATGGAGGACAACATTAATATCTTACCATATCCATTTCGGTGTGCAAAGCGCAAACGTTGCTAGTGCGTATATTCAGCGTAAATTCGTAGTAGAGCTATTGGAGCTGTCTACTGGCGCTAAGTGTTTACACTCTAGCGCTAAAAGCGCTTTGCAGCGGTTTTCGAATTTGCATGAATCGGCTGATGTTAGCTGATAAGTGTTTGCGTGTTTTGATTTGCGGAACCATTTAGAAATTAACTTTGTAACAGATGGGCTTGTAATTAGATTTGTAAACTAATAATTTTCCAACTAATTTTAATTACACGGTCCATGCTAGTCGGAAACTAATTTATATATTCAAACTGTTTATATGAATCTACTCGCGTAAGCTTTAAATACCTTCACTTTTACGCTAAGTTAAGCTTCAACTAAGGTAGAGTCTCATCTGTTAGTTTTACTGCTTATGTATAGTGCTGGAACTAGGATTTGGTTGCCTGTATGCTGGCTCCACTAGTCAACAATCTTTTTTGTTTAAAAAATATTGATGTAGAAACTTAATTGCGCAAGTCAATATTAGCGTAAATTTATCGTAATATTATGCGGCCAGCATAAAATAAATAAGTTGTTGAAAGTTATGTTTGCATGACAAACCCCAGGTGTAAGATGTGTAGGATGTGTGTAGGGTGTGTATGTGTGTAGGATGTAAGCTGTCTTATATCAATATGTAAGTGTTCGTGAATTTAAACAGTATTAGGTTTCAAATTCATCATAGCATCTAGAGGATTTCTGATCTGAAAATATTAATAACGTAGTAACACACATCAAAACTTTTTATAAAACTTTTTTTTAAATTAAATATTAGACAACATCACATACCTACATTGTTCTGATTGCAAGGTAAGTAGCTCAAGCACCCTTTTCATGGAAATCAGAAATAACGAGGGTACCACAACCACCCAGATCCGACACAATATCGAAAAGTTCATTTTCAACATTGACCCGACCGGGATCGAACCCGGGACCTCAGTTAGCGCTGCCCAAAGTTCAAGCCACTTGGCTACAGAGTCTCTAAATACATGTTAAATCGTACACTTGATAATAAATAAATGAAACCTTCAGGCACAGAATAAAACCTCGTTGGTCGTAATGCGTTAGAACATCGCACCGCCACCATTTCCACTTTACCACTAATGATATCGCTTAATCGAGCAGAGTTTCTCTAAAAGTGCCTTCCTTTTAACAATTCAGAGTGGGGACCTTTCTCTCGCTTTTATCACGTACCGCGATATCAGGTATTGTCGGGCCGATATGGAAATGTCTGGAACACTCTATGAAAGATTCATGAAGCCCATTCGCTTGCCCCGAAAACCCGACGATATAGATTTTGGCTACCGATCCCCACGGCCTTGATTCATAGTTGGTGACGTGTTTAGCTGGCTTATTGATACAATGTTGATACAGTCTTAATTTACTACTTTTTTGTTTGTTTTATATGACTAAGGCCCTATTTTTCAATCCTCAGATATGTTTTATCCAAGGAATAAGATTGTCATTGTGCCATATTTTCTAAAGAGAATCTGTCATTATGTCAAATTATGCTTAATTATTCAATATATAAACTTTAACTGACGATTGAAAAATCAGCCCTAAGTGTTACAAAATGTAATTGTGAACATATGAACACTACGTTTAACAATATGAAGTGACATGCAGGATATATCTCTCGCTTCATATTTCTAAAATTACAATAAACGAAATGGAATAGTTTTCTGCCAGTTAAGTCAAGCAAATTATAGCTTTAACTTATATGCAAAGCAACTAATACTATTTTGATAAACGCATAACATAATGAATGGTACACCAGCTTTACTGGTCATAAATTGTCGTTTAAATGTGAATGTTGTAATATTTAAGCTCTTCTAGTACCCACGGAAGACCAGCGTCGTGATGCCAATCCAGTACCTCGATATTATGCTGAGTGGGAGCCATTTCAGGGCCACTAGTTTTAAGTTTTTCTTTGTTATGCATCTACTTATTGTTTTCTTTGTGTGGCAATGAATAAATGCTTTTATAATTATTATTCCCTTTACTTATCTTTTTACATATTAATTTACATTTTTAAATATTTTCTAAAAACAAAACAAACATTTAAAAATATAAAAAAATAGGGGTCCGCCGGCATCGGGACCAGGGTCCAAACTACCGGTGATTAGGGCTCCAAAGACCGGAACCTCCTCACAATGCGTGCCGTATCGAGGAGAACTGCCTTCTGAATCAGGCCCTTGATCCAGCCGCCTAACGAGAGCCTCATGAGATAATGATCGAGGCTCTTGGCCATCAGGCCGTATGAAGAAATTAAGAAGATCAGTCTGGTCTGGTGCCTAATATTTTTTTTAGAACCATGCAGATTTAGGTACATGATAAATAACCCAGCTATTATTTGGGTGACAAATTATGAGGAACATACCTTTTATCTTGTATACCAATTGACAATAATTTGGTAAAATTTTCGGTATAAATACTTCAAGACATTTGATTAAATTGTTTTTTTTGATGAAACACGTTTGTAAAAGATCTATTGTGGCAGAATACATAACTGCCAATATAAATTATGTTATTGCGAAAATATCTAAATTATCTGTGACATCATATGAAAATCCGAGCATGATTGTGTAGCAGTGCTATTGTAGTCCCGAGGTCAGCCTGACAACACATTTACGACCAGAACAATTAGATCATTTGACTGCTGGCAATAGGCTGTTCAAAGCACCGAACGCCATAATGAACTGTATTCAAAAGGCAGTAGAAGTTAAACATTACGTCTAGAAAATTATTAACAAACAATTATGGACTAAACCAAATCGCATTGTGGTTCATATTGCGTACGCCAAATGGTTCAAATTGTTTTGAAGTTGTTCCATTGATTATGTCTTTAGGTTAATTTGCTTATGGCTTGTTTTGCTTACCTTGAAAAGCTTTTAATGCTACGATGGAAACGGATCTGTTAATGTTTTAATTGATTTACTAATAGTGTGAAAAACGGTAATTGTACCCCTAGGATTAATCTAATTGGACTGTTGGTAGACGGAGATCCTGATTCTTAGAGGCATGTGTTTCATTTAGCAAGGTACGTCTCATTTGTAGGAAACGTACTTTGGTTGACTACAGTTGATCTCATTGTACATCTGAACTCAGTGCAACAGTGATACAAATGATGATGTTAGTCATTTACACTTCGTCATCAGCTTATTTTATGTCCCCACTGCTGGGGCACGAGCCTTGCCTATTGATGGATAGGGAGTGACTACAGTTGATCTCATTGTATATCTGAACCCAGTGCAACAGTGATACAAATGATGATGTTAGTCATTTACACTTCGTCATCAGCTTATTTTATGTCCCCACTGCTGGGGCACGAGCCTTGCCTATTGATGGATAGGGAGTGACTACAGTTGATCTCATTGTATATCTGAACTCAGTGCAACAGTGATACAAATGATGATGTTAGTCATTTACACTTCGTCATCAGCTTATTTTATGTCCCCACTGCTGGGGAACGAGCCTTGCCTATTGATGGATAGGCAGTGACTACAGATGATCTCATTGTATATCTGAACTCAGTGCAACAGTGATACAAATGATGATTTTAGTCATTTACAATTCGTCATCAGCTTATTTTATGTCCCCACTGCTGGGGCACGAGCCTTGCCTATTGATGGATAGGGAGTGACTACAGTTGATCTCATTGTATATCTGAACTCAGTGCAACAGTGATACAAATGATGATGTTAGTCATTTACACTTCGTCATCAGCTTATTTTATGTCCCCACTGCTGGGGCACGAGCCTTGGCTATTGATGGATAGGGAGTGACTACAGTTGATCTCATTGTACATCTGAACCCAGTGCAACAGTGATACAAATGATGATGTTAGTCATTTACACTTCGTCATCAGCCTATTTTATGTCCCCACTGCTGGGGCACGAGCTTTAGCTATTGATGGATAAGGAGATCGGGTCATAAACCACCACGCGGGCCCAGGGCGGATTGGTGGTTGTTAGCGACTGCTAATGCAGCCGGGACCAACGGCTTTACGTGCCCTCCGAAGCACGGAGGATTTGTACTTAGTACAACATTAACCTTATAGTAGAGCGGCTGTCTTAGTAGTCTCAGTTTAGGTCCAGAGAGAAGCAGTATTTATTTACAAGTGTTATCTAATTTTAGATATCAATATAGCATAGCATAGTATTTAATTTTAAAATAACAATATCAATTAAGACAACATTTGACTTCGCCCACTTAGGCACTGCGTAGTGACTCGTTTTTTGTTATAACACTCCTTTTACGGAAGTAAGCATGACTCATCTGTGTTTGAGCCTTAAACTTGGATTTAAAACGCAAAGCTTTCTAACGTCTCTCAATAAAAGAACGCATTTCTAACCGGTCGGTGGGTTTAATTCGGTTTAATGGGGCACGTATTGACCATATCGGTCTTATTGGTAGGTATACAATTTCTTCATTAGCAAAATATATTGGTCGTTTGCCAATCAAATTTCCGTCGCCCACCAATACCACTTCTGCTGAAAACAGATCAAACTTTCTTATACTGCAGGGGAAAATGCGAAGTTGTTTGTTTTTCACTTTCCTTTCTAGATACCTAAGGAAAACTCCAATCAAGCCAACTTGTGTTAACATATTTCTGGAAGATTTGTTGCTGAGGAGCTGCTCATAGATCAGCGAACTCTATACAGAAATGGCTTTTGGACCTGAAGTCTTCCAGCGGTCGTCCTGCGCAACTGTTGAAAATGACAAACGCCTGCTCATTTGTAGTCTTAATTGCATTTAAAAAAGACAGCTCAATGCGCTCCATTGCGCAAAACGATCGCTGAAATTTTATGTGTATTGAAATATCTAGACCTTATCTAGAGTGACCTCGAGCCACCTGATGGGGTCATCACCGCCCATGGATATCCCAGCATCCGGAAGTTGCCTATGTTAACTCGCTTGTATTATCGCGAATGTGCAGATTCCTAGGTCTAGGAAACTTATAGTATAGGTAGGTACTGATAGTGTGCTTCCTGTCTCCCAACAAAGGAAGCATATCATGTGTAACTCTAGGATCACTTAGTAAGTACAGGCTAAGCCAGTTTAGATTTCGTAGCGATCAGTCTACGGTGATCTTGTTGTTGTTGTTGTTGTTGTTGTTGATGATGATGATGATGGTGATAATGATGGTGATGATAATGATGATGAATCAATTCTTAGCCATAGACCCTGGAGTACAATGGCACATTTAACATTGTATTGTGTACCAAGGCGCTTGCTTTGTGTTCACTGGATCGCTATCATCATTTTAAAGCATTGTTCTATTTTATGTGCAAGAGTACATACAATTTCATTAACTTAACTCCCTATATAAAACCAATAACACGTTTGACAATGAGTCGAAGGAGACTTAAAATTTCAAAAGCATTCGATAGGATGGCAGCCCGTCAATAAGGGCCATCAGGGTCACATGGCCTTGACCTGGCTTGTATGGCCTGTATGGACACAAGCTTGAACAAGTGGCGATAGATTTTGCAGTTCTCCAAGGGTCAGTGTTCTTGTCAACATTTCATAATTGATCAAAGAATTGATTTGACATTACAGACGGGCCAGTTTTATCAGATTTAATGCTTCTTTATCTTTATTTTTATTTATTCATTTTAGGAAAACGAATAGCTTATATATAAATAATTTAGTAGCTTAATTTGTATCATAGGAAAAATCATGCCTTAAATAGTTCTCACTTGTAGTTATAGTAAGTATATTAATTTAATTTAGTGTAAGAGCAGAGATCATCTTTAGGACATTTCTGCAATTTGTACGTATACAAAAATAGTAATGTTATAAAAAGACCACACAGTTTTATTTTCTCTTCAATCCTTATTCCGACAAACCAACATTTTACGGTGACTACATCGTAAAATTAACATACAAACTAACTATTACCACTATTACGTCATTTGTAACATATCGTTACTCAAACCAAAGTCATGGTCCCCGGAGTTCAATGGCACATTTACATTGTATACGAAGGCACATGCTTTGTGTTATATTGGATCGTTATTATCATTTCAGAGCATTTTGTTCTGTTTTAGGTGCAATATATTTTTTTATTCATTTACATGTTGAAAACCTTTCACTAAATGTAATACCTAATTATGCTGATGGTAAGCTTACGTGCGCACAGCACGTACGCAGTTTACTGAGAAGATAGCCGATCTTTTGGCGCACCAGTGCCATTCCGACTAGCAATGGTCGCCATGACCGAAATCGGTCGGACCAATCATCATCATCATCATCAAACATATAACACCAATTACAATTTTGTTAATAAACCGCTTGCATATCTGTAGGTCCTATTTCCATTCCCGGGTCAGACAAAGTACGTTCCGGATTTTTGGATACATAACCCGGGTTGTTGTAGCGATTCCTTCAATTACGGAGGCCTTTACCCAGCTGTGGGACATTATGTAGATAATTATTTTACTTTTCTTGTGGTCGTATTTTGATAAATTCCTACAGGTGCCGGAGGGTTAGGTTTAAGCTAACGAGTTGCCCTTAAAGGCCATTAAAATGCGGGCGATATTTAAACGTCACCTAACGAATAAAGGGCAGGAAATGTCGACGCTTGCCGGCCCGGCCTCTTGATTAACGCGGGTTACAGCTGCAGATAAACAGGTGAAGTGATACTAAGTGATACTTGGGAATGCGATGTAAGAGCAGAGATTGCTAGCACCCCGGATGAAACGAAAAATGCAATAATTTTTTGGAGTTGTTAAAAACTAAACGGCCCGAAACCGTGAAGCAAATAAGTTCGAAAATAGAACTCCTTACTTTGAAACTGCTGCCTCATATGCGCGATCTTCATATGTTTGCAGGTGGTTCGCACTAATCTTCGAAGCCAACCCATGTAGGTATAATAGGTAATTCCAATATCTGTACATGGGCCGTGGAACAAATTAGTTTGAAAATCGAAATGCATTGTAAAACTCTTTGCAGCAAAATTTTTGCTTCACTTGCGTGATTTTTATTTGTTTGCACTAATCTTCGAAGTCAACGCATGTGAGTAGGTACCTACAGGGAACTTTAATATATCATCTGATCTTCGGTTAACGGGCCGTGAAGCAAACAAGTTCGAAAATCGAACTGCATAGTAAAACTCTTTGCTGCAAAACTACTGCTTCACTTGCGTGATCTTCGTTTGTTAGCACTAAGGTTAGCACTAATCTTCGAAGTCAGTTGACTTCGAAGATTAGTGCTAACGTATATAGTTATATACCTATAATGTTCCTTCAATATATCATCTGATCTTCCGTACACGGGCCGTAGAGCGTGAAGCATGTGTCGCCCGATCAAACCTGACGGCGGCGGCGGTCATTAATTATGGCTCGCATGCAGGGCCGTCTGTTGATTCTGTTAGATTGTAATGACGTCAGCTTATCTTGGGCGATGTCAGTTGATTCGGTAAGTTGATGCCGTTCCTACGCTCATGCAATGGTTTTGGCACATACGTTCGATCTCGAACTGGCATGAATGAAAAGTATGTTTTAATTTAAAACGGGGAAGCATTTGGCCTTTATTCCGCCGGATAAGTAATAATTGATGGTGAGGTAAGGCCGAAGATGAAACATGATGAATGACATCTCCCGTTATACTAAAATACTGAGGAACTAGTTACCTTATCTTTAATTGTCGGTACACCACTAACTGCTACTAACATTATTGTTATGGCGAAAGTCTTAGAAAAGAGGGTTGGTATTAGGTCCTTACCTATGAAATTGACGTTTTGTATGAAGATTTTTTATAAATTTATATTTTTCATACTAACGTTTTTTTTAATTTTCTTAGCATCTATTTATGTTAACACTATAAAAATTGTAGAGTGCTGTGTTTGTACTTGCTAAATATAGCAGACATTAAAAAGAAAAAAAATCAAGACCCTTCAAAGCTACAATGAAAGAAAAGGTCAATTCCGCGAACAAAAAAAGAAGTCAATTTAAAAAAAAATATTGGGCGATAAAGATACAAAATGAATAATCATTGTTATTACTGAAGCCTAAGTAACATAGTCCTAACTAAAGGTGTAAAATAACATTGACAACCGGTATTGACTTTTAGAAATAATACACCTATTAATAAGTGAGAAAAAAACGTCAATTTCATAGGTAAGGACCTATTACTAGTCGTAGGCTACCCAGATTCAACATTACTACAAGTGCTTAACTTGCAAGATCAAATTGAGCGATAAATAAAGCATGGTAAACGCAAAAATAACAATTTAAGCATTGAAAAAGTGATACAAATAACCGTCGCGTATTAAAATTACGCGTCGTACTCATTTTGCTCTTACCCCGTACGTAATAGGGGCTGTATTCCCAATGCCACTGTCACACTCTCCGCGCTCGTAAGTACAAGCCGGTACTACTGGTGCTTATACATTCGTCTGGCACAATTACGGCGAAGTGTGATGGCGTTACATGGTCGTTGCGTGAAAAACCCACTAGTTAATTATCGTCATTACAGCTGACAATTTACAAGCGGGTCGGTCGGGCGTGATGAGTTCAAATAATTTACCCGCCGCTCTATAATGGAGGCGTGATGTGAGTTTATGGTACCACAGAACCAATTGTTCCGTAGTTTGTAGTTTTTGTTTCTTAATTTAATGACATTGTGCGGTTTGTTAATTTAGGCAGTGTCGAGTCGAGGGAGAGAGTTGTTGTAGTTGTACAATATTTTCGTTGTTTAGTAATAGATCACCTAAAATTCCTAAGATACCTAAAAGATGAACTTTTTTTAACGCGCTAGACGCGGATGGTAATGTAGAGCTCTACGCTCTACCGCCTCCCTATCCAGGTTTGAAGGCCTCAACAGCGATTCGAGAAAGGTAATATCCACTAAAAACCACTGTACTTCATCTAATTAATGTTGCAAGGGTGAACCGTGATCACCGTCAAGCATTCTGCTCGGTGTCTACCCGGCAACGGCCTGCCGGAGAAAGCACGCCCGAGGAAGTCAGGGCGTGTTTTAAACGTTTGAGGCACTCGAAGTTTAATGGTTCCCCACCCTTAACCGTCACCTCAGCAACGGAGGACTAATTAAAGTGGGCAAAACGTTGCCTCCGTCCCACGATCCATTTACCTACGCCGTATTGGATTTGCGTGGAGAGCTCCTCCTTGTACCTATAAAGATGACCTAAGGTTGTTGCAGTATCTAGGACACCTCAAAACCTATTTTTGATTTGATAAAAAAAATAATTTTATTGTGAAGTTATTGATAACAAATTGCTTAACTCATATCTTCATAGTTTTGTTGAGTTTGCTTATGCTAAGGTAGTTTAGTGTTGGGAGAAATTTAAATTTTACTTTACTAGATCTATTATTTTAGGAAATCTCACCAAAAACCATATTCGATAATTGACCAGCTAAACAATAATCAAGTGTTCTACATTTTAAATTATCTCCAAGTACGCACAATTGGTTTCAATTACATTAAGTCTGACGGCATGGAAAACCCGAAACACTCAATACGAGTAGAATTAACGACTTACTAACGCTACCATTAGCAATTTCTAAAACTAGAAACGTATTCTAGCTTCCACCTGCGTTTATGCCCGCGTCTCTTTTAAAAATATATCTTATGCAAGCAAATGGCCTTCATCTCACTTGATATGATGTGATGATAAGGCCAAAGGTGGAAGCGCACTTCACTCGGAATCCTCAACTACTGAGGCACTGGTTATCTTATATTTAGCTGCCGGAACACAACAATGCTACAAACATTGATGTTAAGGCGACATATCTATTATATTAACACGTGAAGCAAAAACTATGTACCCCTTTTTTACGAAAATTGCGCGGACGGAGGAGTACGAAATTTCGCACACTTATAGTTTATTTAAAGAAGGTTATCCGAATATTAATATTTTTTTAAAATTATGCATAAAAATACATTAAATCAATAAAACAAACATTACACACATGTATTTACCATGTATTTGACAAACACGCTTGTATTTGACACACACGTAAGTACTTATACTCTTTTCAAAAATTTCAAAAATGGAAGAGGAGCGGCCGAAATCTGTTAATGCCAATACAAACTCACATTCTATCTTTTATAATTTTTCATTGCTTAGGATACAATTCGTGCAGCCTTAATAAAATTACGGTCGATTTTCGACCACTGGGCGACCACTAGTTTAGGTAAAATGATGGTAGCTAGCCAGGCGGACAAACAAGCTAAAAAACTATTGGTAGTTGGTAGATAAACAGACCGAGTACGGGACCTCTGGGTCTAAACCGGGGGTCGTAACCTTAGACTATAGAGGCGATTATAACAGTTTTTTATATAATTTAGCTATCAAACAAGCATAGCAACCTGATAAAACGTACGTTTGCAACACCGAGGCCAGGGTTTCAAGCGCGTGTCAAGTCCAACCAGAAGCTTCAGTTTTTATGACATTGTAACCTGTAATTTCACTGGATCTTATACTCTTCAATCCAGAACACGGGATATCAAAATAATGATGTTTCGCGGCAAAAATATTTATTATACTGGTAAAAGTTTAATGTCTCAAAAGTCTTTAACGTCTATAAACTTTGTATTTGACCGGGAAAATAATAGCCAGTAGACTTTCAGGTCCTCTAATTTTGTCCTGTCTCAAAAATCCCGTCAATCCGTTGCTCCGTTGTGACGTGAATGAAGGACAAACAAACACACATCATAGTTGTTTATAATATTAGCTAGGACAACGGAATGGACTGCAATAATGTTAAAATAACAATTAATGGCAAAACTATGGTTTTTATAGGTTTACTTACATACCGCACTCAAAGTTCGCATATTAACATTTGAGATAGCTTAGCAATTTTATTTGTATAATTATAAACTAGCACTATTCCCGCAACTTCGTCACCATGGATGTCGTATTTTTCCGTACAAAATTCAATACTTTGATTTCCAAATAAATATAGATATAATAAAAAACGTTTAAAAAGAATTATAACTATGTTCCTTGCCCGTGTAAGGAATGTGGCGTTCTATCAGTGAAAGAATTTTTGCAATTGGCCTATTATTTCCAAAGATTTACACTCCTGAAACAAACAATGTCGCAAAATTTACCTGTTTATTGATAGTATTTATTTTCTAATTACAACGGTAAATAAAAGGCATTACAGTAAATAGTAATTACCAAAGGAAAACAAAAATACAAATACAAACAACAATTCGCAAACAGGTAGACTCGCATAAGTCGTTCTTGCAAAACATTGTGTTTTTCAGTGTAAAAAATCAGTAATTGGTGTCGTAAGCACCTTTTTGGGTAAGTGCTCAGTCTTCATTAACGTTAATTGACTTCCTAAGTGCGGAAGTCAGTCTATCGTGTTCTAGACTATTAAATATTTTAGGTTGCGTGTACGTGTTTGATTGCCGAAAAATAATATACTTATTTATGATTCAATTGCCGATATATTGAAATTATGGTAACACACGAAATCATTTATTATTAATAAAACCGGCAGTTCGGTTTAAATGATACATTTCCGAAGTTTATAACTATTTAATAACAGCAATAGTCGAGGAAATAAATTGGTTTACAAAAACAACGGTAACAGGTGAAAAAAAGTAAAAATATTCAAATTGTTTGTTTGTTCCATAAAGGTATTATACCAACGGAATAATAACTTTATGGTTTGTTCTTACTTACAAATGGCGCGTTGCCTTAAATAGGCTGAATCGCGATATGAGATTGTTTTAGATCGTGCAATCCTACTAATCCTAGTAATATTATAAATGCAAAAGTTTGAGTGTATGTATGTTCGTATATTTGTTGCTTCTTCACGCTGCAACGGATGGATGGATTTGGATGAAATTCGGCATACAGATAGTTTAGTTTATAACCTGAAATAACACATAGGATACTTTTTTATCCCGATATTCCCACGAGAACGGGAACCACGCGGGTGAAACCGCGAGCGGCCGCTAGTATTTTTAATAAATGCTTGTTAGCTATAACAGTGCTCTGGTCCTTTATTAAGATTAGTGGGTACATAGTTACTTAGTAGTAAACAATTGTTTCATATATCACCTTAAACTCAAACTGCCTTACAAATAAACAAAGTTCTCTTTGATCTTCTTCTTTTTCTTTGAAATAGTTATTCCGTGTTTTGTTTCTGTTAAACGTCATTTCAAATTAAAGTAAAAGAGACAAAACACGGAATAACTATTTTGAGCTTATTCTTTGTTTATTTGTAAGACCCTTAAATATAATACAAAGTTACTAATAAGGAAATGGGTAATAATATTTAAGAAAGATTTTTTGAGATTTGTTTAACCCGGGGAGCGCACAGTTGGGTTTAAATGACCCGCGACATTTTTAAGCGTGGGTATATTTCCCAGAAATATTGGGTGACGTTGCCGTACTTCTCAGTAGCTGGAGTTAACTACCCCTTCTCATTTCATACCGCTATACAGTCGGGTTGCGCTTGCATCGGTGGATATATTTGGCCAAACGGCAGAAAGGGTAAATATGACCCAACCATACACTCAATGTCGTAGTATTGTGCCATATTTAAAAAAAACAGTATTTTTTTGTCTTTTTATTTTCTTGTTTTTTTTTGCGATATTTACGAAATGAACCGGGAAGAACTCGAAAGGCAGCGGATTTTAGCCGTTTTACAGGAGTCGGATTCCGAAATCGAAAACATTTCGTCTGAAAATGAAGAGGAGCAAGATCATCTGAGTTATCGCAGTAATTACAGTGGCACTTACCAAGACGCATCTAACGACGATAGTGATAATGAACCTTTGGGGGTATTACAGCGAAAAAAGATATCAAAACCAATCACACTTGTCGGAATGTTGCTATAAGACAGAAGTTGTTAATTTTTGTTACTTTCACATACTTTTAGTTTATTTTTAACTAAAAACATGTTTAATGATTAATTTGTTTAAGTTTATCAAAAATCCCAATAATTATAGACAATTAATCAATTAGTAACTATAATTTGCCGAAATTCCTTTACATATTCTAATTACATGTTTTTTTTATATGGATCATTTTACCCAACCCGACAGTCGAGTCGGTGTTACAATTTGCCACTGTGCTAACGCTGGGTTAATGGTACATGCCCGAAATAGCTTCTATATCTATTTTTGTGGTGCAATCATCGACATTTTTTTTGTTGTTGTGTTGTATAGTATCTATTTTAAATAACAATATTTCACATTTAGTTGCATTAGGAACTGCTTGATCATCTGGCCCTGAACTTTTCAATATATCACTGTCAGTCAAATGGCAGTTGATGCTTAAACTCAATTTACTTTTGTTGCTCTTTAAATTGCATTTACGACATTTTGTTACATAACCACTTATAGGCTATTGTAGACGTTTTTGAATGGCAAGGTTAAGCCCTTTTGGTCGATGGATATTTGTGGTGGCTATTAAAATTAAGTGAAATGAATCTGTGCAAGGAAGTACTAGCTAAATTAACTTCCGGAATTATTTGAAAGTAATTGGATATCGCATATCAATTAATTGTCAATACGATGTATAGCAATGTCACGTCTATTTGTAAGCTATGATATTAGGTCATCATCATCATCAGCCTACACACGTCCACTGCTGGATATAAGCCTCTCCAAGAGCACGCCACCGAGCACGATCCGCGGCTACTTTCATCCAGCTCTTGCCAGCCACCTTGCGAAGATCGTCGTTCCACCTAGTCTGAGGGCGTCCTACACTACGTCATTAGGTAGTAGTAAGGTTTTTGTAGAAGTATGGTTGTGCAACTTGTGTAGATATAGTGCCTTACAAATAAATAAAGAATAAACTTCGAACCTCTCGACGATCTGGTGAAGGTCGCGGGAAGCCGCTGGATGCGAGCATCACAAATTCGGTCGTTGTGGAGATCCTTGGGGGAGGCCTTTGTTCAGCAGTGGATGACTTTTGGCTGAGATGACGATGATGATGATGAAGCTCCGAATAGTTATTCCGTGTTTTGTTCCTGTCATGTAAATGTCATGCCAAATTAGAGTAAAAGAGACAAAATACGGAACATCTATTAGAACGTTATTCTTTGTTTATTTGTAAGACGGATAATGTTTTTACTGCTTAGTATATCAAAGACATGACGACGTTTCGGTCAATATGTGCTGGACTCAAACAAAACTCGTCAACGTCTTATTTAGAATGGAACGCGATATTGATATAAGTTCGCATAAAATTAAATTCTTCTCTATTAGTAAAATAAAACCGAGTAAGTATAACATTAACAAACAAGTGTATGCAATGCATGAAGCATATCGCACTTGATTTATTGTAGCAGAAAAGCTATAAGCAATGCATATGCAATGCAATGCATCATTAGACTTGCAATCTCCGCGTTATAGTCCTTACTAATAGGTATTATGGATGCAAATGCGTTTGTTTGTCTTTCCTTTATGTCAACACGGATTTTTTTGGATAGTGTTTTTGATTGCCTCAGACGGCATTTTCAGTGTCATCGGACTCTTTTGGGGGCGGCGAGAAATCTAAAGGGTTTCTCAAGCAGGGTGAAGCGAAGCTTCTCCAGAGGTTTTCTAGAGGGAATAGCATCACGTCCACGTTCCCTACTAGATTCTCCGAGGGATTTGGAACGGATCGGTGCCTAAACGTAGCATGGGATTAACGTCGTTTTTGTCACTCAGACTTTTAGAGGTCTCAAAGGTATCAAAGACAACTTTTTGTCCCGGTCAATGTAATGTTCCTGAAGACACCCAATGTATACTTACTATTGTGTCAGACCGAGCTTCACGCAGGTGAAGTCACGGGCGGAAGCTAGTTATCTGTTAGACTTAATAACTTTGTCTTATTTAAATCAGTAGGTACAAGTATTGACTTCAAATCATTTCCGTAAACTAGGAATTCTTTTGAATATTTATGAAAGGTATAAGTTAATATTAATGAATACATTTGGGCCAACATTTCTGGAAATGGAATTAATATAAAAATTTAAACTATTGGAGGTCTGCCTATGACCCTGCAAAGGATACCAAATAGCATTAAATATGTGTATGTGACAAAATCTTATGTAATCTTAAGGCAACTTTTATTGACTGCATAGAGGTGATCATTAATTCCACTATTTACACGGTATGGGGTAATATGGAGATTACGTGAGGTCGAAACTTCAAAGTGTAAAAACACAAATAAAACAATTATATCGCTTTTGTTTATTCTCTTTTGCGATTCAAATCGCATTTATATTTCTCTGACATTGAACTTGCCGTCCCAAAGGCGACAACATGACTTTATCGTTTTAGTATTCATCTAACCGTTGACATTTCGCCAACCCGTTTACCTAAGCTCGTAGCACTTGTGGTGCAGTGATCTGCACCTAAGTGCTTTGGCATTTACAATGTAAAGCTGACAGCGACAGTTGTCGCTGGGAGATCTTGTTCAAACGGCATTTGTTTGAGAATTCATGGACTGGTCTAGATTATATTCAGCTCCCCTAGATAAGTGGCATAACGCTAATAGGCCAACAAAATTGATTGACTTTAAGTTAATTTCATACGACAATCTTTCTATTCTACTTTATGCCACATGATTAGTGTTGTGGAACTTTAGCACAGTAATTTTATTTAGTCTGTAGTCTCAGACTACTGTCTATTGTCAGTTTTTTTATTAATCTCGATGACATCAACTGGTATTCGTTTCTGCTATTTTAAAACGTTTACGGTGTGTATCAGTGGCCTTATTATGGACTCATTTTAGACTAAAAAAAATAAAAAGCTATAAAACTTTCCTTACACTCACACCAATTATCTAGCCCAAGAGAAGCTTCGTTATGAAACTCGTTAAAAACTACTATCGACTATTTTGACATTGGCATTATTTTGTACTTACTAATTGGTAAAGATTGCAAACCCGAGTCTACTAATGAGGAACTAGCTTTTTTTTCTACATAAAAATAACACAACCATGCAACTAAAATATTAGTTGCAACAGCAGACAGATGATGTCAGCTATCCATGCGGACTTAAATCAATATACTACAAACCAATCAGAGCATAGTACCCTAAGATATAAGAAAAATGTGCTATCTTTAAAATTAAAAGCACATTTACTCATGTGATTAGAAGTATGTTCGTTCCGTGGAGTATCTTGTAGCCGCATGACATCGAAAACTTTATTATGATTCTCAATTTATTTAAATGTTTGTTTTTATTTTTTTATATGTTGGATGTTACAATATAAACGATCGTTTTGTTTCGCTTTGTGACTAACAGGATGTCTCGTACAGTCACGATCCTAACCTTTAAAATGGATCAGTGGATAAAGTATATCATTACGTTATATTCTCACTGCAACCCAGAATTCCGAATTGGAGAAATATTAAAAAAACATATCTGAATCCTTTATTGTACATTAACCTTTTTACCGCCAACAACTTCTATAGAAGTTCGAGATTTTCGTGCCGTCCACGCCAGCACTTCTATAGAAGTTCTTCTTTGTACCTACTTTATTAAAATACATTTATACGTTGGTGTACAGCGGGACATCGCGTGCAGGATAGTTGGGCGGTGAAAAGGTTAAAATTACAGTCTAAACTACATTACATAATAAATAACAGTGAATTATTATTTTAAATTAATTTTAATGATACATGATTACCTGTAGGTACTTATATAGGTACTTGCATATTAATTATCACCAAGAGTAAGATTTTTTTAGTTACTATTATTTTAGTTTTCTTAGAAAGTGGAAGGGAAAGGGGAGTTAACGGACATGGCTCGAAGGACCATAAATTTCTCGCCGCTCTTAAATTCGGTTACGCTGTTAAAGCCATAGGCAGCCAACAGTGAAATCTTTCCTAAACATAAACAGTTATACACCGGCCGATTACACTAGGTTTCCTATGATAAATAATACTGTTTATTTTAATAGGGACCTCTAAATCACCAAGGTCATTCTAACGTGATTATAATATTTGTTTTGGCGCCGCGACGGACGTGCCAGGTTTTTCTCGAGTTCAAGGTACACTTTCTAACGACGTCAACGCAAAAAATAACCGAAACATCATAAAAAGGTCTAAAGTCTAATAACTTGCAACGAGACGGTTCACACTCTAATCGATTCATTTACCGCTATCAATCTTAGATTTGTTTAAAAAAATCAAAATTCAAAATAATTACAAGTTTAGGCTACAAATAGCTCTTATGAACGTCATTATGCCATTGGTACGTAAGTCTACTCTGGGCAGGAGACCTTGTAGTCGGAAGAACCGGGTACTATTATTTATTCTGTGGAACCGGCAAGAAACTCAGCAAGTGTCAAGCTCTTTTCTCCCTTACAGCTTAGAGCGTCAAATATATTGGAAAATTTTGTTGTAGGCACAGAACAGTTAATTATTTATCTATTCCGCGGTTGTAGGTACTGTTGCGTTAATGTTCTATATTTTAAAATGTTTTTGTTTTGTTTAAGTATATAATTTTTAAAGCAAATTTTGTTGCGAAAAAATTACAAAAACACAAATGTTGGGAGAGCACCTGACCCGGTATGTCTGAAGGGTGCAGGTTCAAATCCTGCTCGTGGAAATTTTTTCAACATTTGTGTTTTTGTAATTCTGTATTTTGTCGTAATACTCGTATTAAGTAATGTCTGTCCCACTGCTGGGCAAAGGCCTCTATCATTGAAATTAAGCCTACTACAATTGATGGGTTACTCACCACGCTTGCAGAGTGCGAGTTGGTGATCACAAACCCGGGCTAAGCATCGAAAAATCCGAATCACACTTTGCCCGACCTGAAGACACAAGACAAGAATTGAACCCGGGACCTTCGGGTATCGGGCCGAGCACTTTGCAACTCGGCCACCGAGGCGTTATTAGGTGAGGTGTGTAAATAGCCAGTATACTATCCCACTGCTGGACAGTCATAATTGAAAAGCTTCTATTAGGTAAAATCCATGTAATAAGAAAACAAACTTGAATATAGATACAGTCAACAGCAAAGGTAACTGATGATTGGTCAAGTTATAAAATATGAAATCAGTATGAAAATCAAAACTTTTTAAACGCATATCGAAAAACCTTTAAGTGTCTACTAGTACCTGCAGACTTTGACTGTAGTTATAAAGAAAATACCGACTTACACTATCGAAACTTAATTTTGAAATCTAGTAAACATCATCTACTTTTGCTGTTGACTGTACCTACTGATTACGTCATGTTCGTCTAATCTTAAATAGATTTATTGGTTTCTAAGTTTGAGCGTTTATACAGAATGTACGCGCGTTTATTTTACATAATATTAGGTATCATTTTATACTGACATTTTCTTTCACTCTTTGCAACCCCTTGCCCTGGTCCTCATCATCATTATCATCAGCGTATACTAGTCCACTGTTGGACATAGGCCTCTCCAAGTGCACGCCACTGAACACGATCCGCGGCTACTCTCATCCAGGCTCTTGCCGTATTAAGTATATACTGTTGTAATTCCCTTAAATTTTCATATTTTGCTCGTTTGGTAGTAGGTACTTACCTACTTGTATTTGTTGACTGCTCAATGAATAAATAAATAAATAAATATCCTTTCGTAGTAGCTGTGTTGTAATAAATTATTATGGATTTTGTATTCTGATTGATTAATATTTTAATTTTTAACTAAATAGCTGACCCAGCGGACTTCGTACCGTTTTGACAGTTTTTATGACAACAGAACAAACAAATCGTATTTCTATTACTTATCATTAAGCATTTTTTTTTCTAGTAATAAATATAGACTATCGTCATCATCATCATCATCATCATCATCATCATCATCATCAGCCTATACTAGTCCACTGCTCCAGCAGTAACTATAAGGCGTGCACTTGAAGAGGCCTATGTCCACATAGGCCTCTTCAAGTGCACGCCACCGAGCTCGATCCACGGCTACTTTCCAGCTCTTCCCAGCCAATATAGCCTATGTAGCATTATAATGGTGAAAGATTTTTTTAAATCGGATCAGTAGTTTTTAAGTTTGTTCTTTGCTCGACCAACAAAAATACAAAGCTTACGTCTTTGTAATATTAGTATAGAGACTTAGACCTTTACTTTGACTTTAACCGAACTCGTTGTCCAAATCTCAGAATTCATAAAATAATTAGTATAGTACCTGTAAGTAATATCAAATTAAATTATGCGAAACATTTAGCTAAAAAGCCATAATAATACACTCAAGTCAAACGAGAAGCTGAGTTATAAAACGGGACCCAGATCGAAATTCTTTGTGTTGTTATGACGGAGTTCGGGCTCTCCGCAAGTTTTCAACACTCAACAATTTATAACTATTCACATCTTACAAGACGGGGCCGCAAGAAAAGGAGACTGCAGAAGATAAGTTTCATGAAAATGCGTTCGAGCAATGCACACATAGACAACCTCTCACGCACGCGGAATCTCACAACAGCCGCGCTCGGACTGTTCCGAGCTCCATGCAAGGGGTCTATGTGTAAGTTTTATTTTATTCAGGCTATACACCGTTTCAGACAAAGAAAAATATACCAAACCAATTGTCTTTGAATATGTAATAGTTGTCGGCCATTATAATTTTAATAATAAGTAAACTTTCAATAAAATCCATATTATTGCCTAATTCGACGCTCGCGCCATCATTCAGTCCCGAGCGGAACGCCTTGGAAATCTCACAGTCGGAAACGCTCGCCTTTAAGACGATACACTGAAAAAATGCCCCAACTTACGCCGAATAGTGTAAGACTAACGAATCTGAAATGTTGATATAGGTAAATGTCATGTCTGTATCTTGATTCTGCTAGCGCAAATACACGATTGTATAGTTTTGGCTCGATCATCACTACATAGTATAGAACAAAGTCGTTTCCCGCTACGCTGTCTGTCTGTCCCTATGTATGTATGCTTAGATCTTTAAAATTGCGCAACGGATTTCGATGCGGTTTTTTTTAATAGATAGTGATTCAAGAGGAAGGTTTATATGTATAAAACATGCATATAATTGGACCCGGTAGGTGGCGCTGCGCTGCCATAGGGTTTTATAGGATACTGGTGTTCACTCAAGCGGACGAAGTCGCGAGCGGGCCGCTAGTTATAATATATTTACTAAAACTACTAAAATCACTATCGTTGAAATTACAACAAAATTACTTAATATATATGCTTGGAAACAACATCCATATTAAACTAAATTAAAACCAATTTAAAAAAAAAAAATTTTTTAGATTCTGTTAATTTGTGAATTCTGTTAATTCAGAATTGTCGCAGGCGTTACGTATTTTCGACCTTATGACTGCGAATGTAAGGATCAGCTTATTTGAATGTTTACAAATCGAGGTGACTTCTTAAGCTTGCCTTCTGGGTCTTCTTATTTTGTAACGGCGGTTCAGAAAATTGTTTGCAGAAACGCGGTGTGATGGCACAGTGATGGGCTCGTTTGATCTATCTAGTTAGCTAGCTATGTTTTTATTATGTTTCTTTGAAGTAAAAGATTTTAAAAAACAAGTTGTTTATAGAATAAATATATTGTAGATTTCTCGAAATGAACGTATGAACTATCATTTGGGCGGTATTTCATGTTTTGTTTTATTGCTATTCTTAGTTTTTTATGTTAAGTTTAGTTCTAGTCTGGGCATCTTCGGAAGACCAGCGTCGTAGCATTACTAAGGTGCTATGATACATGCTGAAAAGATGCCTTTTCAGTATCATATGGCATGTATCTTAAATTATGAATGCTTTGTATACAATATTTACCACTCTTCATCTCAGAGAAAGGGGGAACGGCTGAAAACCAGCGCTGAGAAAATCTCAGTAAAAGCTGAGCCATTCCCTTTTGCCTCTGACCTTGTGTTACTTTTCTATGTATTTTTTGTTGTAATGTTTTGAGGCAATAAATTATTTTATTAATTCATTATTTTTATTATTTCGAAGGTCGCATTTTCGTCTCGTGATTTCATTAAAAATACCTATTTCAACCTGTTACGTAGATTTGTAAACCTTTGTCGTAGTCGTGTACGACTACCAGTGTTTGTTGCGTGATTGTGAATTGTTGCTTATGACAGCCGGATAATATTGTACAGACCCGGGTAAGTTTGGGCCATAATAGATGTTACTCCCAGCACGGCGATAACAACAACTTTTTATTAGACTAGATAGTGAGTTTGGAACATGTTAGGGACATGAACATAGAAAATCATGGTCGCCTCAGCCAATATGGCGCTATAGAAATCCCGGTAAGATTGTCGGTCGAGTACTTCCTTAGTATTTAAAGATAAGTACTCATTTGGGTGGGGAGACGTATGAGTTAAAATAACACTCACACAGATGCGCACGCACACACTCTCACACACACACACACACATACACAAAATGAAATTATATTAGCATTTGTTTTTACCTATTCTGTTAAAATTCTGTTAAAAATTTTCTTTTCAATTTCATTTTACTCCTAATCCTAATGAATAATTTTAAGAAAGAAAACTTAAGAACAATCTTAAGTTTTCTCGTCTCCTAAGGCATGTCTGTTACTCTTAGGATTGAACTTCTAATTATGTTGTATGCATGTAGTGTATTTATAAGATCTCAAGAAAGTTTAAAATTATTAAATAAATTATGTTTATTGTTGCAATGCCCTCGCAGGGCCATGTTTGGGACTAAATACTGTTTAAATACCTGTGACTATAACTAAGCTAGGCGTTACAATTTTTTTGTAAATTGCAATTTATGTTTTCAGAATGTTTTTGTGTAATTACTTTGTTGGTTACTCATTAATAAAAAAATAAACAATTCTAATCCTTCAATTGAAGATCAAATTAAAGACAAATGATAGATAGCACATAAATAGCTGAAACAGATTTAATAGAAGTTTGACGAACTCACGCACAAAAGGAACAATATGATTACCATTTTGAGCTCATTTAATAAGCGCGAACAGAAAATGTGCGCCAAAATTGGATCGAAGTGGGCCACCATCAAACTCCGTCAACAGTAATAAAGCTTTGACTATCCGAAAGCCTTTATAAAACGAACATTTTAATTATAAAGCACTCTCTCGCACAACATTTCAACGAATTAACGTCAATTAGACCACGAATGCGCCACTAGAATTTATTTTAAAAGCATCAATTATTACTGATTTATGTTTCATTTAAATACAGTTTAAATGTTAGAACCGTGTATGCACTCTGTCAGTAAATAAGCTTAGCTCATGCACAATTTAAAAGCAATAGCCCTGCCCTAAAAGTTTTACAAAAACACAAATGTTGAAAAAAATTCCACGAGCAGGATTTGAACCTGCACCCTTCTTCTTAACTGATCTTTAGTATTTGTAAAAATATTATGATCGGATGTTAATGACGGTAGTTGTTGACATTGAATGGTCGCCTTTGGCTTTCAATGTAAAAAGTAAATAGTGTTGAATAATTTCAGCGGGCTGGTTAGAACCACGATAGCTCAATTGGGAGAGCACCTGACCCGGTATGTCAGAAGGGTGCAGGTTCAAATCCTGCTCGTGGAAATTTTTTCAAGATTTGTGTTTTTGTTATTTGTTCCCAACAAAATTTGCGTTTAAAATTATATAAACAAAACAAAAACATTTCTAAAAGTTTTTGTAATAATTGCATATTATTATACTCGTACTCGGTTAACTAGCAAATAATGTAAGTTGTAACGCGTCATTGCTTTGTTCCGGCAGTTCCGGACAAGATAGTAAGTACCTCAGCCACTCGGTGGCCAAATGGCAAAGCTCTCGGCCCGATACCCGAAGGTCCCGGGTTCAATTCCCAGGTCGGGCAAAGCGTGTTTCGGATTTTTCGATGCATAGCCCGGGTTTGTGATCACCAACCCGCATTTGGCAAGCGTGGTGATTAAGCCATTACCCATTAATTGTAGTGATGACTTGATTTCAATGATGGAGGCCTTTGCCCAGCAGTGAGACATTTATAGGCTAATATAACATTAAATCAAATTAATGTGTAAAATAAACGCTAGTAGATTCGTAAAAGTAGTTTAATTTCATTAAATAGGCTATTTACAGCGGTTGAGGAATCAGAGCAGTGTTCTTCCGTCTTCAGCTTGTCACTTACTGCTTATTGCTTCTCCATTGTAGTGCAAAAAACTGCCTATGTGGTCTAGTTGATAAGACCACCAATCTGAAACCCAGAGGTTCCGGGTTCGATGCCCAGCGAGGGGGTCCTGGTTCTATGGTTGTATTCGGTTCAGTTATTGGTAAGGTTTTTATAAGTCCGCCTGTGTCCTACCATTTTATTTTAATATGTCACCATAACAACATTTTTTGTAGCATTGCTGTGTTGTGACAGTTACAGATATGACAGCTCATTTTTCAGCGAGTGAGGAATCCGAGTAATCTTATTTCCTCTTCAGCCTATCCTTACGTTCCTTCTGAGATTCTTGTCAGCTATTCTCGATCAAAGGTTCTCCTATAACCGGAACTGGTGGTAGATTCAGTAGTTTAACTTATGCGATTTTTTTAGTTTTTTATTATTATTTAGATTTTACAGTTTTGACAATAAAGAGCCTTTAAGTTTAATATAGAATCAATGATTTGACTTTGAATAAGGTTCAATCGCTTCCACCTTACTGTGCAAAAACCCAACTTCGTTTCGCGGTAACTAATAAGTCCACAGCGCAGGATTAATTTTAACTAAAGCACGATTCGCGCGTGATATACGAAAGCCGATATAACGTCCTCTTTAATAACATGGTAACGTGTTAAAAGCTTATGCGTTTGCCGATATCGTGTTATACCACAATATAAGGAGATTGCAGAAGGTAAGCTTCAAACAAACGCGCTCGAACAACACACGCATAGACATCTCACGGACACGGAGCTGCACTCGGCAGGCTTATTGCTGGTATACAAACGCGCTCGAACAACACACGCATAGACATCTCACGGACACAGAGCTGCGCTCGGCAGGCTTATTAGCGAAAAAAAGCAACCAGTTGCTAATTGCACAAAGGCAACGAAACTGCTACTAGTTGCGGTTGCTACAATCGGTCGCTTTATTTTAGAGCGCCGTCGTGTGCCCCCACACTGACTGGCGTCTTTCGAGCGTCGGCGTCCGTCGGGCCGGTGTCTATGTGGCGTCGGTGCAGCGCTCGCGTGGCGTCGACGCGACGCCGCTGGCGCTGAGCGGCTGCCAAGCGCAGGCCTGACGTCGCGACAATGGCTTGACGTGGCGCGGCGTTTTCTATCAACAAGTAGTATGCACCACAGAATCCATTTTGTCACTGATCATACGACGCTACGACGAACGACGCTCCAAAGCAAAACAACGCTAGTACGACGCGACGCTGGCGCCGACGCGGCGTCAACCGGGCGCTCGGCAGCTGCTCAACGCCGGCGTCGCGTCGACGCCACGCGAGCGCTGCAACGACGCCGCGTGGACGCCGGCTCGACGCCGACGCTCGAAAGACGCCAGTGTGGGGGTCCTCAGTTCGTCAATCGCTCGCTTGTGGCGTTATCGACCTTTAACGTTCCATAAATGTGTTTCGGTAGCGATAGATTGTAATAATTGTCCTGCCGACTGTTCCGAGATTCGAATTCGTGCTAGGTCTAAGGCGATTAACACACTGCCACGCACCACGCTGCATGTTGCGTGTCGACGCACCTATGATTGATGATGATTGCATTTTCTGTGTGTTGGACTGTGCGTGTTTTCTATACAAACGGAGATACTTACAAGCAACGTTAGAACACGCATTCACACGCTAAGCTGCGTGATGCGTGGCAGTGTGTTAACTGCCTTTGCTCGAGCGCGGTATATGTTAAGTTTACCTTCTGGGCCTCCTTATTTTGCGGTTATACTGCATCCACGGGGCTCACGATAATGTGATCACGAATTTTCGGGGCCTTCACTACAATTTTAATGCAAAAGTCGTGCGGAGTTGAGAGCTAATGTATATTGTGGATGATAAAGCAATTGTTGTTTTTTTTGTATCCGAGGATGTTGATTAGCTCAGCCGATTGGCTAATTGTTAATTGCTAAATTATTTATTGAAGTTTGTAAATCAGTTCCGTGCAGGTCAGGTGGTAGTGTTTCCGCCAAAAACTTATAACTTAATAATGAAATATACGTGATGAAAAATTTTTGTACGCCTTTTTAATTGCGCGCAAGAAGGAGTGTGAGATTCGGCAAAGTTAAAGTTCATGTAGAGAAGGACACTCACTACATGCAGTGACGAGAGTACAGAAAGATAAAATATTATATTGTATAATCATGGTATATTCTTAATTAAGGATATATATTTTTTAAATTGTTTATTTTATAAATTACAGTTGAATAGTAAATGCGAGTAGATTCGTGAAAAGTTTTTAATTTTAATGCTATTTTCAGATGTTGTGTTCCACACTAAGTTAGGAAATAGTTCGTTCCTCTTTTCTCTACCATCTCTTACATCGGTTCAGAAGAGGAGCAATATACACTATTCCATTATTTATAGCTGCTTGAATATACCCTGGACTACTTCAACCCAATCGGTTTGTTTGACAGTGGCTTATAAATTTTGGTTTACTCATCGTTTACTAGTTCGTAAACAGGTATGGATTCCAAGATGTTAAGAAATAGACCGCCTGTTATTATAAAGCTTGTTATTGATTGATTCAAAACGTTACACTGAAGTATATTATTAACAAATTATTGTATAAAGCTATTTAGCAAAGCTGTTGCTCTAATTAGCTTTTCGTAAACAAATAAATACAGATAACATACTCGTTTTTTTTTCTTATTAAATGTAAGTTACATTTAGTCATTTATCTTACATGACGACCTCCTTGGTCGAGTGGTTTGTACACCGGTTTTCATGGTGTCGCTATCTCTGAGGTCCCGGGTTCGATCCCCGGTCGGGTCAATTTAGAAATTATTGTTTTTCTAAATTGTCACGGGTCTGGGTGTTTTCTATGTATAATAATTATGTATTTAAGTATTTTAAGTATTTTTATCCGTTGTCTAGTAACTATTTAACGAGTTTCATAACGAAGCTTCTATTGGGCTAGATAATTGGTGTGAGTGTAGAAAAGTTTATTTATTTATTTAAGTTATATAAATAAAACACATATACTTCATTAATAGATGATCAATAATGACAATAAAATTCAAAATTCAAAATTCAAAATCATTTATTCAGTTTAGGCTACAAGTAGCTCTTGTGAATGTCATTATGCCATCGGTTCGTAAATCTACTCTGGGCGGGAGATCTTGTACTGAGAAGAACCGGCAAGAAACTCAGCAAGTGTCCAGCTCTTTTCTCCCTTACAGCGTCAAAAATATTGGAAAATGCCCTATCATAGCAGAACACTTTCCATTACAAATAAACACAAAAAATATATATAAGACAATTACAACATGTAAAAAAACAAAATAAAAAATGTAAGTTAACAAATTTACATCAGATAATTATGTAAAGGTTTCAATTTCCACAATGTCATACAGCACCACTACAGTACTCTAGTAAAAGTCAAAAATTGTTTAGGTAAAACAAAGTCAAACTATAATTAATAATACTAAAAATAAGATAAGTATGCAAAAGCAGACCAGCCTCCACAGGCGGCACCCGTTCACGAGCATGACATATGAATCAGCCATCGCTTCGCTCAACCATATTTTAGGGAACGTAACGACCCGACGCACATGCCACCACCGCAGAGACAGTAAAGAGAGCATGACACACTCAAGATACTCTAAATAAAAACTTAATGATGTATTTAACGCAACGCTGTTTGTTATCTGTAGGACAATGCTGTTAAAATAAAAAATGTAAGTTAACAAATTTACATCAGATAATTATGTAAAAGTTTCAATTTCCACAATGTCATACAGCACCACTACAGTACTCTAGTAAAAGTCAAAAATTGTTTAGGTAAAACAAAGTCAAACTATAATTAATAATACTAAAAATAAGATAAGTATGCAAGAGCAGACCAGCCTCCACAGGCGGCACCCGTTCACGAGCATGACGTATGAATCAGCCATCGCTTCGCTCAACCATATTTTAGGGAACGTAACGACCCGACGCACACGCCACCACCGCAGAGACAGTAAAGAGAGCATGACACACTCAAGATACTCTAAATAAAAACTTAATGATGTATTTAACGCAACGCTGTTTGTTATCTGTAGGACAATGCTGATAAAGGCTGTCATATCAGTATAAAAAGTATAAAAAATAATTTTAATAAATTGATTCAAATATAATATGTGATTTTTATTATAACCAGGCTGTTTTATCATCTAAATATTCTTTGACTGTATAATAACCTTTTATAAGTAATAAAGACTTCACATGTTTTTTAAACTTATCTAAAGGTAAATCTAGTACAGAATTTGGTATTTTATTGTAATAGTATATACCTTGCCCCAAGAAAGAACCAAGTACCTTCTGTAACCTGAACAGTGGCATAACAAGTTTTGTCTTATTTCTAGTATTGAAATTGTGTACGTCACCGTGTTTAGTAAAGGAGTTGATGTTGCAACGTACAAAAACTATACAATTATAAATATATTGAGATGCAACTGTCAGGACATCAATCTCCTTAAAAAGATTTCTTAGGGAAGTTCGTGATCCTAGTTTATAGATTGCTCTTATTGCTCGTTTCTGTAAAATGAATATAGTTTCAATATCAGCCGCTGTTCCCCACAGTAGGACGCCATACGACATGACACTATGAAAATAACTAAAATAAACTGTTCTAGCAGTTTCAACGTCTGTTAACTGCCTAATTTTTCTAATGGCATAAGCAGCAGAACTGAGTTTACCGGCCAATTTCGATATATGAGGATTCCATTGAAGTTTTGAGTCAAGGGTAATGCCTAAAAAGACTGTAGAATCTACCAAATCTAATTGATCACCGTTTATTCTAATATTGGTTGGTTCATTTCTGACATTTGGTAATATAAATTTAATACATTTTGTTTTCTTAGCGTTAAGCTGTAAATTATTAATAGTAAACCAATGGAGTACCTCTGAAAGAGCTTTATTTACATTTTCATAATTAGTCCTACACCTAGTCACATTAAAAATGAGTGAAGTATCATCTGTAAATAATACAATTTCACAGAAATTCTCTACAAAGAATGGTAAGTCATTAATATAAATCAAGAACAGAAAAGGACCAAGAATCGACCCTTGTGGAACTCCCATTTTTACATGAGAACCAGATGATTTAGTACCATTTATATCGACAGTTTGAGTTCTAGAGCTGAGATATGACTGTATTAAATTTAGTGCAAAATCTTCGAGACCGTAATAATGTAGCTTCAACACCAGAGTCCGGTGCTCAACGCAATCAAAAGCCTTGGACAAGTTGCAAAAAACTCCAAGAGCATTTTGAGACTTCTCCCAGGCATCAAATATATGTTTTATTAGAGCAACGCCTGCATCAGTAGTAGAACGACCCTTAGTAAAACCATATTGCTTACTATGTAAAAGGTTGTTTGTGTTAAAATATGACATCAACTGTTCGAGTATAATTTTTTCATAAATTTTACTTAGCGCTGGTAATATTGAAATGGGCCGATAGTTACTGGGGTCTTCTTTGTTTCCTGATTTGAATAAAGGTATAACTTTACTAAACTTCATAAGATCAGGAAAGATTCCCTTATCGACACAGTTATTAAAAATTTCAGCAAGATACGGTGCAATAGAATAAATAATATTCTTAATTACTTTAATAGATATACCCCACAAATCACTCGTGTTTTTCGTTTTAAGTGATTTGAATGTTTTAATAATATTCATTGAATCAATGTATTTAAAATGAAAGGAAAGATTACATTTTGGTACATATTTTTGGAGTAAAGTTTGTGCAGCTTCCGGTGATGAATCTAAATTTGATGTTGTTATTACAGGTATATTTACAAAAAAATCATCAAAAATATTAGCAATTTGTGAATCTGAATTGACCAAGTTGTCGTTTACTTTTAAAGTGAAAGTATTATCCCGTGGTTTAAATTTACCTGTTTCACGGTTTATGATGTCCCAAGTGGCTTTGATTTTATTGTTAGACTTTTTAATTTTTTCTTTAATGTAATTAGATTTTGCTACTATGCACACTTTCTTAAACATTTTCGAATAATTCTTTACATATTCCGTAAAATTAACATTTTGGTTATATTGTTTTAAACTATATAAATCATACAATTTATTTCTACTTTTATATATACCAGTCGTGGCCCAGTCACAGAACTTAAGTTTATGAGTAATTTTTATTGTTTTTGGTGTAAACACCTGGTTGTATTCGGTCTTGATTAAATTAAAAAGATTACTAGGGTTAATACTACTAGGTTAATCTATAAGTGAAGCAAAAACTTTGTACCCCTTTTTTACGAAAATTGCGCGAATGGAGGAGTATGATATTTCGCACACTTATAGTTTATATAGAGAAAGAGTAAGTAAAGTAAGTAAACAGCCTATAATTGTCCCACTGCTGGGCAAAGGCCTCCATCACTGAAATCGAGTCATCGCTACAATTGATGGGTAATGGCTTAAAATCACCACGCTTGCCAAGTGCGGGTTGGTGATCACAAACCCGGGCTATGCATCAAAAAAATCCGATAATACATTTTGCCCGACCTGGGAATTGAACCCGGGACCCGGAACCTCCTACCTGGAGTAGGTATACCATAAACAAAAGAAGAAGACTTTTTAACTTTAGGAGTAATGTTTTTTAATTTAAGGGAAGAAAACTTTCATTCAGGTAATCAATAGCTTTTTATACTCGCGTTTTATTTTAGCTAAAATGCAAGTACAAAATGCAACTAGGTCTAAACGTCTTGGGTACCTTAATATTCCCGATTTTACCAACGCTATGTGTTAGGTGACCCCTAGTCAATTTTAGGTGACAATTGCAATTGTATAACCGTCACCTAACATGACTTAGGGGTTACTTAAAACTTAGGGGACGCCGGTGAAAACAGGTATTACAGAAAGAAGTTTTCATTCAACTGTGTTAGACAATTTCTATTTTTACTATACCTTGACATGATTAATGCCTGTACCTGCATTATGTAAAAACTATGTTTAAACTGTGTCCTAAGACCTGTTATCACACAAGGCAGCTACATCTGTTATTCAGTTTGATGCAAATAATGTTATTTGTATACAATGTCCTTTGTGAGGTGGTCGCACACATTCCTGAGGTGGCTTGGCAAATATTCGTTTGTGACAAAGGCCCTTTGGTATTTATGCATATTAAGAGCCCAGATAACTGCGCCCAGATGTTTAACCCGAAATGTCATACAGTCACAGGGTAATTACGTTGTCATTGAGTTGAAGCAAAATGGAATGGGCACACGTATTCTCCCTTCTTCATACAACATGGGGTCTTTTAACCTATCGTCTGCTGTGAATACGTCTGTATTCGAATAATTACCTAGTTATTGTTCTTCTTTTGTTGATGGCTTCGTGCGATTAGCACATTTAGCCAGTGTCAAAGTAATTTTTCTTACAAGTAATACATAAATAAACAATATTTCCTTCCTTTATGATGATGATGAATAATAATAGAAATGAGAAGTGAGAAATGATAAACCCTCCAGCCCTTCGAGTATCTCAGTAAAGGTGTGGGGATTTACTCAGTCCTCACGCGGACTTCTTGAAAGAATTTGAAAAGGTTGCACTGTTTTGTTTCATTTGCCAACACTCATGCACACTCACGAACACTTAACGGTTAATAATCCACCATTATTTCACATTAATATTCGACATAACAAAATTTTTAGGAAATAAAACAAAACCGCAGACATGACTCTTCACTTTCCCGCCTAGTTATTGTTAAATATTATTAGTAATAGAATTTTAATTGTTTAGGGCACTGATCAGTGCTCGCCGCAGAAGAGAGTTTAAACGTGATGTTAAGAAGCTCCCCTATCTGTCTTCGCATTTGGAGTCCGCATCACGTAGCGCGTAGTCATTTGTTTACTCTTCATAAATAAGAAGCCTGGGAGTAGAGTTTTGCCCGGATTTAAAAATATATTTTACGGGTAAGCACAGTAATTTTAATAATAATAATTTTATTTGATCTCACCTGATGTAAAGTGGTAATAAGGCCAATGATGGAAGCGCTCTTCACCCGGGATCCTCAACTAGTGAGGCACTGGCTATCTTATAGCTGCCGGAACATAACAATGCTACAAACATTGATGTTACGGCGACATATTTAGATAAGATGGAGGTACTTGTGGTACTTGTAGCCCTACAACCAAACCGAGTACACAAACAAGTACCCACCGCTGGGAATCGAACCCGGGACCTAAAACCTAAACCTAAACCGGTGGTCTTAGCCACTAGACCACAGAGGCGGTTAAATGGCGGAAGCGGAATTCGACCGTTTAAGGGTGTTTGATACACTATAAGTATGTCCTAAGCGCCCATGTGTCATTAGGTGCCCCATTAGGCCGTAAGCTCGTTTACCGGCTCAGTAAATAAGAACCCGATCTGATCTGATGACTCGGAGAATCTGTAGCGAACGGAGACACACTAGTGCGTGATGTCATTCCCTCTAGAAAACCACTGGCGGAGCTTCGTTTCACACGCCTTGAGGAACCCTTTAAGTTTCTCGCCGCCCCCAAAAAGTCCGGTGACACTGAGGCAATCAGCAAACTAACTCCAAAAATAATAAAGCTTCGTATGAATCTACTCGCATCTATTTTATTATACAACCTTATTTATAGTTTATACAAAAATTTAAACGGGTCAAATATTTTCATTTAAAGAATCAGTACAAAAAAAAAAAAATAATATCTTGAAAACTCATGAAGCTTTTTGTGCTGTCCCGTTGTGTTTTTTAGTAGGGTATACTCTATTTGAGATTTTGTAAATATTATTTGGTCAAAATGTAACATGATGTAAAAATATTGACATCGATTCTATTACTGATTCTGAACAAAGAGTTTTAAGGTTTCGTATAAACTAAAAATAACATTGTATAATTATTTTAGCCTGATGTTTTAAACTTCTTGCAGGGTCCGTGGTCAAAGCTTAAGTCTGAAACCTATTCGTGTGACTTGTCTTAACATGTCATGTTATTCCAGTTTGACGGCAATGAACGGTTAAGGCGGCCCGGTGCATGCAGGCAACGATCGTCCTTAAATGCCATGGTGCTTTGTAGGCTGGCGGCCAATATCCAACGGGGTTGGCAGAGTGTTATCCCAGATTAAGGAACTGAGATCGGTCCGTCCGATCAAAACGTTGAGATACGCAATAGATTCAGAATAAGTTTTTTTTTAAATTGTTACCTACAGGTAAGATCGGGTGAGATAAAAGCACTTTGCTTTTATCTCACCCGATGTTAAGTGACGATAAGGTCGAAGTTAGAAGCGCGCTTCACACTGAATCCCCAGCTACTGAGGTACTGGCTATCTTATATTCAGGTGGACATTCAAGCCCTACCACCGAACCAAACCGAGTATATAACCATACCCGCTGGGAATCGAACCCAGACCGGTGCGGTGGTCTTGACCACTAGACCACAGAGGCAGTTATCAGGCGAGATTATTCTTGCTTATACGTGAATAATAAAAAAAGTAAAAAAATTTTTTTTTTTGAAACAATACAAATTTTACATTTAGTGTTGTTCGTTAATACTGCGGTTAGTTGTAGAAACTAGGGATCGCGTTCCAATAAACTATCAAACAAACAACAAAAGAGAAAACATTACCACTTATAAAAATACTTAGGTACACAAATACCTCAAATTTTGTGAAGTTGTGTTAATGTGTACTGTAGTGATCGGGACTGCTTGGAGGCGCGGACCTACTGGCAGCCGTCGCGTTCTGAGTTTGAATGAAATTAAAACGACATGCGGCGAAAGAAAAGGATGATCGAGGAGAACATCGACGGCTGGTGCGGCTTCGACTTATTAATAGAATTATTATTGTAATTTCTTGAGAAAAATACCAATATATAAAAGTAAACTCTCTAATTGTTTTCAATTCACGCCCCCATATAAGTAACAGTCAATCCGATTGTTACAGTACCTACCTATGTGCGTAACTAAATATTTATTTTATTTATTTATTTACAGTATACCAAACCCTGGGAGATACTCCGACCACTAGTAACATGCAATTCACATCGTGTCTAGCCTTAGTAGTAGTAAGAGTATGGATGCGAGCAGCACAAAACCGGTCGTTGTGGGTATCCTTTGGGGATGCCTCAATCCAGCAGTGCACGTCTATTGGCTGAAACGATGATGATGATTAGTATGAAAAAAATTGCTGATGGAATACGAAAAGGTCCTATCATATTTTACCTTTACCCCACTGCTGGTAAGCATTTTGTATTACTATACATGGTTAAAAATCATTACTATAAACTAGTTGTCGCCTGCGACTTCGTTCGCGAAGACTACACTATCCCACAGGAACCTGTTACCGGGATAAAAAGTATCCTATGTCCGAGCCCGGGTCATGGTCTGTTTATGTGCAAAGTTTCATCCAAATCCATTCAGCCGTTCTCGAGTTCTGCGCTTAGCAACATCTATATTTATATAGATATTATTTATTATTATTTTTATTCTCTGTATTAAATTAAGATTTTTTTTTACAGTATTTTATATAAAAACATATTCTTAATATAAAGTATAATAAAAAATTTAACCTAGGTTGCCACCGGTAGCGGGGATAGACCCAAGCTATCGGTGGTTAGGGCTGCAGAGTGAGGAACCTCCTGACTATACGTGCCGTGTCAAGGAGTACTGCCTTTTGCATCTGACCCTTAACTCAACCTTTCAGCGAGAGCCTCTCTAGGTGTTGATCGAGGCTCTTGGCTAAAAGACAACAGCCAATTTTTTTTTTCATTTTTATTTATATAAATAAATAATGATGATTGTCCTACACCTTCATAACAACGTAAATTTTATGACTTTGATGTCACCAAACTCGGGTTGATTGAATTTCTTATTACTGGTGACCAATTTTCCAAATGATTCAATTATAAGGCTGACTCAATGTAAATATCATTGTCAAAAGTTTAGCAGTACAATGACGCTTAACAGGTAATATGTCATGAACTTCAAAGTGAAAGTGGTAAACAATTCAATTATTAGGTATGTGTAATTGATAATTTGCACTAATTAAAACATCGTTAGAACGCCCTCAGACTAGGTGGAGCAACGAACTTCCCAAGGTGGCTGGCAAGAGCTGGATGAGAGTAGCCGCGGATCGTGCTCGGTGGCGTGCTCTTGGAGACGCCTATGTCCAGCAGTGGACTAGTGTAGGCTGATGATGATGATGATGATGATGAAAATATCATTTTGGGTCTTTTGGAGATAATAAAAGATAAATGATAATTTATTTGAAATTGGAGAGAAGGAAAAACTTTTTATTACGTGTAGTAAAGCTTTTAAGTAAGTTGTAATTAGTCTATTGCCTCTGCATACTGTCCCAAAACATACGATACACATTTTGCCCGATATGCGAATGAAGCCCAGAACTTTTGCATCAGGCAGAGCGCTTTGCCGATAAAATCTGGTCATATGCGTATCTGGTAATTTACGAAACAAAATCTGATCATATGCGTATCTGGCAATATGCGAAATGCACTTCCGGCCATCCGCGTATAAGGTAATTTGCGTTTCTGATACTATGCGTCTGAAGGGATCAGTCACTGGAGTAAAGTCATAGAACAAAGACATTGAAAATAACGAAAATGTGCAACCTTAAATTTCTACATAATAAATAAATAGTAAGATAATTTTGGGTCCTTCAGATCCACCGCGATTGCTAAGGTCTGCCATAACTAAGGTTAAGCCACTTTCGCAAAGATCGTTCGTCGGATGGGGGATCAAAAAAAAATTCATCACGGGCAACTCCGTGCTTCGAGAGGCACGTAAAGCCGTTGGTCCCGGCTGCATTAGCAGTCGTTAACAACCATCAACCCACACTGGGCCCGCGAGGTGGTTGGCCCTTTCTCACTATCCATCCAAAGGGAAGGCTCGTGCTTTAGCAGTGAATAGAAGCTGTTGATGAATACTGCTCCAAGTGCTCATGATAACGCCCCAGGTCGTCATTCCAATTAAACACGATACTCAATGAACCAGATTCGTAATTAGAATCTAATTTACCGAATGATTAAGCTCAATCGAGTGAGCGAATCACTAATTTAGTCATACCGATATCTGACCCGGCGATTCATTACGATAACCCCACAGTCACGAGTCGACTGTGCACCTCAATGACGTCATCAATTATGAGATCACGGTTAGGGCTATGTCAATCAGAAGATACAATCGCGATTACAGAATTCGAATTATCATTCTATTAAATATTTCCTGATTGTTTAATGAACGATGCATTCTTGTGTTTTATACAACTTGAGGAATTTCAAAGAGGAACTGGATGGGCGACCAAGCTATATGACTTTATTTATAATTTTATTTATTTTCTTTATTTAAAGACTACTAAAAGTTGTTACATCAAAACTTAATATGATACACAAAAAAGTATATAAACAAAGATAAAAACACAACTCACTAAAGTAGCGACAACATGCAAAATATAACAACGACTTACTAGTACATATTAATATTTTTTATTTCACTTAAATCCTAATAAAATATAACTAAAGTTACAAATAACAGCAAAAAACTTAAGTGTGTAGAAATATAAATGCGGAAACTGTGAAGTGGTAATTAAACTTGGATAGTTGCACTATCTTGAGACATCCTAAGCGACTGTAAGATTTTAGACCTGAACTTACTGAGCGAGTTAATAAAGACATCAATGTGCAAATTAACGTTTCTAGTAACACACGACTTGTAGCTGCGACTAGTCGACAGATTGGCGAAAAGTGTCTCAAGTTTGTCCTGGATAGTAGTACTCGGAATAGACCTGCCCCCTGACCATGAGCTCATAAAGCAGTATTATTGCAGTTGTGGAAAAGAGACGCAAATATATTCGCCACTACACGCGTCTCGTTTTCACAACTGCAATAATACTGCTATAAGAGCTCGTGGTTACTCCCCTGTTGGTTTTCTCGGACAGCGGCGTGGGACATTAACAGCAAAAGACTGCAAGATTCCGGGACAATCGATTCCGTTGTTCATGATCTTATGTAAAAACATCATATTTAACATATCTCAACGCGTACGAAGCGTATAATGAGGCAATAAATCGGTTTTATTGGTCCCAGTAGCTAGTCATTACACAGCAGTAGTTAAAAACCCACTTAAATTGGGCCAGCATAGTGACGAATTAGTGTGTAAATTGTTTTATTTCAAGTGCTAATTTTAGTTTAATTTTAAACGTAAGATCGTTAACGCAAGAAAATAAAAAAGGGACTACAGTCCTTTGTTTGGTGTAGAAAGAATGAAAGATCAAAGAAAAACATTCATTGATATCACAAGATGATAATTTCAAAGTAAATTCGTTTCGTTTTTTTTTTCATAAAACATGAAATATCGTTGGTTAACGATCAACTTTGTTTTAGATAAGATTAAACATCCTTTTCGACATCTTATCTCCTTGCGAATTGACACAACATTGTCTTGGCGACGACGCTTTGTGGCGGATATCCCTATCTGAACTAAGCGAGCTCTCGCGGAAATAACGTTGCCTGCTTTCATTTCAGTTATTAAACTATTTTATATGTATTCGGAAAATGAGTTGAAAATATTTATACAAGCTGTATTTTTAAATTATTTTTAATAATTGTGCGCTTCGAGGAACAGTTTAGTTGCTATATACATTTTTAAACATTCGCGTTCCATAATTAAACAAAAATTTTTAAACGGGGATTAACGCAAACTAATTATTAAAAAGGTATCATACCTTCTTTATACCCGACGTTTCGACCGAGTTACAACAGCAGTGGTCATGGGCGGACTGAGTTTAGTTGCGCTTCAATAGGTGCGCTTGAAAATGGTTGAACTTCGAGGAATACCTCTCTAATATGCTGGCGATGGAATGGCATACGTTTTAGTTGGTATGCCGCTTCTTTTTTATATTAGAGTAAATATTTTAGGTAGTACTTTCGATCAAATGGTAATTAGGCATACCAACGAGTGGGCTTTCTTTAGGTATACTGGGGAAATTCGCTTATCGAATCATCACTCGGGGATCCGCGACCCGCGACCCACATAACCCGCGTTTTGTGGGGTTTGCTGATGTTCTGGCCGAACCCCTGATACCTCTGTACACCCTGGAGGGTGGCTGAAGCCAGCACCCACAGCTCGGGCGGAACCCCTAGCACTGTGGACATTCGCGGCCTGCCGCCGCCGCCGGCGTTGAAGCGTAAGGAAGTGGTTACGCCACATTTACGCTACTCAGGAGCTAGAGTAGTTCATTATAACCCTTAAAATAGAAAATACTTCAGCAGTGGCTCATTTCACTTCAGTAGTCTACATTATTGGTGGTAAATAAAAGGAGATAGCTCCTTTTAAACCGCACAGTACGCGACCGTTTCGGCACAACAAAAGCCTATGTATTTGATAAGATAGCGTTCAACGGGTGTATTATCGCGAGCTTTTATGTTCCGCTAAAACATTACTGCGTCCAAAATCGGTAATTCACGCTGATCTCTGATTACAGCGTTGGTAAGGTACAGTCAGCTACAAAATCGCTTAACTAAAGTGTTGACACTTTGTCAAATCAACTAAACAGGGTATGAAAAAAACCTTACCGTAATATACGCATAGTGTACATCAAACTAAGAAACATTACGTAAAAATAATTGCTGGGAAACGACTTTTTTTTTTGGGTATCAAAAACAGGTGTTATTTATGACACGCAATGGAACGCGTGCAACTTAGTGTGCATGTGAGGGAGTGCGTGTAGCGTACAATTCGAGGCGGCCGGCCGCGAGCCGCATCATTGTGTGCTTTCGATATTCATTGCGGTTTGTAACTTATACGTCTCTTTTTAATTGAAAATGTAAGAAAAATGCTAATGTTCCTTTCGAAGAAAATTTACTAATAACTTCTATAGAAGTTGTTGGCGGTGAAAAGGTTAAACAGATTCCGCAAAAACCGTAAAAAAAAGTTTTAACTTTGTTCCTCAATAACTCGTTAGCTATCAGGTTCCCAGGTATGGCTCCATACGAGAAAATAATAGTAATGATGGGAATAATCCGTATTATTCGTTTTCGTTAAGCTTCTTTTCATACCCAGTATGATTTCGTTGTTGGTTTGACACTTTGTCAAACCTTTTTAGATATATTTTACTGTCAACATAATTATGTAATTTAAGCAAAAATTAACCCAAAACTCACGTTTTAAGACAGTTTTAAACCACTCATGTTGCATACTTCAATTTGATGGTGACTAATAATAATTACGCTAATTACTTTGAATATTGCTTCACGTTTCTACTTACGTTAAATTAAGAGATATTCCTCTATTCGGCAAGCTTAATGATGGCCCAATTTAATTACGCCAGGACAATCGGCTAGCTTTCAGAATAAACGTTGAACAAACTTTGCTTTGAAGAGGACAAATTTCGTGATGCGACTCGAGAAAATGACAGCAGTCGATAAATGAGACGTCTTTCGTTTGAACAGTCACCTGATTTATGTCTCAATGCCAAACCTCTGTTTAATACAGTTTCTTGTTTAAAAAACGAAGTATAATCAATATTATCGATTCATACTGGCCCCACCAAAACATCCCTAACTGAAATTAGTCGCTAATTCAAAAGCACCATGTTCACAGAATCGACATGCTGGTCTCACAATTTTAACAGTAAGGTAAACGGTGACCTTAAGAGTAACTTTCACAGTAGCTGTAACAGTTTCGTCCTATATCCTTATCCTAACGTTTCGGACCCTGCGAAGGGTCCGAAACGTTAGGATAAACATGAAATCAAATTAATGTGTAAAATAATTAATAACGTAAATTACCTTGCCGTCATACAGCAATACTGTATGACGGCAAGGCAATTTAATTCATAAGTACTAGCACGGAAGGTAAAGGATTTTTAACTGTATACCGTTACTTAAACTTTATTGAGATGTTTGCTTAAAATAAAAACAGCGATGCCGGTGTACTTGATGAGGATTTGATGTTAGCTTTCTAGTAAATGAAATGCGTTTATTTCGACTAACTTAGGATCATAGTACAGTATTAAATAATTCAAATAAAATTTAATTACAAGATAAAAATCAGGAAATAAAAATAAAAATAAATTACAAAAATAAAACTATTCAATTTTCAATTAAAATAGACAAAAATATTCGTATATAGTAAAGACAATTAATATTCTTTATTCTTTTTAACATTTTCAGCTACAAAATTGACCTTAAAAACGTGTAGTAAAGGTTTGGCTAAGAATTCTTCGTAAGGAAACATTAAATAATGATAAAGCGCCATGAACACCCAGAAAAGACGTAAGACGCAGACGCGCCGACGCTTAGTCGTCTGCGCCCTATTGTAAAACATACAGAACGGACAGGGCACGGGCGCGAGCGGACGAGGGAATTATTTGATTTTAATCTAACTAATTGGCCCAACCAATGCCAATTTCTAAATTTAAACACGAAAATTTCATCATCATCATCTCAGCCAAAGACGTCCACTGCTGGACAAAGGCCTCCCCCAAGGATATGAGAGGTATTTGCCGTAATCGCCACGCTTGACAGGCGGGTTGGCGATCGCAGTAGGTTGAGGGTAACCTCAGAGAGATGCTGCTGCCTATCCTCTGGAATGGTCCCTTAGTCGGCTTTTACGACACCCACAGGAAGAGATGGGGTGGTGCAATTCATTATCCCCGGCACCACACAGGGAACGAAAATTTAATTTGAACAAAAATTTAATTTGAACAAATCGAGAGCATATTGGATCCTTTAAATTAGGCACTTAAATATTAATGTCAACAAATAATACTCATAATAATTATGAAAGAACACTAAATACAACTTAGACATACAGTAACAATTTACATAACAAATGTACTCCAGATATTAAATGTTGAAATAAAACAAACTGTAAATTGGCACCGACTCCAAAATTATAAAATACTTATTTAATAATTTCTGATTAACTACATCAAAATACGAATTAATTTGTGGTAAGTAATTTTATTATTTTTTTAAGTACTTAATGTCAATATTGCTATAAAAATATACTTTTTTAAACTTATTTGAGGCTACATTTGGGCTAAGAGGAAGTCAAGTCATCGCGCATCGGTGGGAGACCGGGAAAGAAAGAATGTTTCAATGTCTTATTGCCTACCAAATTAAGATTTTTAAAACCATTATAACAAAATAAGAGCATTACGTATTCGAAAGGCACAGCAATAGTAGAACAGAGGGCAAATTTTTATTGTTTCTTTTTCATTACTACATAGTATAAAACAGTCGCTTCCCGCTGTCTGTCTGCCTGTTCCTATGTATGTATGTTTAGATCTTTATCCTTTAGACTTTGACTTTGACTTTGTTAAAAATGTTGAGTTTTACAGTTATTACCAATTAAATTTGTGAGTACATTGAATTTTACGCAAATTATGTTGCGTAAATGTAAATCTTTATGAAAAGTGGTCAAAAGTGTTTTTATTTTACCATTGATATTGGGGTTGTATATACCCCACGCGAGTCTAAGTGTAACTTTAATCACGCGAGTAATTAAGGGTTAAAACTACGCAACGGATTTTGATGCGGTTTTTTTTAATAGATAGAGTGATTCAAGATGCATATAATTGGACCCGGTAGGTTCTATAGGGGTGTTCACTCAAGCGGACGAAGTTGCGAGCGGGCCGCTAGTATTTTGTAATTATACACGAAGACTTTTCATCGGTGATCAGGACCTACTGATTCCGACTAAGTAAATAATGGCCATTGCAATTATAATAAAACTTACATGTCAGCGTTCCATTTTTTATTTTTTTGTTTGGGAAGTACAGTTAGAAAACTATGAATATTAAAATCATGGTCATCCTCCTTGTTACAAATAAATAAATAAATAAATAAATAAATAAGTATATTTTTCCTACATTCACACCAATTATTTAGCCCAAGAGAAGCTTCGTTTGTTCAACAATGTTTCAACAGCATTTAACTAAACACAAGGTAAAGAAGATGTTACTTAAACATAAGCCAATTATAGAAACATATTATGCTACTAAAAAATGTTGACATAATTAATTAACGCAGGTAGGTAGTCTAAAAAGAAAAATAAAATAGGTAAGTAGTTGAAATTTTCGTTATGATGAAACTCGTTATATGGTTACTAGACAACGAATAAACATACTTAAAATACTTAAATACATACTTATTCTACATAGAAAACACCCAGACCCGAGACAATTAAGAAAAACAATAATTTCTAAATTGACCCGACCGGGGATCGAACCCAGGACCTCAGAGATGGCGACACTATGAAAACCGGTGTACAAACCATTCGACCGAGGAGGTCGTCAAATAAAACCTCTTCATAAGTACAACAGGTACAACGATCATAACAAACCTTATTGAAGATTTAAAGTTTTACATGTTATTGGTAGTAAACTGTCAAATGGCAGACAACGTAAAAAAAAACACTTTAATCTTCACTTCATAAAAATGTAGGAAGACCATACATTCTAATTAATTTTGGTTACCTAATTAAAAAGGCTAATACAAAATTAAATTTACAAAAAGAATACATGTAACTACTATTATTATTGCAATGGCCATCATATACTTAGTCGGAATCAGTAGGTCCTGATCACCGATAAAAAGTCTTCGTGTATATTTAACGAGGTAATCTACTTTGAGCACCCGCCTAAATAGCACCTGGCCTAGTCCACATTCAGCACCTATTGATATTTTTGGCAGGTGCTACTTCGTAGTGATGATAAAAATAATGTTTATTTTCTTTAATTTTACTATGGGTATCATAGCATTTTAGTGAAATTGTACTATAGTTCTAAAATGACGAATCCAGAGGTTCTAAACTCGGGTCGGGAAAAGTGTATTTCAAAATTTTTGTTATTGGATTTGTGAATTGATTTCGCTAATAATATTCAATGATGGAGGCAATAAGACAGTATTATAGGCTAATTACTAGCTATTAGACACTATTGGTGAATTATTTTAAGCAGTATGGACAAGCAAATCCTTGAGTCTACCAAGCTACATTTGGTACAGTATAAAATTGCAATAATGTGCGCGTTGAACCGAAACAAATGGGACATTAGTGGAGGTGAAATGAGTATGGAGGACGACCCGAGAAACCTTTTCTCACATACAAACACTATTATGGGAAGGAAATCGTTTCGAGGCTCTGAAGACTGATTTAAAAACATGCCTCGAAATCGGGACAAATTGCTATATTGTGTAGTCAACAAAATTTAGAAAGAATACGTAGATTGACACACACACACACATACACACACACACACATACACACAAACACACACACACACACACACACACACACACACACACACACGCACACACGCACACATACGCACATATACACACACACACACACACACACACACACACACACACACACACACACACACACAACAATAGTATGATACTTTTAATCCCTGTTTAAATTCTTTCTTAACTATGGAACACGAAAGTCTAAAAAGTGTATAAAGATAATTAAATAATAATACAAAAAGCGTCAGTAAGGCCAACAAAGACCCTGTCTCAGCATAGGCAGTATAACTTATATTATATTATATTATAATAATGACATTCGATAAGATGGGCTGAGAGTACCGTGGGAGCGCTGTTAGTCTGACATTAAGTTCATTTTAGGTATTCTTTAGGTTTTGCTTATAATATGACTGTAACTTTGACTGACTTTTATTTACCTACCTATATATTTATAAGGCTTACCAACTAAATACATTATGATTAATTTCAGACGACAACTTCCCGAAGCAGCTACATTGTTTAAAGTTATATGTATTTAAATTATAGGTATGTAAAACATAAAATGTAAAAGTAATTACATATTATAATTAATATGACTCTGACTCTGGCTTATAAATCTTAACTTCACTCATTGTAAATTACTTCGTAAATAGGCAAACTGTGTCGAAAACGTTTAAAACTGGGTTGCCTGTATATTATCATGCGTATGTCATTACCCAGGAATATGTAATTGTGTATAGCGGTTTGTCATAGCTGATTTTCTAATCGTAAGCAAAATAGAAAACCGGCCAAGTGCCAGGCGGACTCGCGCTCTCGGAAGGGTTCCGAACCATTATCTATAAAACGGCAAAAACAATCACGTTTGTTGTATGGAAGCCCCCATAAATATTTATTTTATTCTGTTTTTTAGTATTCGTTGTTATAGCGGCAACAGAAATACATCATCACAGATGATGTGAAAATTTTAACTGTCTAACTATCACGGTTCATGAGATACAGCCTGGTGACATACGGACAGACGGACGGACAGCGGAGTCTTAGTAATAGGCTCCCGTTTTACCCTTTGGGTACGGAACCCTAAAAACGAAGTAATATTCTGAAACGATAACAAAAATATAATTATCATCTCTTGCTGTGATGTGTGACTGATTTAATACGTGGTTTGAAAACAAGACAAACAGTTATTGTGTACTAAACGCCATTAAGTCATGTCGATTTTACTGTCATGAAATACATATTTTTACATTTTCTTATAATACTTAGCTGTTACTTTTACCACCATATCAACCATGTCACCAGCATTGCTGTGTTCTGTTAGTAGGATGCTAAGAAAATTGAAAAAGACGTTAGTATGAAAATATAATTTTATAAAAATCTTCATACAAAACGTCAATTTCATAGGTAAGGACCTAATAAAAATACCACGTATCAAACCCAATACAACATGTAATACCATGTAGGTATACCCTCGCTGGGAGTCGATCCCGGGACATGTGTCTGAGATTGATGGTCTAACCCAGTGGTTCTTAATCGGTGGTTCCTAGAGGCATTCCAAGTGGTCCGCGAAGGCAAATGTCGTGGTAAACAATTAACAAGTGACTGGACGACCTCGACGTGCGTGATGTAAAACCACTGCGTGGTCTTCTCTAATCCTCAGCCATTGATGAACTAGCTGCTTTACCTGTTTCCAACTAACAGAACAGCAATGCTGGTGACATGGTTGATATGGTGGTACAAGTAACAGCTTTTTATGGAAATGTAACAATATATATTTCATGACAGTAAAATCGACATGACTTTAGAGCGTTTACGCCGCACACTAGCGCCACTAATGAAAAAAAACATATCTAGCAATTAGAGATAGAAAATCAAATTATGCTCAACAAACTATTTGAATGAAGTAATTTAGCATTTTTACGTCACCTAATGAACACCTCACATGTTATGGTTTAGTTAAATAAGACGTTACGGCCACTTTTAACTATAACGCCATATTTAACTAAACCATAACATGTCAGGTGACGTAAAAATGCTAAATTACTTCATTGAGATAGTTTGTTGAGCATAATTTGATTTTCTATCTCTAATTACTAGATATGTTGTTTTTTATTGGCGGCGCTAGTGTGCGGCGTAATAGTAGTTTATGCAACTGTCATATAATGAAGGGTATTAAAACACGAGTGTGAGTTTATGAAACGAGCGCAGCGAGTTTCATAATAGTAACGAGTGTTTTAATACCCGTGTTATATGCAGTTGCATACACTACTTTATCTTCACTAATGCAATTAGTCAAACAACAAGAGTAAAAGCTGACAATAGTTTATTTATAATAATTGTTCAAATTTTGGATGGTACAATTTTGAAAGTTAATGTTAATTATTGATCCTGTAGCGGTCGCGGGGCAAGCAGTAGAGCTCGTAGACGGAGTTGGAATATTTATAATTACTTCATTCGTCTTGTTTTCTATACTGTTCAAGATCGTATTTGAGACTTGAATTTGATTCATTAAAGACTCATCAATGTAGCTTTCAGCCACAGTAGAAGACTTCCACCCCCCGTGTCGTTTCAGTGCGGTCAAATCACCACCGCTATCTATGAGAAGGGTCGCCGAGGTGCGCCGGAAGCAATGCCCCGTGTACAACGCTGGGTTAGGCAGATTCAAAAAACTTGCGATAGTTTTTCCCAGAGCACCAAATTTATTAATACCAGTTCTTTGATCGACGCACTTCCCCGATCTATAGCTCAAGAAAAAGGCAGGGTTTCGACAGGGGTGGGTCGAAGTTCCATGTATTTTTTACATACGGCATAGCAGTTGCCCGTCACAACGAAAGAACGATCTATTTTCGTTTTTGTTTTCGAAACTTTCACCATGATTGTACTGTCGTCTATGTTAGAGACTTCATCGAACTGGATGTTGTATAGCTCTTGCCTTCGGCATGCCCCCATTATACCGAAGATTAGTGCAACCTGTAACAATAAACGATATAATAAGCTTGAGGTACATAGCCAAGGCAAAAACTATGATTTATGAAGTAGTAAAGTGTAGGTACATACTACCTAATTTATACACAAAGCGCTTAAACGGAGTGTCTAGATAACTTGCGTGTGTAGTACGTAAGTACTAGGTAGATTAAATAACAGAACTAAAATACACTTACCTTTTCAAAAAGATACAAAATATCTGGTGAATCTTTCAGGAACATCTTTATTTGACCTGATGTAAACGTCAAGGACTTTTTTTCCTTGTGTCCTTCTGAACTGCGTTTCAGGAACGCTATGACTTTTGAATACTTCGTGATATCAATATTGTTGTAGATACTCAGTGTGGACTTGAGCATAGAATATTTAGCCCACATAGAAGATGGCTTGAATTTGTCGGAGAGGTCTTTGAGATACACAAGAATGACATTTTCAGAAAATGATGTAGTTTTCTTTTCGATCTTCCATGCCAAAAAGTTATTATATTCTTTTTCATATAATTTTCTAGATTTTTCTGGCAAAAGATTGTGAGTTACTTTTGTTGCCAATTCTAGAATATCCGGAGGCGTACAAATATCATCGTCGCTGTCCATTTTTAACTTTTAATTTGTATTTTAAAAACAAAACACATTGCGAAACATTAAATTCACGCGTACGTGTATTGTCACAGTGAACTTGCCGCCATTAAAATCTAACCAATGAGAGCGCAGCTGCGCGCGCAGGGCCAATCAGGAGTGAGCGCGCGCTGTTCTTTTTTTATTTAATTGGCACAAGATCTTACCAAAGAGTTTTGTGTATGTAAGTTTAGTAGTTTCGACGAAGTTTTCACGTATAACCCAACTGTTTTCAAAAGCCAGCCTAATATCAAAATTTTATACAACTTGTATGAGGATTTTGACATAAGGCTCGCCAGGTTAATTGGTCGCGTTTTATTGATGTTATAATGAGATTTTACGATATCGATGTGGATATTATACCATCATGTGAAATTGCTTAAATTGAGTGTTTTGTTGTCTGCGCTATAACAGTAGTAATTATAAGTCAAGTATTGGAAACATAAGTAGAATGTTACAACATTAGTGTAGATAAACGCTCTTAATGCCGTTGAGTACTGTAGTGATCGGGACTGCTTGGAGGGGCGAACCACTGGCAGCCGTCGCGTTCTGATTTTGAATGTAATAAGACGACACGCGGTGAAAACAAAGAAGATCGAGTTGGGCACCAACAGGAGTGGCGTCAAGATCTTTTATTTGATTGTTCATGTAACATATTAGAAATACCAATATAATATTAACCGCTTCTGCTTTCGGCGGGCTGGTTAGAACCACGATAGCTCAATTGGGAGAGCACCTGACCCGGTATGTCAGAAGGGTGCAGGTTCAAATCCTGCTCGTGGAAATTTTTTCAACATTTGTGTTTTTGTAATTTGTTCGCAGCAAATTTTGCGTTAAAATTATATAAACAAAACAGAAACATTTTATAATAGCTTGCCTACTTCTTAACTGATCTTTAGTATTTGTAAAAATATTATGATCGGATGTTACTGACGGTAGTTGTTGACATTGAATGGGCGCCTTTGGCTTTCAAAGTAAAAAGTAAATAGTGTTGAATAATTTCAGCGGGCTGGTTAGAATCACGATAGCTCAATTGGGAGAGCACCTGACCCGGTATGTCAGAAGGGTGCAGGTTCAAATCCTGCTCGTGGAATTTTTTTCAACATTTGTGTTTTTGTAATTTGTTCGCAACAAATTTTGCGTTAAAAATTATATAAACAAAACAAAAACGCTTCAAGTGTTTCTCCCATTTAAGTAAAGGCCCGTCTGGTCTTTACAGTTGGTGGAGGCGCCTAGTAACTGTGCGAAGGCTGCCAGTAGGTTCACTAATGCATGCATTTTAAATGATTATCTGAAACTTTTGCTACGGACAGCAAAAGGTATACAAACGGGGAACTTTTAATAAGAGGACTTTAGAAATTGTTCTGTAGCGCGTCGACCGCGGGTCCCGAAAAAATAAGCTGTTCGACGTCGCCCTCATGCTGCTACGAATACAGCTGAACACTTTAGTACCTTGTCAAAGTTAGTAAATGATATAGGCAGCTTTTGTTTAAACTATTATGGTATGGTCCGATGGTTGTCAGCTACTTTTGGTGCTAGCGTGCAATTTAGAAAAAAAGTTTCTTAGTATTATTTAGTAAACATAAGAATCCAAATTATCATATAACTTGTCGCTCTTTGAACAAAAGTAGAACTATCAGAAAATCAAGATAAAGAAAATTAATTACTAACACATTAAACATTGCATACTTAGTTGTTAAAAAGTATTTTAAGAGCGTTTACGCCGCACACTAGCGCCACTAATGAAAAAAAAACATATCTAGTAATTAGAGATAGAAAATCAAATTATGCTCAACAAACTATTTGAATGAAGTAATTTAGCATTTTTACGCCACCTAATGAACACCTCACATGTTATGGTTTAGTTAAATAAGACGTTACGGCCACTTTTAACTATAACGCCATATTTAACTAAACCAAAACATGTCAGGTGTTCATTAGGTGACGTAAAAATGCTAAATTACTTCATTCAGATAGTTTGTTAAGCATAATTTGATTTTCTATCTCTATTTACTAGATATGTTTTTTTTTCATTGGCGGCGCTAGTGTGCGGCGTAAACGCTCTTAACATGTTAAGTATTATATTAACCCCATATGATGTAGCGGTTGATCATCAATCTCAGACACATCGGGTCGACTCCCAGCGAGGGTATACCTACATGGTATTACATATTGTATACGTAGGTACGTGGTATTTATATTTCGCCTTGCCCATTAAGTAAATATCATTGATATGATCCGACAGTTAGAGATAAGATAGCCTGTACCTCAGTATTTGAGGACTTCAGGTAAATTGCGTTTCCAACTTCTACCTCTTCATTCACTATAGAGGAAGGTTATCATTACCCGTTGAGGAAGAAAACATACATAAAAGAATCAACACGATTATCTCGTAAAGTGTGATCAACGTTTGGAGGCGGTTCACGTGTGGAATCCAAGGTTATGTATACTCCTTGCAGACACCGATTTGTTTACATCTCACTTCCTTTATTTTACCTAATACTTACGTGTTTATTCTGCGGGCCCCATGGGGAACACGAATTACGTACGGACGGCTAGCGAATTTTTTTTATTTTTTTATTTATTTGCTTGTTGGAAGATTTACAGTAAAATATTAACTATTACTAGACAATGTAAGTTAACCAATGCCATTTACAAATCTCCACATATAGGATGTATCGTTCATATGAATAGATGTAGGATAGAATACTGGACACGTTTTAGAGTTGGACTACCAGGAGGATGGCAAGTTTAACTAAAACGCTTAATTTTAATAAAGCATAAAAGAAAATCGGCTTTCTTTTATTTTTAAAAGTATTTTAAGAATAAAAGAGAGCCGGGAATAGAACAGAATATAATTGCTTACCAGCTCATCTTGTGTCCCCACTGCTGGGGCACGGGCCTTCGATAGGGATGGATAGGGAGAAGGGGCCATAAACCACGCGGGCCCATTGCGGATTTGTCGTTGTTAACGACTGCTACTGCAGCCGGGACCAACGGCTTTACATGCCTTCCGAAGCACGGAAAAGTTTTTTTGTTCACCCATCTGATGACGGTATTTCCGAAAGTTGCTTAACATCAGCAGTCGCAGACCGGGCGCCAACGAGCTCCCCAGTGAGGCTAAATTGCTCATATTTATAAAAATTAATTGTTTATTTTTATTTTTTAATGTTGGCATTGACTTAATTGTGTAAGAAATAGTTTTGTAGCAAAGCTGCTATATTTCGTTTTAGTCTTGAATTGTGGCGCAGCGCTGCAATATTGTTCGCGTAATATTTTGTAACAATGCTCTCACAGGTAAAGTGCTCTTCGTACTTCGGTCTTATCGTCAATTTATTTCGAGAAAAAGCGGTGCCCCTCGTTTAAAAAAACTTTGAGAACTAACAGTTGACTGTCGCAATCTATACTATTAATATATAGGTAAAGTTTGTTTGTTTGTTTGTTGGTTTGAGGAGCGCAATCTCTGGAACTACAGGTCCAATTGCAAAAACTCTTTCACTGAAATAATGATAAGTATAGTCGACCATGAAATTGCTTTATCACTTTTGACAAAAACTTCCATTACAATAAAATTTCGCTAAGGCTCATTGTCAATAATGACAACGTATCTGTCACTTGGTCTTTTAAACAAAAATAGAACTTGTTGTTTTATTATATGCAAACAAAATTCACTTCTAAGGTGGTAAAGCAATTTCATTGTCGATTATACCTATATTCAAGGTAATATAGGGTACATTTAAAAAAAACCTGCCAAGTGCGAGTCGGACTCGTGCACGAAGGGTTCCGTACCATTATCTATAAAAATATTTCAAGTTTCTACCTATTATCGTTATTAAGACCGAGAAAAAAATTTAGATATATAGCAATGAGAGGGAGATAGCTATGAGATATAGCAATTTTATGGTCGACTAAACTATGCTTAGTTTCTGCATTTCTTTATTTTGTGACCAGGGTCAGATCACAATATTTAAGTGCAAGAATGCCAAGGTGTGCCGAGGGCAATGACTGATGAAGTCTTGAGTCGAGCGCTTTTATAGTATTGAAGGAAAAAAACTGTTAAGTAGTTATGAGTTTAAATAAATTTCGATATACTGTAAAAACTTTAAAGTTTAAATAGGCTTTTGCTTAACTAATAATTGAATAAATAAATAAATAAATAACCTAGAATTTACTAAAGTGAAATATTATGACACTTCTTTTACCTAAAATGTAGAGAGAGTAGACAAAAAAGTAAAAAAATTAATAAAAGATTTGCGATTTAAAGTATACTCCGGAAAGTTTCAAGTCACTTGTGTTCAGTTGAGTGAACGTTGTTTTTTTTTCATTTTGTCTACTAAATAATAACGTTTATTGTTAGCTATATAATGCTTCTTAAATTCATTGATTGAAAATAGCCAAACAATTTAAAAAAATAGATAACAGAAACTTATTTAGTGAAAGACAATAAATAACTATACCAATTATACTATACTTAATGTATTTTGTTTCTCATACAAAACAACAGTTTTCTCTTTGACAGTTTAGGTAGGTAATGAACTAAAAGAAATAAAAAAAAACCACATTGACTATAAGACAATGTAAGTAAACAAAATATTCAACGGTAAAATTAAGTAGATAGCGGGTCACGAAAATAAAACCACCAAAACGTCGCTTACAACAAACAGTGCTTTGTGAAGTAAAGCCAAAGTAGCGGAAAGGGGAGGGCGACAAAATGTCGGACGGTTTGGTAATATAAAATGAAAAACAAACAAAAGTTTATTATGTTGGTGATACTGTTACTTAAAATACACTATTTTAACATTATTATTAAACGCTAACCGCCTGCCAAGCGTGGCGATTACGGCAAATACCCCTCATATCCTTGGGGGAGGCCTTTGTCCAGCAGTGGACGTCTTTGGCTGAGATGATGATGATGATGATGATTAAACGCTACGAGTAAATAAATAGAAAAAACTTGACTTTCCACAAGTAAATAAACTTTCTGGGTCCTACAAATAAATAAAGAATAAGCTCCGAATAGTTATTCCATTGGAAATTCCATGTTCTGTTTCTGTAATGTTAACGTCATTTTAAATTAGAGTAAAAGAGACAAAACACGAAATACCTATTCAAAGCTTATTCTTTGTATATTTGTAAGGGGGACTGTCTACCTTTTTTAAAAGTTTAATGCGAATACGCTGTCATTATTCCTAATATAATAAAACAAAAACTATCTATATTCAAAATCAGTCAACGTGTTTTAGAAAATGGTCTGATTCTGCATTATAATATTTATAATATTAGTCGTTTGGTAGTAAATAAATATACTACCAACTTTGAAATTAAGTAGATAGCGGGTCACGAAAATAGAACCACCAAAACGTCGCTTACAACAAACAGTGCTTTGTGAAGTAAAGCGGGAAACAAAGTAGCGGAAAGTGGGGGGCGACAAGAGAATACTTTCACGCGACGGCCGAGTGCGGTTCGCCGCGGAGCTAGTGCCTCTACAAAATAAGAAGATTGTAGAAGGTATCCTTCGTACAAACGCGTTCGAGCAACGCACACATGCACCACCTGTTACATGTCAATGTTAAAATGAAATCTATTTTATACTAATCTATCTATATTCTATATTTAATATTGGGTCCTTACCTATGAAATTGACGTTTTTTTTTCTCACTTATTAATAGGTCTATCTAAAAGTCAACACCGGTTGTTAATATTATTATCATAGTTCGGATTAGGTAGAGTTTTTTGACATACCTTTGCAATGTTAGCATATCATGGATAATCTTAAGCAAACTTAGTTTTTTCCAAAATTTGGATAAAACAAAGTATAGGACTTTTGAAAATAATCTCCAGTAACGATCACCTAAATCACACCTTGATAGCCTGACGTGCAAAAGAGTTAAAAGTGTATTTTCTCTTATTATTTTATCGGGTTATCCATACTATTGATAACGTTATGACGCAATTCACAGAAAAAACTCTACCTATTCCGATCTATGATTATTATACACCTTTAATTAGGACTATGTTACTTAGGCTTCAGTAATAACAATGATTATTAATTTTGTGTCTATATCCATTTTTTTTAAATGGACTATCTTTTTTGTTCGCGGAATTGTTCTTTTGTTTCATTGTAGCTTTGAAGGGACTTCATGTTTTTTCTTTTTAATACTGCTATATTAGCTAGTGAAATAAACACACTACTCTACAATTTTTAGAGTGTTAAATTAAATATACTGGCCTGCAAAAATAAGTACTACACTTTTAATATTTATTTATTTTCTAAACTATAGAAGTTAGAGATTTAAAAAAAAAAACGTTTTGCAGCAATTTTTATCAGCTTTCTTTGAAACTAAAGTAAATTATACATTAGTAACATTTTTCCTTTTTGTTTCGAAAGTATATCTTGTGTACTTAAAAGTTATTGCAATTTTAAAAGTGTGATACTTAATTTTGCAGGCCAGTGTAGATGCTAAGAAAATTACATAAACATTGGTATGAAAAATAAAATTTTATAAAAAATCTTCATACGAAACGCCAATTTCATAGGTAAGAACCAAATATTATAAAGCTGAAGAGTTTGTTTGTTTGTTTAGTTAAACGTTGAACAATTAGCTAAATAATAAACACAAATACTTATCTGAAATTAGCAATGGTTGGTACTCTGAGCCAGACACATTGACAGAAGGTGAAATAGTGACCGATCGCTTCGATTGCCACCGATACAAGTCAACCTTCCCGCGCTGCACTGCCCGTGGAAAACAAAGATGGCGGTCGGTTCGCTAGCGCCCCACTTCTGACTACCGTAGTTCAGTCAATACACAAACATTATACCCGAATTATTATTATAAATTTGCGTATTTAAGAAAATCATCGTTTAATTATAAAATATTTTTAAACTTTTGTACACAATTTTTGAATTGTATATGTTTTACTTATAAAATTCACTTTCCTCCATCAGCCAAAAGTCTGAATTTGCTAACAACCTAACACGTGCGTTTCTCGAGCGTGGTATAAAAAAATAAAAATACAACATTTTTATTTCTCTCCACAAAGCATATTCTTATTGCTAGTCACAGTTGTATGTGTGAACCTTAACTTCTAGGGTCTCTTTATTTTGTGCCACTACAAAGTAGCGTTTCTATTGAATACTTTGGAGCCGGCTACACCTTTTGTCAATTTAAGTTGACGTGACCGCAACTAAAGTATTGGAGAAACAAAAAATTTGCTTGTAAATGTTAGTCGCAGACATAAAAAAACATTGTAACGAGTAAGTTGAGGAGCTTGATGGATTAGTGGTTTCAAATTCAAATTCAAAATTCTTTATTTGCTAGAATGCATGGTAATTAAGATGGTAACAATATTTACGTACATCATGATTCGCCTGATCACTAAGCATGCAAATACAAATAAAATATTTATAAAATTTATATTATATTATTTTATATTATTTTTCACTGTATATTATAAATTTTATAAACATTTAATTTAGCTTCAGTGCAGCAAATTAGCACTTGAAAATAAAAAGTAAAAAATTAAATTGATTGGTAAGTATAATGAATAATTATCATACTAAAATGAAATGAAATTATTAAATTGAAATTTGAATATCTGGATAGTAAATTAATATAGTGTTCCCATAATTTCTATTAAATATGATGTATTTTATTTAAAAAATCCTTAATGTCATAAAAGTCAATAACCATTTATATAAACAAATTTAAATCTATTAATATTTAATGATTTAAGATTCTCTGGTGCATTATTGAATTTTTTTTTTTTTTTTTTTTATTAGAAGGAGGCAAACGAGCAGGCGGGTCACCTGATGGAAAGCAATCACCGCCGCCCATGGACACCCGCAAAACCAGAGGAATCACAGATGCGTTGCCGGCCTTTAAGGAAGGAATAGGCTCGTTTCTTGAAGATTCCTAAGTCATATTGGTCCGGAAATACCGCCGCTGAGAGCTGGTTCCACAGCACTGTAGTTCGTGGTAAAAAATTACGTGAGAAACGCACAGTAGTAGATCGCCATCCATCAAGATGGTGTGGATGGAAAGACAGTCGATTGCGTGTAGTGCGGTGAAGGAAATCAGTGGCAGGGATCAAACCGAACAATTCCTCAGAGCACTCCCCATGATAAAGGCGATAAAATATACAGAGAGATGCAACGTCTCTCCGAAGGGCCAGTGGATCGAGTCGACCAGAGGTTACCACGTCGCTGACAACTCGAGCAGCTCTGCGTTGAATGCGGTCAAATGGGAGGAGTTGGTACTGGGGCGCTCCAGCCCAAAGAATTTTAGAATGATGGTTCAGCGAACGGGTGACAACTAATACCATTGGTATTAGTTTCGTGGTATTGGATTGGAATAGATCGTGAAGGGTGTTGTATCCGACACGTGCGCAATTTTTATTGAAGTGAAAACTTCTTTAGCGGCGTTGTACACTTTTTTTGTAATGGGTAAAAAATGTTAAATTCGCGTCAGGACACGTGACCGTCAGTCAGGACACAGGGCCTGATCGAAAATTCGTAAGACGGATGACAGCCGGCGCGGCGTAGGAGAGGAAGTATCCCACTCTCTTTCTACGGCGCGGCGAAAATGTATGCCTGCTGTTTCGTTTAGGCGGCGCAGGGCGCTTGCGCGAATGTTCGAGTGCTTTTTAATGTATAAATTGCCATGTTTGTGTACGATAGCGCAATAAATAAATATTGTATTCTACCACATAAATGATAGTACTTTTATACTGATAGTTGAAGCAATTCGTGCAATTCGTCCCTAACCATTCCAAAATATCAAAAATCCACAACGTTAATATTCAAGTTTTCACTTCTGCCGGCACTACCAGAGTGCAACCCGTCGTTTTTGTTTTGGCATTCTATAGGTGGGCTTGATCGTATCTTAATCGTAACGTAACTCCGTAAATTGTTTTATGTGTCACACACGTCAAACAAAGGGCAAATGCCCAGCAATTTAAATGTCATTAAAGTACATTTAAAAGTGTAGGTATGTCTTTATTATACTACAAATTGAGTGTATATTTGTCCGAAGCTAAGTAGAATACTAGATTGTCTTTTCCCATTCAGGTATAATGACGTCATACAACTTCTAAAATGGGACAACCGACACAATCGTTTGACAATTATACTTACCAATTAAGGAAGCCCCTTATGGAGGCACGCAAATATGCTTCCTATTGTGTTCAACATCGTATTTTAATTAAGCCACATAATATTGATAACAGTCTGCTAAACATTTGTTATCAATCATCTAACTATTAGTAATCCTGACGTCTAAATGTCGTTAGGCATGTATTAATTGGATTATTAATTAATTATCAGTGCTATTTCGGCGTATATTCATTCTCATCAGCTTATTTTATGTCCCCACTGCTGGGAAACGAGTCTTCCCTATGGATGGATGGGGAGATCGTATATTGTTTGGTAATAATATGATGTGCTCCTATTAATATATATTTAATATTTTATATATTTTTAATATCCACTCAAGGGAGCGCTCTCTCTCTCTTTCTTCTTCTCTTTTCTGGCTAGAAAAGAGAAGAAGAAAGCTAGAAGAAGCTAGAAAAGCTAGCTAAGAAGGCTAGAAGAGCCTTTTCTGGCTGGCCTTCAGCAGAGGCTGATTAAATGATGATGATGTTACAATTTGTCCTTACAAAAACATATGAGAGAACACTATTTGTTTTCCCACTTGATTCAATCACTAGGTATAATTTTATTGTTAGTTTTCTATTTATTTTTCTTTTGATAGATAGTTTTACATGTTGTAAGTTTGTGTACTTTTGTACGCTAAAAATTTATTTATTTCTTTTGATAAATTTTGACAAACAGCTGCGTAAATTCCAACAGCTAAACAATAAATTATATATTTAGAAAAAAGAGACTAGCTAAAAATAATATAATTATTTATTATGCCAGTTTGTTTTGTTTGTAAGGAGGTAAACAATAATTCTATCAGTTCTGTGTAACGTTCCCATTCGTAAGCCTACTGAAAAACATTTCCAAATAAAATAAACAACCTTGTACTATATTTTCATTGTAGGTATTATTTGTATGTATAAACACTTGCTTTTGTGAACATAAACTCGTTTAAATAATTTAATTAATTCAGCTGTATTGCTTCAGTGTAAGTTTGTAAAACTTTAATATTTTGAAATATGAGTTGTTCAAATCTTATATGTTTTAAAATCGTCATTATGATTGAGGAGCATCTTTAGATTACCACTTAGAGCCTTTTAGTGTCATTTTACTAGAAGCGAATAGTATTTAGTGTGTTGAACTCAAACATTTAAATTAAAATCATTTGTTTTTATTTATGCACGGTTAATAAGTATTTTTAAAAGTAAGTATATTCGCATGCCATATTAGCCGCAGAACCAATGATCGATGGAGTTAACGAGTTCTTGAGTTGAGACTGCGTATCGGCAAACGTAGTGTAGGACACCCTCAGACTAGGTGGAACGACGATCTTCGCAAGGTGGCTGGCAAGCACTGGATGAGTGTAACCGCGGATGGTGCTCAGTGGGGTGCACTTAGAGTGGCCTATGTCCATGATACTGATAATAATAATAATAATAATAATAATAATGGATCAAGGGCCTGATTCAGAAGGCAGTTCTCCTCGATACGGCACGCATTGTGAGGAGGTTCCTGTCTCTGGAGCCCTAATCACCGGTAGTTTGGACCCTGGTCCCGATGCCGGCGGACCCCTATTTTTATATTTTTAAATGTTTGTTTTGTTTTTAGAAAATATTTAAAAATGTAAATTGATATGTAAAAAAAATAAAGAGATAATAATGATACATTAAATGAAGTAATGATAAGGCTAAGACGGTGAAAGCGCATTCACCCGAAATGTACTATTATTTATTCTGTGCCGAAATCCTCAACTTCTGTGGATATTTATCTAACTTTCGGAACCGTCGGAAACTAACATTGATGTTATAGAGACATATGTAAATAAGATGGTGGTTAATGGTGGTGAATTTTTAAAAAACCCTACCATTAATTAAACTGAGTACACACAGCGGCAGATCAACCTACCCAAAACTGTCAAATTTCTACAATCAATTTTAAACTTTATATGTTTGGATATAAGGATCAATATTCATTGGAGAAATTTGAAAGCTTTGGGTAGGTTGATCTGCCGCCGACTGTACAAACATGTAAAATGTAAACATGTTGGGAATCGAAATGAGACCTCTGGGGTTGAGGCCGATAGTCTTAACCACTAGACTACATAGGCGGATAATTGTCTACAAGCATTGTAGAATAACAGACTCGTGACTGTTCAATAGTCATTGATGCCAGACATTAGCAGTATCAGAACAAGTCTGCACACGAAACTCGGTCAAGTGCACGTTGTCTCATGCATGAATGCAAGCACCGTGCAAATATTGATAGTGTTGCACACGAATTCGGTTGGTAAATGCTATTGTGCACCACGATAGCGTAATTGGAAGCACACCTGACCCAATTAGTCAGAGGGTGCGGTATCAAATCCCGATCGTAGAAGCTTTTAAAGCACTTTTTCAAATTTTCCAAAATGTCATTGTGTTTCACAGTTTTCAATTTCGGTGAAACTGTGTCCTAAGAAGAGGACGAAATTTAATTTATTTCGGTACACATTTGGTGACCCGAAAGTTGCTTTTATTTTTTTAATAATAAGTATTGTTACAATCAAACGAAAAAACAAAACACTATCTATCTACAGCGAACGGGTACGTTCGAAACCATTCAAAATTCGGCGGACTAATAAGTGAAATAAATATATATTTGTATTTGTATATGTATATATATATTTTAGACAACATCTCATACATTGTTCTGATACCAAGTAAGTAGCTAAAGCACTGGTATTATGGAAATCAACGACGGTACCACAACCACCCAGACCCGACACAATATCGAAAAGTTCGTTTTCGACATCTACCCGACCGGGAATCGAACCCGGGACCATAGAATTAGCGCCGCCCAAAGTCCGGCGTGCAAGCCACTCGGCTACGGAGGTCGTCAAAATAATTGCGGGATTTTACTAAATGTGTCACCGATTTAAATATTAAGTACTAAACATCCATATAGGCTGAGGGCAAAGACCCCATCTCTCTCATCTCAAACCTGTTTGTGCTGTCATGTGATAACGTTCAGGATTTTTTCTCCTCTAAGGCTATTTAGGACTGGAATGACAATTTCTTGGCAAGTATCTAGTCATCTGGCACGTTGGTGAACAAATGTTTGACTAACTTTTGAAACAAAATATCACGAAACGAGTTATGTGTAAGACACAAAATTTGCGACTTTCAAATAATTTCTCAAAATTCGCAATGCCATAAAGCTATGTGCTAACAGAGGTAACGTGACTAATTTACAGCTTAATCTAATCTTTGTTTTGTCCGCATAGCTATTCAAGATTAAGTACTTTACTAAATGTGTCACCGATATAAACATTAAGTACTAAACTTACATCTGTGTCAAGGGAATTAGTCGGAGATTGGCATAACGCAATAGAATAATAACTATTTAGTCCACTCTACATATTCAAACTAATAAACGTATAAACAATAGAGCGTTTACGATGCACACTAGCGCCACTAATGAAAAAAAAAACATATCTAGCAATTAGAGATAGAAAATGAAATTATGCTCAACAAACTATTTGAATAAAGGAATTAAGCATTTTTACGTTACCTTATTAACATCTGACATGTTATGGTTTATTTAAATAAGACGTTACAGCTAAAAACGGTAACTTTTAACTATAACGCCATATTTAACTAAACCATAACATGTGAGGTGTTCATTAGGTGACGTAAAAATGCTAAATTACTTCATTCAGATAGTTTGTTAAGCATAATTAAATTTTCTATCTCTAATTACTAGATATGTTATTTTTTTCATTGGCGGCGCTAGTGTGCCGCGTAAACGCTCTTATGAGGAAACACTTACGACTGAATTGAAAAATATGTATGAAAAGTTGACAAAATCAACGTTTCGTAGTCTCCTGATTCCTCCTCCAAAACTGGACCTTACTTATCTTACTTTTTTCATTAAAAATTAAAGAAAGGCTTTGGCTGTGTCCCCATTTGTTCCTTTTTTTCAACAATTAATTATTAACAAAGATATGAACCTTTGAAAACCTTAAAAAAAGGCTAGATTTTCCGTGGTGTTTCCCAAATTTGACGAGATTATATAAAAAAAAGCAAAACATAGGGACACAGCCAAAGCATGTAATTAAATTGGTCCAGTTTTGGAAGAGAAATCAGGGGACCTAGTTTCTAAAAATAAGTATTTAAGTAAGTATTGAAATAAAAGGAACTAGAAGTTTTTGTTACTTAAGTGTTTTTAATGAGGTACCATCAATCTATTTACGTAGCATGCTTATGTCATGGGCGTGTAAAGACCGTCATCACTGAATGTTATAGTGAGATGCGATGACGCATTCATCGTACAATCAGGAAATAATAACGTTTGTAATTAACAATGTTTCTTATTTTAATAGTAACACTATGAGGTTGAATAGGTTTTTCTTGTGACTTGCTGACTGAAACTAATGCATTTTTTTATGAGTAGTATAGATTTAGATGCGGATGTCAGATGTTTTTTCTTGTTTTCGAAGGTAATCTCATCGTTTAAGTTTTTTTTTAAAAGTGGGGATGAAATAAGTGGATCAAACTTTTATCTTGGATACTAAATTATTTATATTAGTAAAAAAAAATAAAAAAAATAAAAAATTCAAAAATAAAATAAAATAAAAATAATTATACCTAATAAAAATAAATAATAATGTTATAAAATATCTAATAAGTACCTATTATACAGAGACAATTTATTGATATCCTTATCCGGTGATCCTATGGGAAATTCAAAAAACCCGTTCTTATCTGGTTACCATCACAAAGGGAATCTCTATTCAAAATTTCAGCTTTCTATAGAGGTTTCAACGCCCGTCGATGAGTCACTCAGTAAGTCAAAACTTTTGTTTTTCGTATATAGATATTTTATTATTGTCGTTTAAAGTTTACGCCAACATTAAACATTAAACATTTTTAATGAAATACAAATCCACTCGCTTTTATATATTTTACTTATTATTTTTATTCTAACGATGACATTTCGAAACTTTTGTAAGGTCCGAAATCAGCAGGAGACTCAAAAAATTTATTTAAATATATTATTGTATGGACTTTAATGGCGGAGTGGTTAACGCGCCCTGTCTGCGTTTGTTAAAGTTAAGCAACTTTCGCAAAGGCCGGTCATCGGACTAAACATTTATTATGTCGAGATTATAAATTATATTGAACGTCTGTAGCTGAGAACGAGTTATATTCACCAAAACGAGGATATGTATAAATATTTACTTACTTTATAAAATGTTTTTGTTTTGTATATATAATTTTTAACGCAAATTTTGTTGCAAGCAAATTACAAAAACAAATCTTGAAAAAAAATTCCACGAGCAGGATTTGAACCTGCACCCTTCTGACATACCGGGTCAGGTGCTCTCCCAATTGAGCTATCGTAGTTCTAACCAGCCCGTCGACATTATTCAACACTATATCCTTTTTTATTTTAAAAGTCAAAGGCGCCCATTCAATGTCAACAACTACCGTCATTAACATCCGATCATAATATTTTTACAAATACTAAAGATCAGTTAAGAAGTAGGCAGGTTACTTTTCTCGTTTGTCACCAGAAGACGCTTTGCTATACGAATTTTCGTTATCTTATCGCGATCGAATGGCAAATAAAGCTCGCACTATGTACTCGGGATACGGGTTGTATGTCCACGTAACTATTATGCGATAAAAGGTGTGTCAAAAAATAAACATAATATATGTTTATATCTTCGTATAGTTTTTAAAACTAATGTTACGTAACAGATTACGTTGATAGCTATGCCAAGCAAATAAGGAAAACCGCAAAATGAGCGTGTTAATTGATAAAAGTAAATTTTTATTAGATGTTTACACTATAATATAATATTAAGTTTTTTACCCGTTTAATTATGTTTAATAAATAAATAAATAAATAAATAAATAAATAATACGTAATGGCATCTTTGTATTGAATATAAATCGTATGAATATTAATATTGATGTAAGTTCGGTTCTTTTATAATTTTAATTAAACTCACAAACCCTGATGTAATAAGCTTGACGGATTGCTAAAATGCTAATTAAGACACTTTTGTAATATCAGGTCCTTAGATAATGAAAGGATTTTTAGTTTGTTAGTTAGCTAGGCACCGGCTCCAAAACCATTAAAGGGGTTTGGGTAAATTTGTATGGAGGTTGGCTTGATTTTTTTTTTCAGCGGCCACTGAAATAATTGTTCTAGTTTAATAGTACATCGACTGAGATATATGGCTGCAAAAAGGTTTTTGACCTAAGTAATATCGAAGCCGAGATATGCAAGGTCAAAGTGAAGCTATGAATACATAATATCTGTGTTGTTTGAAACCTTATATATTACGTTTTTCATATTTTTCTACATATCTGCAGTAATTATTTACTTTCATATGATTTTGTTCATCATCATCATCATCTCAGCCAAAAGACGTCCACTGCTGGACAAAGGCCTCCCCCAAGGATCTCCACAACGACCGCTTTTGTGCTGCTCGCGTCCAGCGGCTTCCCGCGACCTTTACCACCAGATCGTCGGTCCACCTTGTTGGAGGCCTGCCCACACTGCGCTTTCCGGTACGCGGTCGAAATTCCAGGACTATCCCGCCCCAGCGGCCATCAGTCGTGCGAGCAATGTGCCCTGCCCACTGCCACTTGAGCTTAGCAACTCTTCGGGCTATGTCGGTTACCTTGTTGTTCTTCTGCGGATCTCCTCATTTCTGATTCGATCACGCAGAGAAACCACGAGCATAGCCCTCTCCATTGCTCTTTGAGTGACTTTGAGCCTTTTTATGAGGCCCATAGTGAGCGACCACGTCTCAGTTCCGTATGTCATCACTGGCAACACACACTGGTCAAAAACTTTCGTCTTGAGATACTGCGGTATATCGGACGAGAAGATATTTCGTAGCTTACCGAACGCTGCCCAGCCTAATTGGATTCGACGATTGACCTCTTTGCTGATGTTGGACCTACCTAGCTGGACCGTTTGTCACAGGTAAACATAATCGTCCACAACGTCAAGGGCAGAGTCCCCAACCTTGAGAGGAGTGGGTACGACACGTGACTTCGACATAACTTTCGTCTTCTCCATGTTCATTTTAAGACCCACTTGTTGAGAGACTCTGTTGAGGTCACCGAGCATTGCGCCGAGGTCTTCCAGGGTCTCAGCCATGACTACTATATCGTCAGCAAACCAAAGGTGAGTGATGTATACGCCGTTGACGTTGATGCCGAGTCCTTTCCAGTCATCTTCCAGTGCAGCAGTGAACAGTTTCGGAGAAATCACATCTCCCTGTCTCACTCCTCGCAGCAACTGGATAGGTTTCGAGCTCTGGTCCTGAAGACGGATTGACATAGTGGCGCTTTCATACAAACACCTCAACACTTCGATGTACCGATAGTCAATTTGGCACCGCTGGAGAGACTGTAGCATGGCCCATGTTTCAATCGAGTCGAAGGCTTTTTCATATTCCACAACGCTAAGCAAAGAGGCTGGTTATACTCTTCGGTCTTCTGTATAACCTGCCGCAGCGTATGTATGTGATCTATGGTGCTGAAGCCTTTTCGGAAACCGGCTTGTTCGATAGGCTGGAAGTCATCAAACCTGCGTGCGAGACGATTCGTTATGACTCTCGAAAACAGCTTGTAGACGTGGCTTAGAAGTGAGATAAGCCTGTAGTTCTTCAGCAGGGTTTTGTCGCTCTTTTTGAAGAACAGTACCACCATACCTTCGTGCCACGTCTCTGACGTTCTGCCCCCTAGTACGACGGAATTAAATAGCTTCTGAAGAGCTACGAGTACCGGTCTTCCGCCTGCTTTTAGAAGCTCGGCCGTAATTCCGTCAGCAACTGGTACCCTGCCGTTTTTGAGTTGTTTGAGAGCCATACTAATCTCGTACAGGCTGATGTCCGGGATGTCTTCGGTATAGTTCCGGGTTAACTTAGCTCTAGGGTCTTTAGCTAAGCTTTGTACAGGTGGCCGTGTGGATGTGTAAAGCTGTCCATAGAACTTCTCGACCTCTCCCATAACATCGGACCTGGTCGTGACAGTTCTGCCGTCATCGGTTTTCAGCGTCGTCAGTTGGCACTGCCTAATACCCAGATCTCTTGCGAACACTTTTGAGTTAAATTGGTCAAATTGGTCAAAGTCAAAAATGTCAAATTGGTTTTGACATATTTGAAGTAAACAGATGTAACATACATGTCGACAATGTGATGTCGATTTGACCGTACCAGACTTCTTTTTGTGTGGGTTTTTGAAGTCTTGTGTTTACGTGAACAAGCCTCAGACTCTGGAAGCCCTCAAGGACATCATCCGACACGAATGCGCGAACCTATCGCCTGAAGTCCTGGAAAAGTGATGGCAAATGCCATAAAAGGGCCCATATGGTCATTAATGCTGGCGGCGGCCACTTGTGCGATACTTATCGTCTTCTCGACTTAATTGGAAAAATTCTAATCAATTAAACATAAATAATCCACAAACAGAACCAAAGTTTTTCATTTGTAAAAAAAATACAGCCAAAAAACATAGGATGATTACTTTTGCCTCAACCTGTAGTCTTTCAGATAAAGGAGCTTCAGGATATTCTTTATGCATTTTGAATAGATACACACCTAGATATCATTTCGTTTCGTGTTAAATGGTTGAAACCTAAATGAAATGGACCAAACTCGGCCAATAAGTCTTCTCTTACTAGTTTCATAGTATTTTCAAAGACTTCCTGGTCATTTTGAAAACTGTAGATAATCTCTCATTTGACAGTGTGAAGTTTAGCAAGAACTGTGGCAAGAGCTGTCCCTGCCTTTCTTTTATGTCGCCTAGTAATATTCGGTGTACTTTGCAGAATGTCGTTGAATTGTTGTTTAGAAAATCCAATATAATAACGGAATACGCTATTGTGAATTGACTGCAGTTTATCGAAGTCTAAAAAAGGCTTGCGTTTTTAATATATCCATCATATCTTTTATCATTGGCCGAAAGGAATTGCAGGGTTCTTATAGACATTGAGCTCTGATATAACAATTATAACGTTTGAAACCGTAGTTATACTGAAATGTATATTATACAAACAATTAATACGGGACTATTTTTATTTTCTTTTTTATCAAATATCTCAGTTCCGATACACTTTAGCCAAAAATGTTATATGACAAAAATGTTTTACTTTATTATATACTAACGACTGGTGCAAGTTCCATAAGTAGCCGCGGGCTTTGAAAATCAAGCCACTTTTACCCAAACCCCTTTAATGTAACTTACTTATAACTACAACCAGTACTCCAGACATTTTATACTTAATTTTGGATTTAAGGGTATTTATTTTTAAATTTAAGTGAGTTTTTTGTAGTCGGTTATATTTTTTTGTTAATTTTTTTTTCATTACATGTAAGTTGGACATCTCCTTGACGGCCACGTGGCAAAGTGCTTGTTTCGATGTTTTTAGATTCGGGTTTCGATGTCAATATCCATCAATTGTAACGATGCCTTGTATAATTACCTATGCCCAGCAGTGAGTCAGTAATTATGGTAAGAAAACTATATTATTTGGGGCAGCGCAGCTCTTCAATGAATTGACGAATTGTTTTAAAAACTGTTCTTAAAAAAAAGTATTCAAAAACAAGCTACGCAAATATATAGCTGAAAATAAGGAGCAACAATAGAGCGGATCATTTAATTAAGTTTATCGTAACGCGTTGTGCATTGTTGTTTTAATTTTTTTTCTCTTTTTCCAATAATTTAAATGTACTTTTTTTTATAAATATAAATATTGTTTCATATAACCACCGTAGTGTTAGATATTTTTTATATTATATTTTTTAAGTTTGTATCTCATTATAAGCGAACTGTAAAGTTTTCATGAGAAATAAATTTCTTTAAACCGAATTAAGTATTACTTATGTCTTACATCAAAATTTAATAAATAATCGTTTTAAGCCGCGTGCTAATTATGTATATAATTATGAACTATAAATTAGTATTAATTCACGAAGCAAATTACATATAATTTTTCTGGTGAACGTTGGTTAACATAAAGGTTCCGTGGAAGGTTATTATTAATATAGGATTAGGATATAGGATTATTTATAAAAAAAGCAAATTATTAAATTCTCTCCGGCAAAGAAGGAATTATCGATAGCAGAGACGTGTTGAACCAACCACGTCAAAGTCAGAGTCAAAGTATTTTTTTTAATTTAAATAAACTTAAGAAAAGTGCTTTTGAACTGTCTAAACATGTTTTTATCCATTCAGGACGTCTATTTTTTATCTGTGGAGAAGAATGGGCGCAATAAACTCCACAGATTTGAAGATGAAGGTTGTATTTTACTTGCAGTCACTTCTTTATTACGTTTCCTCATTTCACTAAGAAGTGTAAACAATTAAAACAGAGGGTTTACTACCATTGATACTAAATACTGTGACGAATTAAAACCTATTCTTTTTATTTATCGTCAAATAAAATAGAAAGGTTGTGCTTTAATCATTCCTGTAAGGAAAAACTAATATTGTTTACTTAATACGATGAATTAATGATATAGTTTAATTATAATTATGACGACTTACATACCTGCAAATTAAGCATATTTAGCGGTTAAGCGGTAAAATATGACAAACGACCTATTCTTATAGCTGTATGTATATACAGATGTAAATTTAATAACTTAGATTTGTTTATTTTTTTGTTTTTTTTACATGTTGTGGTTGTCTTCTATATTTTTTGTGTTTATTTGTAATGGAAAGTGTCCTGCTATGATAGGGCATTTTCCAATATATTTTTTTTGACGCTGTAAGGGAGAAAAGAGCTGGACACTAAGTGTCCAGCTCGGCTGAAAAAAGTTTAAAATTTGGGTTGTGACAAACAGGCGTATTTGACTTAAAATATTTTTTTATTTCAATACACTTATATTATGTTATTACTGTAGAATTATAATAAAACCTTAACTATTAAGACATAATAACCACTCAGTTTTTTTTTGCTTCTATGGCTTAATAAAAAAAGCAAAAATGAAACTGTTGACCAAACGGGGGAAAAAAAACGTTTTTTAGCTCTACTGTAAAGTTGCATAAAATGAGATACGCCTATTGGTAAAGTTAGCGACGACTTGCTGAGTTTCATGCCGGTTCTTCTCAGTACAAGATCCCCCGCCCAGAGTAAACTTACGAACCGATGGCATAGCGACATTCACAAGAGCTACTTGTAGCCTAAACTGAATAAATGATTTTTGAATTTGAATTTGAATTTGAATTGAAGATATCCATTTATTTCCTTGTGCAAACCACATACCTACTTGCACATTATAAGGATTTGGTGTGAAAGGGCTCGTTATTCATTTTCGAAACGATTAGGAAGATATCTCTTTAAATTATTTTACATTTACAAAACAAATGTTGATTTCGTAACTACATACTTTTTTTTTGTAAATGTCGTTACTTCTATTAAAGCTGTGGAGTTTCTCGCGCCCATTCTTCTTCACAGCTAGACGTCCTCAATGGGTAGTAGGTAAAAAAAATATGGACTATTCAAAAGCACTTTTAAGTGTACTTTCTTGACTTTGACTATCATAAGTTAGATACTAGTATAACCATAAAGTTGTTAAGGCGACGCACCGCTAAACAATAAATCTCATACGTTTTGATACGAGCGTTTGCGCCCCGTACCATAAGAAAAACTGTTTTTTTTCCTTCAAATTAAAACTATAAATTATTAAAAAAAAATGAACTACAATTTTAAAGTGTGTGTTAAGACTAATCTACTAAGAAAATTTTGATGCTTAAATCGGTCTGCTTAGCCTGTAAAATGCGAATCTATGTTTTAAAGAGGTTACTTTGAAATTTTTTTCTCTGTTATAAAAGTTGAAAAATCGTGTTTCTGCAACTAACAAAATGAAGTCAATTAAATGAAAAATCATGTCATCAAATATCACTTTCATATGTTTTGTAATTGTTGGGAAAAATCAAGATCCCGCCACGTAAATTACCAATGCGTCGTCTTAATTTAGCGATTTTTGACTTTATTATATAATATGTGCCTTGTTTTTAAAGGAAAGTCTTTGGCTTTGTCATACGTTCATAACCCATTACGCTTACTGAATGCGTTGGTAAAGAGATACATTACTTTTGAAATGATGCTTTTGCTTGTATTTTATTTGAAGGAAATTATTTTTTTATATGAATGGGCTTATACTCATTTATGTCACATATATATGACAAACGTATATCAACTAACGTATTACAAATACAATTCCCGCGATTCTCTTATCGCCCCCGCATCTATTGCCGTTTGCCGGCAAAATTGACGTGTTCGTAAAACCATCTGTCGATTGGTGAATAATAAATGCACAAACAAAAAGACTGACTGCCTAGTGCGAGTATTGTTAACCACACGATTACAAATTTGTAAAATGTTTTTGTTTTATTTATATAATTTTTAACGCAAATTTTGTTGTGAACAAATTACAAAAACACAAATGTTGAAAAAATTTCCACGAGTAGGATTTGAACTTGCACCTGCTATCGTAATAATAATTTAATTATAATAATAATAATAATAATTTCGGCGGGCTGGTTAGAACCACGATAGCTCAATTGGGAGAGCACCTGACCTGTCAGAAGGGTGCAGGTTCAAATCCTGCTCGTGGAATTTTTTCAACATTTGTGTTTTTGTACAAATTTGTATTTTTATTATTAAGATTTTTTGCATTCACAAAGTTATACATAGATAAAATTTCAGCTTGAGTGGGAACGAACCCACGACCTCGATTCCCATTCAAGTTTCCTGGGACTGGTTGATTTTTTTTCTAGCAAAATTGTATCTTGTGAGAAATTGTACGTTGAATTTTTCACCCCATTCTTCTCATTTTCTTTTGTGGTGTCAGTTAATATGAATTCTCTTATCGAACAGAACAAAACAGGAGGCAAGGCGTCAATGCCACAAAAATTTTAATCTTAGTTAAGGGTGCGCCGACCAAAAAATGCCAAAAATGCAGTTACGGTTAAGTAAATATAATTGAAAATAACTATCGTATTAAATGAACAAAATATATATTTACTATCATAGGAAACGTGTTTACAATTTGTCAGAACCATAATGTCATAACACGCTATAGTTTTTTCTACAATATCATTTAAAGTTGGGCAAATATCATGAAAACGAGTGGCGGCGTTTAGTAGATTTCTTATAGTTTATCTAAATTATTGTACCTCCGATTTTGTCTAAACAATCATCAATGGATAAACTACAAATTGCTAGACTACATTTTCGATTCATCAAGTGGTTATTTAAATAATATTTTTTTTAAGCACCTTAAATTCCCCATACAAAATTAGTATGGCCGCGCGGCATCAAATAAATATAGACGACGACATTTCAAATAAAACATCCGTTCAGACGAAGTCTTTGGACAACTTTTTTCGGAGTTTTCATAGTTTAACCAATACTTAACATCCGGGAAACAAGTCCGGTAGCAACAGTGAGGACGAAGTTATGAATTAGCTGTAGCAACAAAGAAAGAAAGTAAAATGAAAGACAGTTGCAGCTGACGAAAATACCTAGTGAGCCAGACTTCGATCAAATGTCCAAACGCTTAAGGGCGGCCCATAAAGACAGTTTATTATTTACTATCCGAATACTGATAAGCTGCAGCAGGCAAACGTTATGGACAGACGCGTCCGATAGTTTGTATACGCCTTTGGGAGCGGCAATATTTCTCCAAGAGACTTATTATATATGGGCATCGTCGCCTGCGCACCGCATTCACTGTCACGGTCGCGTGCTCAACAACGGTGTTCAGTCTACCGCAAAATACCGAATAGGCCGGACGTCCCCGCACGTTTCAAATATTCATTAAATAAAACGATAACACAAAACATTACAGTTCCGTGTTTATGATTGGTGCGACCGATACATACTGAAGTTAATTTTAGACCATCGCAGTTCATAGCAGCCCCATTACAGAGCGAAGGTGCGTAACAGTGTTGTTCAATACTAATTGTGTGCTCAAATAATTTCTTACCTCATTAAAAAACGGCTTCTTCCATCGGAATTCGTTCTACAGCAAGGTTGGGCGGTGATATATTGCCGGTTCTTTTTTGTTTTTGCCTTTGAGGCGAACCGTGACATTGTTGATACCAATACCACAATGTCACGTTGTTGTCTTTTTTGTATTCCATGCGCATACGCAGCCAAACCTGTCCTCGAGTGCCGTGCAATTCTTATTAATAGAAATTCAGTGTTAATTGTGTTCAATAAAGTGATTGTGATGTATAAAATATTTGAATTAATGTAAATATTTTATTATAATACTCGTAGTCTAGTTAAGTTATATTAAGTGACTTCGAAGTTACTTTGTGTGATAACGACCTGTACCTATATTCTGTCATTAAAAAATGATTTGTTTCGCTTAACTATTGTTTGATGTGTTAAAGAATCGATTTGTCAATTTTGGAACAGGTATTATAACGACTTGCTTCTTGAATACCTGCTCGAGCGGCTTTGTTAAGGTCATCAGCAAAAGGCGAGGCTTTTTATAATAAAATGGTAAAATTATTAATACCTAGTAGCTTCTTTTTTTAAATGAAATCAGTTACTAAAGTTATGATTATATACATATAATTTTACGCAAATTTTGTTGCGAACATATTACAATTTCGGCGAGTTGGGTTGAGCCACGATAGCATAGTTGGTAGTGCACCTGACCAGGCATGTCATGGGGTGCGGGTTCGAATCCCGCTCGTAGAACTTTTTTAACACTTTGTCTTTTTTTCAAATACTAAAATTATATGAAAATATTCAACTTTTTTACCTCCTCCAAATGATTTCAAAAATACTTATCCTATTTTTTATTAAGAAGAAGAATCATAATTACTTAAGTCCAAATGATAACAACTGCCATAGAGTTATTAATAATAAAGTAACTGTATGGTAACACGAAAAAAAAATTAAAAAGTTATTAACCGTTTTATTTTTCAAATCTTTACAGATGAAATCGTTGACGCTATTATTCGGAGTACTGCTCTGCTTTGTCATAGCACAAGCAAGACACGCAGACAATGACAACGAGAGGGCAGTTAACGAGGATCTTCCAGAAAACGTAGGGTCGATCAGGGATCACCGGGGTGGCCCATCGAGGCACCGTAGAAAGCGTTATCAACTGAACTACGCGTACTACCCTGACTACCCTGCCCCACCTAATCCCTACTACGCAGACCGAAGGGACTACGATCGCAATCAAGACCTTATGCCGCAAATCTTAAGGCTGCTGGACGAAATCGCGGAGTACGTGAAGCGTCCGCCGCCACCGCCGCTACCCCAACCGATATACGTACCCTACCCGGTACCGTATGCGGTCCCACAAAACTGCACATGTAACGTCAAATTGACCAATGACCCCAATATTACAAGGAGGTTCCCCGAAATGGAGGACACAAACCAGAACTGGGGAATAACGAACACAAACGAAGACGAAGAAGTAGAAGATGATGGCACAGACGGTGCTAGACCGATCTCTTTCGAACCTATCAAGCCTTTGCGACCAGTGAAGAAAACTCCACCACCCGTAGACCACGGGACCAGTCAATCCGTTAGTGTAAGTGAGTCTACGTTAATGCTGAACTGATTTTACGGAGCATAAAGCTTCTGATAATATATTATGTTAATACGGATTAGGACGAATAATTGAACCTTACTTTTCTTTTTATAGGACGTTTCCGCTTCCGCAAGTCAACAAAAAACTCTTAATGTAAACCAATCGGCTGGAGTGTGCAACGCAGCTATTCTGAGTTGCTGCAACGACCCGCAGCAGAGAGCTTGCTTCACAAGGTTCGGGTGCTCCATGACTTACGCTAAGAGGAACGCCTGTACCCGTGACTCTATCAGCGCAGCGATAGAAGCCATCAGGGCAGCATACTCGCCAGTATGAAAAGATGACATTCATTGAATGCCAAAACCTTATCAGTATTTCTTGTTGTCAGTGTGTCTGTGGAAACTTATATATCGCTCTTTTCTTTCGAGTTTGTTTTTGTTTTTCGAAACATTCGAAGGAGTTATCATAATATAAATTAACTCAGAATCTGTTCTCTTTTTTGAAAAGGAGACATTGATGTATTTTCTGTTTTTGAAATCTATCGCATTTCAATCTTGTAAAATTCATCAGCCGAGTATTTGTGGTTTTTTAATGTTAGACGGGTGCTGCACGGCTGCGTTAAGCCAGGTCATTTACCTTACAGACACTGGCATTCCTATATGTGACCAGGACTTAAACATAACTGTGTTCAAGGCAATATAGGTCTAAAATGTATTCTGTTATAACGCAATATTGAGTACAATACCACATGACCACTATGAAGTCTGAATTTCATCTTTTTGTACACTTTCGATTTGTATGCGTAAATAATTTAAGCAGTCTGTCGTTCCTCGAGTAGGTATCTTTTTATTTATTTGTTTTATTTGCAATTTCTGTTTAGTTCTTATTTATTTTGTTTGTTATTTTGTCTTTTATTATATTAGACGTATTGCCATAATCATTGTCGTTCCTTATATTGAAATACCTAAAATTAATGTTCTATTATGTACGTACGTATGTTCTATGTTATTATGACGATTTTAAACGTCGCCGCCGTCGTTTCGCGTCGAGGCCAAGATCTTATGTAAACTAGCGAACTCCTAAATTTGGCATGACGAAGGGCATTGATCTATTAAATATAGATTCGTATGTCTGACCAACACAACGTAGGTATGGGCCGGATACACCATAATGTAAATACGGCCTAGCGCAATGAAAGCATTTACATAAATTACGTAGAAAATACTATTTATGTAGTATGTGAGGCGTGTTATGTATGTCAGTGATATACTTGTTACTTCATTAAATCTAGATATTTATTGTTTTTAAAGCATCTGAGATTCTCTTTGAGGTTTGGACGAGTAGTTAATGATTTATTTGTCCAAGTTTTGAAGTCCAAGAATAATTGTTAACATTTGTACTAAAGATGCTTTGTGACGATTGATGTTATTGTAAAGTGATAAAATCATTAGATCGGTAAGGTTCTAGTCTGTATCTGTATTAATATAGCTTTTAGATTATATGTTTAAGTAATAATAAATATTGACAAACATAAAAAACGTTTTTATTTCCAATTATATCATTAGTTTTAATTGGTTGATAATACGAGGAAGTTGAGGTATACAAAATGATATATTTACATAAGAATATCGAGCAATATAAGTTAAATAATTGGAACGCAAATAAAGACTAAATCTGTGGCTAAATCAGTGCTCGACCGACCTTCGCGTCGTCGGAGCGTACGTCAGTCGCGTAACTTCGAAAATTGCTCTGGTATCAAGTAAGATGACAATCTTATATTAATACAAACCAAACTACTCTTCACTAACATTTTGAATATAAGGTTTTAGGCAAATAACCACAGTATTCAGAATGTTTACATAATCCAAGCAGAGAGACTAAGAGATAACACTCGACTGCTAATGTAGCTCGGAACTCGAGATGCTACATTGTTGTTTACCCATCCTATGAACGGGCTTTGCGGAAGTCGGTTAACCTAAGCAATCGCCGACCAGGTGCATTAACCTCTGCGTCCCATCGAGCTTCACAATAATCAACGTCAATCGTTTTCTCTCGACTTTCATTGTAATGAACAGTAAAAGTAGGATGCATGTTAATGACAATCATCCGTTACACTCACTCCTCATATCCTTTATTCGGTGTGAGAGCAGGACGGAGCACGTGAGACAAGACGAGTGAAGAAGTCTCAAGGCAACCGGTTGTGTGCGAAGTAAGTGCGATGCAACGGTTATCTGCAATGTCCCTGAATTACAGTTAGGCATTTACAAAGTAAGTATCACTTGTTAAAAGGGCTAGCTAATAGATTGCTGGAGTTTGTTAACAAGGCGGTTAAACTAAGGAGGTCATAGCCGCCGCTATGGTTTAATTACTTGTGGTAACACCATCGGTGTGAGACCCATAAGTCCAGTTTAGTTTCCAGAGACGGTACGTTATTGTACTTTTCTATTAAAGGCCATCCCAAAATACGACCTAGAAACCGAACCGCGAAATCCGACCGAGATTTGACACAGAGCTTAAATAATTAGGTTTTTAATAGTTTATTTTTCTTTTTTTTTTGAGAGAGATTGCTGATTTTCTCAAACGGTATTTTCAGCGTCACTGGGATTTTTTGGGGGCGGCGAGGTTCGTAAAGGGTACCTCAAGCCGTGTGAAACGAATCACCTTCGGAGGTTTTCTAAAGGGAACGGCATCACACACTTAAAAGTGCGTGTCCCCGTGCCCTACTAGATTCTCCGAAGGGTTCGCCAATAAGTAGCCAAAAAGAGGAGGACCCAGAACGTAAGCCTAATACATACCGCGCTCGAACAATGCACTCATAACCCCGGACACCAATCTTGGAACAGTTCGGAACAGTCTCAGCGCAGCTATTGCAAGATTCGGTGTTCGTACGTTCGTGCGAGGTTCTAAGTGAGCGTTTATAGAGCAACCCACACATAGAACGCTTGTATGAACACATGGTGGTTGATAACGACTGCCAGTGCAGCCGGGACCAACGCCTTTTCGTGCTTTCCGAAGCACGGAGGACCTCCAAATGATACAATGTTGGTCGCCCATAAGATAACCGGCATTTGCGAAACAGCCCCCTGACCGCCTAACCGATACTTTTGACTACGCATATAGTTTATGACGTCATCGTGCCACCTCGCACCGCCTATGAAAGCAATATCAAAAGGTAAAGGCTATAGCTTTCGATATTGCTTTCATAGGCGGCACGAAACGACAAGATGACGTCATAAACCACATACGAAGTCAAAGCGATCGGTTAGGCGGTTGGGTCCCAGATTACACACCAGAGTACACCAGCACACGTTAACAGTCTCCATACAAGCGTTCCGAAACACAGCATAAGTCCATATGAGTATTCATATTTTTTGGCCATTATTCGATGTCCAAATAACTGACAATGACGTGTTTTTTACTTTTTCTATTGATTATACCCTTGGCCACAAGTCCACAAAGAAAACACTAACTAATTTGATAAGTCCGTGGTTCTAGAGCCCATAGAGTATAATAAGGGCTCGTGTGCCTCATAGGGTACACGAACTCGACGGAACCGCTCCCTGTGTACCACATACGGACACCAGACTGTACACCAGACTGTTAACGTGTTAAGAGCGTTTACGCCGCACACTAGCGCCGCCAATGAAAAAAAAACATATCTAGTAATTAGAGATAGAAAATAAAATTATGCTCAACAAACTATCTGAATGAAGTAATTTAGACTGACATGTTATGGTTTAGTTAAATATGGCGTTATAGTTAAAAGTGGCCGTAACGTCTTATTTAACTAAACCATAACATGTGAGGTGTTCATTAGGTGACGTAAAAATGCTAAATTACTTCATTCAAATAGTTTGTTGAGCATAATTTGATTTTCTATCTAGTAATTAGTTACTAGATATGTTTTTTTTCATTAGTGGCGCTAGTATGCGGCGTAAACGCTCTTAATGATTGAAGGTAAAAATTAAACGCATGTAGAATCGTAAAAAGTGTTCCATATCAATAACCTTCATAGTAGCATAGTGCGATAGTAAAATGAGTATAATTGCTGTCAACGTCATACACTAGTTACTAAACGATTACATAGATAACCTAAATGTTCTAAACGCTTCCTATATTGGAATAACCCACTTACCCACTACCTATAAACGGCTTGTTCTGGCGCAAAGGAAATGACTCATATGTGTATTAGTGTAGAAGCCACTGGTCTTGTATCGACAAACCTTTACGTAGTACGGGTATGACACATTGTTTATTTTGGTGTAGTCGGAAGTGTAGTGGTGTAGGAACTACGATTGTGTTAATTAATTGATCTTTTAATTACTTATTGACAAGAAAATTATTAGTTACAAGATTTCGAAAAAGACTTACGTCATTCTTAATTTTGTCTATTTATCACCTTTTCGTTTTATATTTTTGTTATTTATCTTCTGTTGTTAGGTATTATTGTATTTTTCTACTTTGTATGGGCGGGCGTGCGTGCGTGCGGGCGTGCGTGCGTGCGGGCATCTGTGCGTGTGCGAGGGTGCGCGCGCGTGTGTGTGTGTGTGTGTATGAGGGTGGTCAGGGTGTGTGTGTGTGAGAGGGTGAGTGTGTGAGGTTTGTGTGTGTGTGAGGGAGGGTGAGGGGATGTATGTGTGTGTGTGTTTGCTTTCTTTCTCTTTCCTTTTTCGTATTTTTTCTACGTTCATGCACGTAAACGTACGTAGCAAAAACATGAAGAATTGTATGATGATGATGATGATGATGATGATGATGATGATGATGATGAAATCCTGTGATCCCTCATCAAGGACATAGTAAGGCTCGCAGTAGGGACTTCCATGCGTCGCGGCCTTAGGCTGTGGCTTTGAGGTCCCGCTAGTTACAACCAATCGCTGCGATCTCCTTCTCGACCGACCGCCTCCAGGTAGTGTGGGCCTGGTCTTCTGCTACCAACCGCGTGCCACTCAAATGCTTGCTTGTATTATGGCTATCCGGCCTTCGTAACCCATTCCCGATCCAGCGCCATTTCCTTAAAAGGATCTCCCGGTCAATCGGCTTTTGATCAGTCAGCTTCCAGTCTTGTGTTCGTGATTGTTCGTGGCCAACCCGCTATATACTACTTTAAAGTTTATACTGACACCCCCTACCAACCTATGCGGTTACAAAGTAGGTGTCAGACATCCTTACGTAAGCGCAAGGGACTATCTACGTCAGGTCATAACGCCAGATCAGAACACGCCGGTACGCATCCTTCATCCAGTACTTTTAAGACTAGTGTCTAAAGTAGATCCCCAAGATGGGTCGCAAACAAGTATTGTATTGTATACATTCTTCCTACATCCATCCTTGGGAGAGGCTTTTGTCCAGTAGTGGACGTCTTTTGGCTGAGATGATGATGATGATGATGATGATAGCCTATGTTACTCAACGCTAATGTAGCACTCTAATGGTGAAAGAATTATTTAAATCGGTCCAGTGGTTTTTGAGTTTATTCGTTGCAAACATACATACATATACATACATACATACATACATACATACATATACATATACATACATACATACATACATACAAAGCTTTCCTTTTTATAATATTAGTATAGATTACATTATTTCTGAAAATTTAAAATCCCTAATGCGAGGCCCTAATACCCTTGGTGAGTAGGTAGGAGGGGTAGTGGCCCCTCCAACTGTTTCTAACACTTTTCAAGGTAACCCATGTGACCCTCATTAAATTGTCGTCTACATTGCTTTCCGTAAGGGAATATATAACTTCTTTCTATCTTTTATTACTTGATATGGCAGAATTGTAATAAGGTCGTGTCGTTCGCATGTAACATAGTTTTTGATTTTTGTCTATTCCTCGCCGTGTTCAAAAAACACGTGCGAAAGCAAAATACTTAATTTATATATGCTAAACGTAAGTTGAGATAGTTATTGCTTCCGTATAATATTTAAGGTCTTTAACTCAAAATAATGTTACTAAGCTTCAGAGTTTTGGTAACGGATAAATAAGTTTTTAGGTTTAAGGAGCGTTCCTATATAAGAATTATAATAACTAAGGTTTATGTAAATAGTACCATAATATAGAAATATTATTTACTACTCCAAGGAAAAGAAGAATTTTAAAGTCATCCCTTCGTCACCCTTTGTAAGGAATATTATTATGATTCTTTTTATTTCAATCTACCACTCTTGCTGTATAAAAAAACCGATTGATATTAATAAAACTAGATAAAGTACCTACTAGTAAACAAAGTCGTGAGTACAGATTTTTGGATGCAAAATGCATTTCCGGTATGTCGCCTCTCAAGGATTATTTCGCCCCAGCGGCCATCAGTGCTGCGAGCAATGTGCCCTGCCCACTGCCACTTGAGCATAGCAACTTTTCAGGGTATGTCGGTAACCTTTGTTCTTTTGCGGATCTCCTCATTTCTGATTCGATCACGCAGAGAAACCCCGAGCATAGCCGTCTCCATTGGTCCATTCGTCAGCTAGTGGCAAAAGATCTTATGTTAACGTTCTTTGTAATTATCACAACAAAATGTCAATGTGCTAAGCTATTCCAAAGTCAAGCAGTACATTAACTTATCTCAATGAGCTGATTGAACCGTGTTCTTAGAAAGCGTTGTTTAATAACAAAGCATCAATCCTTATTGGTTAAAAATGGAGAAAAACATCTTTTTTGAGAGAGATTGCTGATTGCCTCAAACGGCATTTTCAGCGTCACCGGGCTTTTTTGGGGGCGGCGAGGTACGTAAAGAGTACCTCAAGCCGTGTTGAAACGAATCACCTTCGGAGGATTTCTAGAGGGAACGGCATCGCACACTTAAAAGTGCACGTTCCCGTGCCCTACTAGATTCTCCGAAGGGTAGAGAAAAACATCTGGTGAGATAGGGGCTTATAACACGTTGATCGTGACGACGACGAAGTATCTAATTATGTGATAAATAAACTGTGTACTCCGTTTTAAGCACTTTGCGCTCAAGAAAGGACAGTGGGATTGGTCGTCGTGTAAGTTCATATGGAGAAGAAGTTCAGAATGATGAAATTTATGTATAATGTGTGTTTAACATTGTAGTGTACCAACATTGTGTATTTTGTGAATTACGGTCGGATTTCGGGCTGAGCGACTGTGCGACTAGTTCTTACTACGATTACTAACGATGGGTATTGTCTTGCCTTGTGTTTATATGTGTATGGTTGTGCTCCATCTAGGGTTGCCAACCATACTTTAAAATAACGTATCCTACGTTATTTTCCGTCCCCATACTTTATTCTTTTTTAAAAAAAAAAGCATGGAAAGTACTTTAATTCCGACTAATACGTGCGTTTGAACGGAGTATTCCTGTTGACTTAATTTCTGAACTACTGAATGATACTCAGACTCGAGTGAAGTGAAACGAAACGCAACGCTTGTTTCTGAATGCGCAATAAAACAATAAAACATTAATAGGTAGTGCCAAGAGTACAAAGAAATATGTTTTTTAACATTTAAATAAATAAATTTGGAAAATACTTTATTTTTTCACCAAATCCTTTTTTTAATACTAGTTAGTGATAGATTTACTTTAATTTCCTGAAAAATAGCTGGCAACCCTAGCTCCATCCCACACTTAGGTGTTCGCGAAAGATTAGCGTCAGGTTTTCCTATAATCTAGGAGGCCTGACATCATGCTGAGTGGGCACCTTTTAGTGACACTTACCTATTGTAAAATTTTATGTAGTAATGTAATTTGTGTTGTGTCTCTAATAAATGTTTTATATACTATTCTATTATATTCTATACCTATAAAAGATGGTAGTAACTATAGTCAAGCGGACTTCAAACCAACGCAACTATCAACCAAATCGTAAACATTAACTTGGAGTCCCCGCTTATAATAGAACCGGACAAAATACTCTGATTAAAAAATAAACCTCTGGTGTTAAGAACGTTTAATCTTAGAGCTAGATAACAGATGTGTCTGTGATCAGAAGCGATAAATTACGAAAACAATCTTGTCAACTCTGTACAATTTGTCAGTGAGTCGGTAAACACCTAATTTCAGCTGAGCGGTTCGCTTCAATCAAAGTACGCAAAAACTATACCTCAAGCCCATTTGTCATTTTATATCGCTGTAAACGTGTTCTAAATCGATTAGGTCACGATTTGCTTCAATGCTTGATGCAAATTTATATATATAAAAAAAAATCGTGTTATTTAAAAATATTCCTATAATATACATCCGGTTAAAAACGGTTTGTAGATGTTGAGCGGTCAAATGCGCAGGAGATATTAAGGTGCATAAACGTATGCGCAAACGCAAGTGTACTCTCTCTTCCTTCCCCTCTTTAGGCTGCGTCTCCATCAGAGCTGTGCGTGGTAGCTCGGCGGAGCTCGTGGAAAGTATCCACCAATTGGATATCTCCATTTTACATCGTAAAGAACCCTATTGGTGGATATTTCCTCGCGTACCGCCAAGTGGAAAAGCAGTCTTAATTTAGTGAAACGGAAGGCCGCTACGACTAGTAGACAGTTCGGATGATGTGTCTGGCTGGCCGATATGACAGCTGCTATAGTAACTATCGACGCCATCTAAGCCTCAATCGAAGCGTGGTAGCCGAACGAGTAGATACTCGAGTGGGATATGTTCAATCCCCATAGCTCCTTAAGACTTAAACCCAAAACAATAAGCTTGCAGAATGCCTAGTGTGAGTTTTACATGGCACCAGTTGTCATTTACAATCTGAAGAGATCAAAACAAGAACATATCCCGTTGTGATGTTAACGAACAAAATCAATCTTCATAAAACAAATTGAACCCAAAATTAAAGCAATTATTGCCAATTGTAGCGGCTGATGGTCAATGATGAATGTGAAAATTCAAATACAAAAATACGTTACTGTAGAAGACACGGTCAGTTTTAAAATAAGCAGTCTACGCAGTCAATTGACGCTTGTATATGAAGTCATGATATAACAATACATAACTAGTGTGTTACCGACCCTTCTCACATACGGGGAAAATAACGTGACGCATACTCCACGGATCTGAAGCGACCCGTTGGAACGGTCACTATCCACCCGCCCACCTTCGAAAAGCTTGAACTAGGGAAGAGGCCTTCTCTCTATTTTTAGTAAGAGTTGTTCTGAGGTTTTCTTCCGTATCATCCCTAGGCTGTGGCGGTTGGGGAACGCGATCAGCAAGCACCGAGCATTCACGGTCCTGAATTCTTGGCTATCTCATACCACACATCCAGCTCATTTTTTTATGCCACGAGGGCACGAGCTTTTCCTATAGATGGACGGGAAACGGGCAATAAACCACCACGGAGGCCCATTGCGGATTGGTGGCTGTTAACGATAGCTATGTTAATGCAGCCGGAACCAACGGCTTTACGTGCCTTTCGAAACACGGAGGAGCTCAAGATGATCCTTTTTTTTCACCTAAGTCTATTTTTTTTGAATTAATGTAAATAAATCATTAGAAGTTTTTTATCTGACTGTACAAAGCAGCTATTTTTAATGGTGTCCGAATTGTCAGTGAAAAAATAAAATTAAAAAGTGTCAATTCGGACACTGTGTCCGAAATGTGTCCGAAACGTCAGCGAGTCATCCGATGATCGACCTAGCACTCGCAGATCGGGCGCGTTAACCACTGCACCATTGAGCTCCTTTGTTCTTGTTACCTTAATGTCAAATAATTTTACCAAACTTATATGCCATTCAAACACACATTCGATCGCCAACCCGCCTGCCAAGCGTGGCGATTACGGCAAATACCCCTCATATCCTTGGGGGATGCCTTTGTCCAGCAGTGGACGTCTTTTGGCTGAGATGATGATGAAACACAGTAGCAGTAACGCAGATATGAGGTTGATAGCCATTCAGATGGCTTCTGCGCGGAAACTAACCTACCAGCAAATTGAACTCAGTGTGATTTAGAATACTAAGGAACTGGCGGCATAAAAAAATTTGTATGCAATAGATTTGTATGCACAGTTATTTTTTTTGTCTAGTTGTTTTTACAACAAGAAATATACAGTAATTATGAATACTAGTGGTTGGTATTAAACTTAAATGGCGACTTGGACCACGCTCCATACTTGTGACAAAGACATCGTTTTTTAAATTGCGTAGCCATTTTAAATTATAATTAGCGTCTTAGCTGTTTAAACATTTCATTTGAATACTCTTTAAATAAAAACATTATGACTTGACTACAGTGTGTACAGGAGCTAGGTATAGATATTAAGAAAAACTGAAATTTGTACGTTTTTAAAATAAGGTGATATAATTAGGGCTCCCTACATACATTTAGCAAATACATATTTCCCCCCGAATTGTTGAACTAGTTAATAACTGTTCCACAATAATCTCACATTATAACAACATTTTTGTCACTAACATTAAGGAAATACTTTCTGAAACGAGACGCATTGGTAAAATCGGCATATGACAGAATTTCTAAAATTGTTGATTTCAAATGTGGGCTGCATTCAGTGTGCGCTCGCGTTTCGCCGCGATGACGTCATCGCGTAAAATGCTTGGCTCAACATGGACTTGAAGCTTCAGCTAAAAAAAAACTTCTCAACTGTTCTTCAACCGCTATTCAATAAGTAAGTTTTGAACATCACTGTTGTGCTGTAAAAGCGATAAAAATACAAGACCTATGCGAATTATCTTGAAACCGTAGTAGATAAACGATATACTCGTATGTAGTTTATTCGAAGAAAATTAGTTGTAACAAAACGTTATCGTCTATAAATATTTTACATATACTTCTCTCCACCACCCACCCCCGTATGCAGAGTATGGTAGATATCAAACAGCGTCCATACAACGCTGGCTTACTAGTCATTAACTGAAAGAACAGGTGTCTGGTTCATGAGCCAGGTGGTTCCTGCCGGTGGTAGAAGTGGTAGTGGTGGTGGTAGTGGGTTCTGTGGCCTTAATATGAAACATTCTCGAATTTATCTCGTAAATTACGTTAGCGTTAAGAGGCATTAATGGTAATTGATATCTCCTGTTGAATTCAGACTGTCTGATTTGAAAGTAGCACATGGTGAGAACGTGCCAAACTCCACCATGCTGGCCTATTGAAGGTTAACAAACAGATTTACAACGCCATCTTACGATGAAAACTGAGATCAACAGTTTAATGTACCTTCCGAAGCATGGAGCTCGTGATAATGGTCTACCATCCAGGGATCAGGTACAGCGTATACTGCTTTGATTTTTTTGACTTTTGGTTACATCACGTTTCGACGTTTTAATACAATATCTCTCTTCAAGGACTATAGAATAGAATATAATAGAATACCTTTATTTCAGGTAACTATTGTCCATACAATAAAACACATATTATTATAATAAAATACAATTTTTGTTAGTTCATTTTTGTTTTTTTTTTTGTTTTTTTTTTGTATACTATGTTGTACACAGCTATGTAAGGTTTTATTTATATTAAATAGATACATACAGAGCTGGTCGCTGGAAAAGCCTGTATGCGATCAGCTCAAAACAGAATGGAATGGTGTAACATAGAGGAAGCCTAGATATGCCTAGCAGTAAGAATACGTGCTGAAAATGACTATGATGATGATAATGATGAAAATGATGAAAATGATGATAATGATGATGATGGTGATGACGAGGACGATGATGATGACGACGACGACGACGACGACGATGACGATGATGACGATGACGACGATGATGATGATGACGATGACGACGATGATGATGATGATGATGACGATGATGATGATGATAGTTTATGCAACATCTCGCCTCCAATGCCTCCTTCGGGATGTCATCGTTGTATGTGTACTGTTTGCGACTTGCGTAACAGTTTGCGATCGTGTCTTTGTGATTCGGAAGGTTGGTTGGGCCGCTAACCTTTGCTGATGTCGTAATATGACATTTCTAAACACCCACAAAATATAATACGCATTGATTACGCGTGGAGTATTACAATTGTTATCTTTATGTACATACCTACTAGCCATTCATAATTTAATAGTAAATCTAGTAAATTAATAAAATTCCAACGCCACGTGTATGACGGAGCATCACTTGAGAACGGCTTGACCGAATTGGCTAAATTTTTTGTGGTGTTCGTGATTTTGTCAAGACAATGTTCTTAACAATAAAAGATAATAAGTTTTCGACGGGATTTGGGTGTTTACTCAAGCGGACGAAGTCGGGCCACTAGTTTATAGTTAAAAAAACTCATTTGTACAAAAACTTTCTGTTGTTTTCTGAAATTATCATCGATTATTTGTAAACAGTAGGAAACCAATACAATAACTATTATTCGTATTGTTTAAATGACTATATACATACATTATCCCTTTTCCTTTATGGTTGGGGAATTCCAAATTAATGGTAATAATAGTTAGCGATAAAGATGTTTACTTTAATTTAACTGAATAAATAAGTCATACAAATAAGTCGATAATCCTAGTCGTATGATAGGTATGAACGGGAGAGTCACCGATATGAAAGGTATAAACAATTGAACAGAATAATCATTAGTATGAGCGAAGCGATAAGCTTTCATAAATATTTGGAATGTACTTTTAGGGTGTGTCCGTCCTTTATTATATTTATTTATATCTTACCATAATAAATAATAGTGTACGAAAAAATACGAAATCCACGCAGACGAAGTTGCGGGCAAAGTACTAGTAAGAAATAAACGTATGCCATACCTTTTCTTTTAAAACTCGATACATATTTAACTTTAATGGAACGCGTCATTTGTTACGCGTCAAAGTTTAGGCATACCTATACTTTACATTTTAAAACAAATAGGGTAAATTAGTAACCAAAACTCTGCGCTAAGTGAACAATTGAAATTCGCTTCGCAATTTTTGGACATTTAATTCTCGTTTTTGTTGGTCAATTGAAACACGATCCTTGAGTGTGTTGAATGGTGATAAGACGAATCGGGATGTTTGGTTTCGATATCGACTCGAAATAACGCTCATGCTTGTGGTTAATTAATTAAATAGCTAAGCTTTGAGAGTATCGCTAAACGCTGCAGTTCAGTCGCAGCACGTTGAACCTATAGGTTTTTGTTTACCTGATGTTGTTAACTTAGATTTTTTATTTTTTCTTTTTTTTACATGTTGTGGTTGTCTTTTATATTTTTTGTGTTTATTTGTAATGGAAAGTTTCCTGCATTTTCTAATATTTTTGACGCTGTAAGGGAGAAAAGAGCTAGACACTAGCTGAGTTTCTTGCCGGTTCTTCTCAGTACAAGGACTCCCGCCCAGAGTAGACTTACGAACCGATGGCAAAGTGACAATCACAAGAGCTACTTGTAGCCTAAACTGAATAAATGATTTTGAATTTTGATTTGAGATCTTACACTTTATTCTCATAAGAATATAATATTCACTTACATGAGAAACAATCTAAAAAAAAAGTATTTTTTTCAACCGAAGTTGTACGGGAATGGAAACTATGACGACACTATTTTGCTCCGTCAACTGATTGTTTATAAATAACTTTATAGGTTACAAAAATTCATGCTTAGGTAAAAAAAAAAAATTGGTCAATATTTTAAAGAACGTACGTGATTTGATTCATACGTTTACTGTTCTGGGATTAATTAATGTTGTTGTTGAGGTAACAGACTTAGGTAAGATGCTCGTAGCTAGTAGCGTCCGCCTAGCTGGTCTTAGGACTAGCCCTAAGGCCCTAATACATACTAGTACCATAATACGTGATGAATTAGTAACAATTCGACTTTACTTTGTACTGTAGTGATCGGGACTGCTTGGAGGCGCGAACCTACTGGCAGCCGTCGCGTTCTGAATACCTTTCAAATAAGACGTCACGAGAGAGAGAAACAATTGAGGAGAGGACTTCATCTTGATCCGCCGAAGCGACATCATTCTTTGATTTGTTATATTCATGAGTTATTTAAAATATCAATATAATATTAACTTATCCAGTTGTCGTTATTACGCCTTACGCCCCCAAAATATAAATAACGGCCAAGCTGGTCGTTACACATGGTGGACGCACCGTATCGATTCCGGATACATTCCAAATTTTTTTTCTTAGCTAGGGCCAGTCACGGACAGTAACCGTGTAGAGTAGGTCTTCGCAGGAGAAGAAGCAAAAGGCGTTGCAGGGTGCAACGATCCGTTATTTTTTTTGCAAGAGTTGTGTGTTGAGACATTCGCACACACGTGTAGGGTTTTTATTTAATTGAAGTTAATATATTTGATTTGTATTCGTTAGAAACATAAAATCAATAAAAAGGTATAAGTTTGTTCTGCCGACTGGCAATACTTTGTCTGTCAATGTCAGTTTGTAAAAGTGGAGTGGGAAAAAGAATGGCGGCATTTGGCCGATGGCAGCGGCGGAGCGGCCACTTTTGGTTGGAGAGTTGACCCGAGCGGTCGTGCGATAGCTAGTGAACAGTCTCGCTGCTAAAAAAAAGTTTTGAGCAATAAGTTTTGATTAAGATAATAAGTTTTGGTTGGTGAAATAAATTTGGAATTTTCAAATAAGTTTTAGTTAAATAAATAAGTTTTGAAAGTGAACCTGGTTATTTCTGTGGTATCCTATATCTCAGAAGTGGGATTGCAACTAAAAACTGTAAGTTAACTGTAATATTGTCTCGAAATCATACATCTCTTATCCTATAAATTGCTATTCAAACCAGATCTAAGAGCCATAAAGTATAAGTTTTATTATAGTTATTCCTCTTCTCTTTCTTGCACAGTTAACAAATTACATAATTTACTTCTAGTGCAACATAAATTTTTCACGACCACGTGGCGGTTTCAATTAACGAAATAGCCACGTATAAAAAAAAAAAAAAGATTATTGTAGTGAACGCATGATCTTTTTAATTTTAGCTTGGTGCAGATGTTAATGCCGTAGTTTATGAGATATTCATTCTACAAGAATCGATAATTAAGTAGCAAATGGAATGAAAACGGCTGAAAACCGGCGCTGAGAAAATCTTAGTAAAAGCTGAGCCGTCCTCTTTTGCCTCTGATCCTCTGTTACTTTTTGTTTTTTATTTTTTATTTTTACTAGTGGCCGCTCGCTGTTTTACCCGCGTGGATGTGTTATTTTGATGTATAAGCTACATTACTGTAAAGTTTCATTAAAATCCATTCAGTAGTTCTTAAATGAAGAAAAGGTTCATGTATGTATATATTTTAAACGACATGCATCCTATAGATACCTATGTATTTATACTTGTAACGACGGGAAAAATATGCTGCGGGGTGCTTGAAAGGGGGACGAAAATTTGCTTATTTTTGCGTTACGATTAACCGTTCAGGAGATATTTGCACTTTAAGCAAAACAAAATTTGATTTTTTTAAATTGTTTTATTTTCTGTTTTCCGTCGGAGACTCGAGACACCTGTCTGCAGGAGATCTCGTGCAGCCTCTCGAAGTCCAAGTCGCCAAGGGCGGTCTCAGAGTCGGCACCGGAGCCGGACCCGAAGCCCTCGCCACATCCAAGGAGAACAGGAGCTGGATCGTGAGAGGGTCAACATGTTGGAGAGCGAGCTGCAGCGGTAACGCGAGCGGGTTCGCGCGGCGGAACGACGACACTGCACATCGAAGTGGCTACCCAGCGTGCGGAGCGAGGACAACCGGTGGTCATCGTGGCTCATCGCTAAACGAGCAGCGGAGCAATGCAGAGCGTCATGCTGAGCAACCTGACCACGCGTTACAGTCAGAAAGGTCACGTAGCCCTTTAGTTCCTTTTCTAAGAGAGATTTAATGAATATGTTAAAGTGTTTTTAGAGATACTTTTGCGTCTCACCCTTCCACTTCAGGTGCACAGTCGTATCAAAAGCTAGATCATAATATAATACTAAAATATAATATAATAATATTGGTTAAAGAAGGTTAGTCATTGGTTGGGATGACAGGACTACACTCATTTTTCTATGCAGAAACTCCAAAGCCTTTAAGACGTGCCACGAAGGGTTAAATTCAATCCTTTTTACTTGGCAAGAATGGCAGGACAAATTACTAATCTCATTTCCCTATGAACAGAATTATGGTCAGGCATTAGAGGATATGCTTAAAAGGAAAAGTAAAGGATATGGCCAATTTTTCTATGAACGTAGATGTAGTTAATAATTTTCATTTACAGCAAGTTCTGTTTTCGGGAATATTAGCAGATGTTATTCCCAATGGTTAAAAAAAAAAAAGCTCAAGGAACTTGTCAGTCAAAGTACTAGACGTGAATAGTTTCATTTTTACGCCTTCAGATTATTGACAATTAGTGTTTGCGCTATGACTTTGCTATCTAAAAGAGTAAGGCGTTTTGATATAGTTAAATAGCCAGGAATTGCCGACTTTTGTAGAAAAATGATATTATAATGGTATTTTTCGAGCACATTATGCAGACTGACATGGTTTTAACTAATATTAATATTTTTATTAACGGTTATTAATCTGTGTAGTATTTTCAATACTTACATTAAAGAACTAAGTATTTAAAACTATTTCTGGCCTTTACATTGTTTTGAGTACCTAATTAACAGAAGATAAAAGGGAAACAAACGCCAAATAAAACAAAATAATAAAATCAGTTATTTATTTATTGGAAGGTTAACCAACAGCCATAGACTTAGATATGTCGACGGACAAGTCTGTCTTCTGCGATATGCCTAATTATACACAATAGGATTTCAGTACATAGGATGCCCTTGCAACCTTTGCAAGGCTATTCCGCAGCTGACGCACCTGGGTCGTTCTCCTCAAATATATTATTATGTGCAATTTTTGAGTCTTTTTTCAAACCTTGCATCTAAGCCTTATTTTCATATAGGAACAATTACTAGGTTGATTATATTGAATATTAGTGATGAGACAATTTAAACTGGGCAGTATTGTACAAGAAATCGAACTTATAAAAAATCAGGCTGTTGAGTGTAATGACAAAAAGTATGGAGAATGACAGAAGTGTATGATGATAATGATGATGTGTTGCGAATAATGGTTCAAATATGAAATAAAAGTATGGTAAGACCAATTTTTCCATAAAATAAGCTTTAATCAAAACGCAAAGTCCTTTTACATGATTTATTTTTAAATAACAGAAAAATCATTCAAAATTTATTTTTAAATAACAGATAAAAATTATTTTACTTCTACTATAATTTGGTTTATAATACTATAAATCTGACATAATAAAGTCTATAATTCTGACATAAGAGCTCTAAAAATCACAGCACCTACCATAGTTACTTTGCTTACACATAATCAACACTTACTAATAAGGCTTAATTAGTTACAAGTATAAATTCAACAATATGTAGTAAACCAAAGCATGTTTCTGATCACTGTGATCACAAATTTATCTGAATTAAATGATGGTTGCAGGCTATGTTCTCTCAGTAAAGCATTTTTCTGTATAGATAATCAAGAAAATTTAAACGCACCTGTGACTACCATTTAAATCAGCAAAGTTAACCATTTAAATGAAAATAATACTAATTACTCTTCCACACTCTTTGATCATTACAATCACAGTTACGTTGCATTATTTGTCATAATCTTATATAATCAACTAATCACATTGTAATTATTCACAAAAGGCTTTTCCAATATTTTTTTAATTAATCGAACAGATGTCGGTTATAATGCTATTTGGCAGTAGTTTTTTATTTGTGTGAATAAGTGGAGTGGTAATCAAGATATCCAAAGAATTTAAATTTAGTCATCATTAATATTAGCAAGATGACATGGAAAGTGATGTTACGTGACAATTCGCAAAAAGCGGAAAATATGTTGATCTAATTATTTCTTGAAAACGCAACCAGCGTTGCCTATGTTTTGTTAATTAAGTAAAATATCACTGGGAACTGTGATGTGTTTGCGTCTATCTGGTCTCGATCGCGCTAGAGGAATAACATCGGTGCCAGCATTTTCTTTATGGGCCATCACAATATCATTCTGAATATATCCCAAATGTTTGCCATGTGTACATTTTTCAGCTGCTTCACATTCGAAGCAGCTCATCTTCCTTAAAACTGTTTTTGATACAGACTTATCCCATAAAACCTGGTACACGGAAAAGGTTCCCTTAAAAGACTTTAAATTATCCGGGATTATATTTGCTTTTTGTATTACGTCTTTTTCATCTACTTTTCTTAATATAATATTTTCAATGGTTCTATTCAACAAATTGTAAAATTGATCGTACGATCCTACGTCTTCACCAAACACCACCATACGATCGGCAGTTCTTTTTAAAGTTGCCCCAACCCCATCGGGAGCACCCTTTCCGTGCCCAACTTCGGAATAATTCCACGTTATTTTAACAATTTGAGGGAAACTAATATAAATTTGGGTAATTATATATAACATATATTTATTTCTGTATTGAGAAGTTGGCGAATCGGACAAAAAATGAATTGTGTCAATGAATGGATTTATTTTAATAACTTCCTCCACTAGAGGTAATAAATGAGCCCATATAGCTGGGGCATCATGACGTAGACAATCGCTAATTGTACACATGGAAGTTGGGGTGACTTGGCCAGTTGAAAAACTATGTGTGTATATTACAGATGTATGTAAACTTACCTGTTGTCGACTTCCACCAAAGTGGAAGGACTGAACCTCGGCGGCGTACTTTAAAGAATAATTCTCAGAAAAGTCAACATGGACACATGCCTCTTGCAAGTTAAGATTATCTTTAAGGTTTTTTAAACTTTTACACTGGAAAAGAATTTTGTACGTATGCTTCAAAAATAACTCCCAAATTCACTTCAAATTTATGAATGGCATCCTTGGGTCTAACTATAACTTTCTCCTTCTGCGTTATCGTTTGCTTTTTCTTCGTGCCATTTTTAAGAATCACTTCCTTATTTATTTTCTTCCATTTGTAATAAATTAAATTGCGATCATTATCAAACTCATTATAGTTAAGATTGTTTGTCGAGCAGGCCTCACAAATTCTTTCTAGACAATCTGTGTTCCTGGAATCGCAACATATTTTGGAAAGCACTTCGTCACAGTTCTTTTCATTAATTAACGAAGCTTTATATAAGGCTTCAACCAGTAGTTCCATATTAAGATGTATTGAGCACAAACATGTTTCTCTATTGACTGGTTTGGGAAATACTACCCAGAAGGGCCGCAGTTTACAGAAGAATGAATAGCTGATTTTCAGTTTTAACTCTGTCATAAACTTTTTGTGTAAGATACTTAAAGGCATAGATAAATATCTTTTTTGCATCCTAGTCTTATTCCTAGTGATAAACTCTTTTTTTTCAGCAGCCATAGTACTGTTTGCATTATTAATATAAAATTGTTTAACTAATTGGACTAAAGTAGAATATTGTGATTCAACGATAACATCTTCATTATCCTCATTAATGATACAGTCTTCTGACGTAGATGTGACGTTCATTAGTTTCTTCTTGCTAATATTATTGTATTTCTTGATTTGATTATTTATATAATTACGTAAACTGCAATTATACTTGTAAGTTTGGACGTAAATTTTAGTTAGTATGCGAAGCGTTACTGAGAGCTGGCACTATTAATGAAAAGGCTGTAAAAACGATATTTTCATTAGTTTAATAATTATAGTAATTAATACGAAATCATTATTCTCAACGACTGTCATTGTCATCTACATGCTACGTCATTATTCTCTACGCGTGTCATTATACGCTTCACCAAATGTTACGAATAATGATGTTGAGAAAAATGACTATTACGAAAAAACGTGTCACTACAGGTTGAAAACTTGAGACAAATACAAACAACCTGAATAAATAATTAAAACGTAAGCTGTTACTGTAATATAAGACACTTATGAGACGGAAAAGCATAAATAACTATAAAAACTAACAATAGAGTGATGACGTTTAAAATGGCACGTGCGTGTCCCTCGAAGTGACTCGAACGTCTGAAGGGTGGAACACGGCGGGCGGGGACACTATACTTGGCAGTTTAGGTAGTATGTTGGTTAGGTTATAAGTAAAACAAACTTTGCTGAGGATAATGACGTATTTTTTTTAACGAAAATTTGTTGGCGTTTTAAACAAACTTATACTTGCGTTTTAAATTTGGTTTTTAGTTTTATCAGTAACGACACTAATCATTATTAGTTGTCAGTTAACAGAATTAAATATTTGTTTGTCATAATTTTTTTACACGACGTAAATACGGATGACTGCCATTTTGGACATCGAAATTATTAGCGTTTGAGCTAGTTTTTCGCAAATATTATTTTTCTCTTTAAATTACGAGTTTTTCGGCGAGAGGTGCCAGCAGAATTATAAATAAACAAAGCTTATAAGCAACTTCATGTCATAAAATTTCTTACCAATGAAGAAATAAGCGACCGGACATGAATTTTTTGTCGTTCAAAGATCTACCCACCTCATCGTGATGCACAAAACAAATCCAAAACGCAATGAAAAACAGGATCCAGTGTCAGTAGCAAGGTAATAGTGGTAGACGGTATCAGTCCGCAGAGATAAGCAGGGGTCGTTTAGTAAATATTAGAAAATAATCGCACAGAATTACAACGAACGCAACAACTTGATTCAATTTCTTGTAAGATGGCTCAACTCAATGAGGGAACCACAAAGTAACTTGTACTTATATACGGAAAGCAATGAAATGACATTGACAATATTAGTTGTCACGTAAACGCGTTCCATTAAACATGTTTTGAAATATTAAAATTATTATTTGTTATTATACAATATAAATTAATACAAAACAAAAAAAAATCCGAATACAGCAAATACTAATTTAAATAGGTTAAATAATGATAATAGGTAATGAATGAATCTTACATGAATATTTTTCGTTTGTACGACGCGTACTTATAAAGTCTGCATGGTAAGGAACGTCGATTAGGTATTGAAAGGGTAAAAGTAACATTTTCATTGATTCCGTAAATCAACGTACTGACTGATTTGAATTCAAAGTTAAAGTCACTTTATTAACAAAAAAATCTGCTGCTTACGATTTAGGATTATTTCATGATAATATCCCATCTCTACTGAAAGGTTTTGGTAACGGCTCATTTCAGTCGTTAGTGACAACTTGCAAAAAAAAAAAACTTGCCTTTACTGATAGGTCAGTCCTACACAGAGCAGTCACATATAATAGTGTACAAAAATGCGTCCACGTTGCAATATTTTTTAACATTAACAATGAAATGCCAATTAACTTAGAAGTTGATAATGAAGAGTTGTTGATAAGTAGGACGACTGGAGCAGTCAAACTTTACGGTGCAGCTTCAGTGAAGTGTCAAACTGACTCTCAGTTTAGCGGTAATGTTTTTTAAAACATAATTATTGCAGGGAAGCCTAACGAACAATACCGTAATTACCGTATATTATTATGTGGAGGCGTTTATCACTCCGTTATAGGGTGTATTAATGTTATGGTATTGCCGTGTTCAAGTTTATGCCAGATGCCTAATAAATCCTTGATCTGTAGAGCAGAAAGATTAGATTTTGTGAATAAGGTAATTGACACACGTTTTCCACGGCCGGAAAATGTACTGAAATGCAGTGTGGGAGTATGGTGAAAGTCAGCAGTCGGCGTTCAAAACTTTAAAGTGTGAGGTGGTGGTTGTGCGGTATGAACCATGGTGATATTGGCCACTTTGGGTCGAGAAGACCCTAGACCAAATTGAGAACAACTATTGGTTTGTTAAAATGTCACGATTCGTTAAAAGTACGTGAACGCGTGTATTGAGTGCGCCTACGCGAAAAATAACTCCAATGGTCGCGTTTCCAGTGGCCGATAGTCAAAAGTAACACGAGGCTGTTCAAAAAGTAACATTTTCACGAGAAAAGTAACATTAAGTATTTTTTTTATTTATTATATTTCTATATACTTCTTAAGGCACTTGATTACACAAAAAACTTTCTATTCTATTCTTAAAGCTTCGAAAGAAAAGAAAAACAATGGATCCAATGTTGTCTAATTCAAAAAGTACCTATACCTATTATTTTTATTATTATTTATTGTCGCATAAAAACAGGTTAAAATAACGAAAGTGACTTCCCTGACCTCCAATGCCAGGCATACCACCGGTATGACCGAGGTCAGTACCTTTCTTCAGAAATCAGTAGTATTAAAACTTATTGATCGAAGTAATAAAAGTAATAAATTATCGAACTTTGTTTTCAAAGTTCGTTAGCTACCTTCGCTACCTCGTAAGAAAGAAAAGAAAATTGACAAAAAGTAAATAAACAAAAGAAGATGAAACTATCTTGCGTTCCGTTTCACGATTATCTTTGTATGCTGGAAATATTTAATTATAGGTACCTACCTATATTTTTATCAAGCTCTCAAAGTAACGTAAAAGTAACATTTTGAGTCGTGTAACATGGAAGTAACATGAGATGGTCAAAAGTAACGTAAAATGCAACGCTAGTCAGGAAGGTCTACTCCACCTCCACCCCATTGCGAAAGTAGAAGTATCAATTCATGCCGTACACATTGACCATATTGGTACCATTGCCTTCGTGGTGCCTGCATGAGTGTCGAAGTAAACCCCATCCTTAACGAGATTTCTGAAAAATACGGCAAGATTGTGATAGCAGGAAAATGGATAAAATGAGATGAGAATGTTACTTACTGTGATAATAATAAAGGTTTATTTATGTATTATGTATAGATAATTCTTAGGTACACTGATTAGACGTGAGAATAAGATTGGTTCATGTGATCTAACTATGTAATAGAAGGAAAATGGATAAAATGAGATGAGAATGTTACTGTGATAATAATAAAGGTTTATTTATGTATTATGTATAGATTATTCTAAGGTACACTGATTAGACGTGAGAATAAGATTGGTTCATGTGATCTAAATAAGTAATAGAAGGAAAATGGATAAAATGAGATGAGGATGTTACTGTGATAATAATAAAGGTTTATTTATGTATTATGTATAGATTATTCTAAGGTACACTGATTAGACGTGAGAATAAGATTGGTTCATGTGATCTAACTATGTAATAGAAGGAAAATGAATAAAATGAGATGAGTTACATGAGGTGACACAATGAGGTGATTTCATCTATATAAAATTAGACGGTACTGTAATGATGTTCTAGAATTAATTATTTACTGTATTTACTTTATTTGTGTATTTTTTTTTGTAATGTAAATGTAATGATGTATGAGTACCACGGCCGAGTGTAGGGTTGCCACCAGGCTTGTGTATGAGGACATCCACATTGTCAGGACGGTCGAATGTAGGGTTTTTATTTAATTGAAGTTAATATATTTGATTTGTATTCGTTAGAAACATAAAATCAATAAAAAGGTATGTTTGTTCTGCCGACTGGCAATACTTTGTCTGTCAATGTCAGTTTGTAAAAGTGGAGTGGGAAAAAGAATGGCGGCATTTGGCCGATGGCAGCGGCGGAGCGGCCACTTTTGGTTGGAGAGTTGACCCGAGCGGTCGTGCGATAGCTAGTGAACAGTCTCGCTGCTAAAAATAAGTTTTGAGCAATAAGTTTTGATTAAGATAATAAGTTTTGGTTGGTGCAATAAATTTGGAATATTCAAATAAGTTTTAGTTAAATAAATAAGTTTTGAAAGTGAACCTGGTTATTTCTGTGGTATTCTATACACGGAAGAATCCGCGCAAGAAGTTGTGTGCTGAGACGCTCGCACACACAGAAGAAGCCGTTAACTGGAGAACAGGCGATATATAATTTTTAATATTTTTAAATGAGCAACCATGCCGAGTATTGAGTATTTCAGTGGATTTGATGGTGTATCCGTCGCTGATGTTGCTCGCGAGTTTAAACGTGTCGCTGCTATTTGCGAATGGCGAGAGAAGGATTTGCCAATTATTCTTCGTGCTTATCTAACAGGAGCGGCTCGTCATTTTTATGACATGATATTTAAACCTGAAATGCACCTAGATGAAATTTTTTCTATTCTTGATAAAGAATTCCCTAAGAATTATTATACTCCGCCATCTCCCGTAACGTACCCTCCGAGAGATGAAACAGTTTCGTCACGCATAGTACGTGAAAATAACACTTCGATTTCCAATAGCGCAAGTCGAAGAAATTACAGCCGTCAAAATGGACGACAGCATAGTGACGCATCGAATTGGCGTGCCAACCGAAGAGGAGACGCTGAGTTACGCACCAAGTGCGAGATCCGAACAAGGTCTCCGATGCCCGCACCCAGCGTAGACACACATACTGTGTCCCAAACGCAGTCACCGGTCCAACACGCGCCGAGCGTTGAGACACACGTAGTGTCTCGAACGCAGTCACCGCCACGAACTTCAAGTGCTGAGATACACTCCGAGCACCGAGCACAGTCGCCACTACGCTCCGAGCCCGCAGAAGAAGTTACGTTGTTTAATTGTATTGATTCCCCTATATTCCCAAGTCCCGATATTGAAAATGTTAAGATAGATATGGTAGATGATGGTATGAAAGAAGATCAAATCTCTTTCGCTCCAATCCAGTCAAATTCTAATAATTTGTCTATTACTAATAACGTATCTAGTTCTTTTAATGTGTGTTGTGTAGAGATAGAGAAGGTGGCTAAAGATGGTCAGAATTGTAGTCTAGTAGGTGAGTTAGGAAGCGAGATCGCTCCTCCTACATCCTGCGACGACGGGTTGCAGATCTTGCAAAACAAAGGTTCTGATGTTTTTAATAATTTAGAGGTCACTAATCTACAGGAAGATAGTGCGAGCAGATGCGGAAGAGCTTTATTAGTTGAAAGTGTAATAGAAGATAAGGCGGGCAGCTCAGATGTTGGTAAGGTAGTAGCTTTGCCAGGAGATAGGTCTTCTGACATGTTGTTGGAGCCGCACGATGATGCATCGCCAGCTATTGATGTAGGTTGGTCTAAAGCCTTATCCAAGGTTCGGAAGAAGTGCAGTTTGCCGGAAGCAGAAAGGAAAGCTGAAAGGAAGGTCACGAATTATGTTAGAGTTCGTAGTAGGAGTCGGGTGAGGAATAAAATTTTGCCACGAGCTAGTAGTAGGTTTAAGGTTTCGAAGGTTGGTTTATATAGGTTTAAGGGGTCTAGGAGGACGCAGCACAAGCGGAGAGTCCGCAATGCAAGAAAGGCTGCAGGTCAGGTGTTCAGTCCAGGTCGTTTGGAGAAGGTATTTACCCCAGGGCGATTCACTGGCCGAACATACGAGTTAGCTACTAGGTCTTTTGATAAGCTTTTCGTGTTTCTTAGTATTTTCTATCATCTTTTTTTATAGTTTATAATTGTGTCGTAAATTTTAATAATTTGTTTATTTAATTTGTTGTTGTCATTGTAGGATTGACATCCAGTTGTCATTTGAGTAGATGTCAAATGCCTTCTATAGAGGGGGATGAGAGCAAAGAGTTTTGATGATTTTTGCTCGATGACGCGTGTAAGGTGCACGATGTCATTTAAGTCGATGTCGTTATGAAAGAGTTTTTATAATAATAAGTAAACTTAATGAAGTTTTGAAAAAGTTGTCATGACAAGTGTCTAAGTGATGGTTGACACTCTATTAGTAATAAGTTATTATTATCATATTTACGTAGTTTAGATGTGTGCACTAACGATTTGAGTTCCAGAAAACGAAGCCCGTAGTATGGCTACTTGTAGCTAAAATATCCGTCGAAATTATGAACTTTGGTTCGTTTACTGAAACTCACCAACGGACTTATATAATCCGGTGAGGTGTTCGAGTCGAACACACTCAGGAGGCAGCTAAATGTTTATAGTTGTTTACGGTTATGTTTACGATTGAAGTATCCAGGGAACGTTAGATGTAGGTTTCATTTGATTGTTATATGGTGTAAAAACTATATTTATAATCTAATGTATATCTAGATGTTAGGCAGGTAAAAAGGGGGTGATAAATAAAATGATTTATTTGCTTTGTCTCTTATATTTGTAACTTATGTTTAGTTGGATGAGTCGACCTTTCGGTGGGGAGGTTTTGTCGACTCTAGCTCACATCACGTGTCAACTTCAAGTACCTCTTCCAGGTACTCCTCTGGCAGAATGTGATGTTAGCTAGCAGACATGAGCTGCATCCATATTCGTCCTCCCCTGAAAGGCAGGCATACTCTCAGCTGTTTTACCTTTGTTACAGAACACGACGTCTGCCGAAGGGGCGTAGCTCCTGTAGTGATCGGGACTGCTTGGAGGCGCGAACCTACTGGCAGCCGTCGCGTTCTGAATACCTTTCAAATAAGACGTCACGAGAGAGAGAAACAATTGAGGAGAGGACTTCATCTTGATCCGCTGAAGCGACATCATTCTTTGATTTGTTATATTCATGAGTTATTTAAAATATCAATATAATATTAACTTATCCAGTTGTCGTTATTACGCCTTACGCCCCCAAAATATAAATAACGGCCAAGCTGGTCGTTATAGTACGTATGTGCGAGTTGACGACACAAATAATAGGTGAAATCAAAAGGTGCCATCTCGCACATCTGTGCGAGTTTAAAGTGTGCGAGTTGACGAATAACTCAATTTAATTATGTTAATTCATGCAAGTTAATTAAACATTATCGCTTTTGCGAGTTCAAAGTACATGTGCTTTAACAATGTGAGTTAACGTAAACTTTGTATGGAGTTTAAAGTACGTTCGCAATTTGTAAACAAGCTAATTAAAAAAGTTTTATATAGGTTTAAGTAATCTTTTTATTTTTTATTTTTAGTGTTTCGTAGAAAATTAGGAACCTTTCTAGTTTTATCTTGACAGTATGTCTGATTATCTGTCTATCCGACTGTATGTCACTGTCATTAAGGCCTATGCAAATGAGGTATCTTAGTCCTCGACGTTTTGTCCGTCAATAATACACCACTTAGTCCGTAGACTTACCTAGATGCGGTCTTTATGTTCGTCGTGTTCGTTACGCAAAAAACTTTTATGTGACCTGTTTCAACGAACAAAACAGTGCGCTGAGGTCTGTCGTTCGTCTGCGCAGACCTTTAACAATGATAGATAAACAAAACGTGTTGCGTGTGCGTCATACGCGCACTTCATTATACAATTATACATGTGCCGCCCAGCCCTATGAGCTTCAGTTAATCACGCGCTATCGCGCCGAGTGGACGCACGGTGGAAAAAATGGAGAGCGATCTTTTGATATTGAATATATAAATTGTATCACATTATTTAGGGATCTCTCTTTACACGTAAAGTGGTAATGAGTACTTTACGTACACTATACGTACTATAGTTTATTAAGTATTTAAAAAATAACTTATATGATTGAAATTACTCTTATATCAATATTTTGTATGTTTTAAGCGTATTATTATTCGACTGTAAAGCTAAAATATGAAAAAACGCAGTCCCTATCAAAGTTAAATAAATAGAAAATAAATAAATAAATAAACAAAATAAAAACAAGGTACACAGCGCAGTTACAAAATAGATAATTTTACTTTAGAGTAGATACAGAATCACTTGGTCGGTTTTCATCTTGGAATACGAGCAAACCGCACATTTGCTCATGAATGAACACTTAAGAAAGTTTAGTAATAAAATCTGCATTTTTATTGCACCCCTTACATAAACATTGGATTGTTTAAATATGTATTTAGTCTAACAAGATAAGCAGACGGTCCAGTTATGCTAAACCCTACCATCAATTCGGTAACAGATCTAACTTTATTAATAAAATTTGAATCCACAAAAAAATTACAAATACACTTACAAAAATACAAATTAAAAATGTATGGACGATTCAAAAGCACTTTTCTTAATGTTTATTTGAATACAACATTATAACTTTACTTTCTTTTTTTAAATTGTTTTTCGAACAAAGCAGTCACTACATATTTACATAAAAAATGTGATTAGGCCACCCATCAAATTTCCCTTCCACAATTGCTCAAATTCACCTGCTCATTTTATGTCCCCACTGCTGGGGCACGAGCCTTCTCTATTGATGGATAGGGAGAACGGGCCATAAACCACCACGCGGGCCCAGTGCGGATTGGTGGGTGTTAAGGACTGCTAATGCATCCGGGACAAACGGCTTTACGTGCCTTTTAAAGCACCGAGGAGGCTTTCTAGACGTTTAACATTAGATTTGATAGAGGTCAAACGTTGTGAATATAAAAAAAAAAACAACTGTGTCAGCGTTATTGTTAGTAAAACCGATGGTCATACCTAATAAACGACCAAATTAGCGTTGACACGAGCGCAATTAATACCTTACTGATTACTGGCGATTATTGAATTCCAATGTTTTTCTGGTATCATAACGCGCATTGTATGGAAATGTCATTTCTATTGTGCACACGTAATAACTAGCTTTAATGCGTGCTGAAGGAGTCATGACATTTGCAGAAGCATGGCAGAAGGGATCGTTATCGGATTCGTTAACTTTTATAAAAATGTTAGATGAAGGATTTTTTTTAGTCAACATATTACTGCGTACCCGTATTATAAGATTCCTAATCATAATCATCAACCTATAAACGTCCCACTGCTGAACTTATGCCTTTTCACATGGGGAGATCGGGATAACCATGCATGCAACCACGGTTAGTGGGTTTTGACGACTGCCATGTTACGAACACTTGCTGAGTTTCTTGCCGGTTCTTCTCAGTACAAGATCTTTCGCCCAGAGTAGACTTACGAACCGATGGCATAGCGACATTCACAAGAGCTACTTGTAGCCTAAAGTGAATAAATGATTTTTGAATTTTGAATTTTGAATATTGAAAAATTTTGAATTAATTATATAAGTAATAATAATTGTACTGTATAATAAAAATGTGAATTAATTGTGAAAGTCACATGGCTTGTTTGTTCTGGAACGTTCATTATCCTGACTCAACGGCGAAGTTTCAATATCTACAATCTACATTTGAAGGATTTTTTACAAAAACAACATAACTTTTTAGCAATATATTTTACAATAAATAAAAAAAACTTTCTCCAATCCAAGTTTTTAGTTTCATTACTTTAAAATTTTGATCATTTATTCATGATAGTGTGTTGGATTGATAACGTAACATTTTCCACTATTTATACCTACGATTATGGAGAAAAATGATAAAATGTAGTATGCATTAGTGTTATTGTTGTATGTGTGTGTATCTAGTTTTTGTAAAAATCCCTTAATTTTCTAAGAAAGTACTTAATTAAAGGTAATTTTCACATGCATGATAGCAACTGCCTAAAAAACCCGATGCAAAAATAATGCAATTACAGGTTTTGACATTCTTTGAAAATTATCAGTATGTTAAAGTAATTACCTACTGTCCTTAATCTCCATTATCAATTATTTATAACAATAAAATAGTTTTTTTTTGCATTTTTTAACAGAAACACATAATTAATTGCATTACGTTAATAAAATATGACGTAGTACACATCTCAATGACGTCAACAAAATTGCACTTTTCAACTTTTACTACTAACCAGACGACGGGAAAAACACCCAAAAATAAAACTTTGTGCAAAAAAAAAAAACTTAAATCATAAATCGAAAGCGAATCCTGTGAACTGTACTTTTATCAGCGAATCAAGAGAACAGGTAAATCGGCACGGAAATACCCACCGCACCACCTTCCTCGAAATACACTTTTACAATAACACATTCAGCCGATCTCGCACGTCACTACTTGCACCAAATGAGGAGACTACAGGAGGTAAACTTCAATAGAGAAGATGGTTGGAATCTACCACCAGCCTGGGATCCCATCATACAAAATATTAAATCCCAGCCCCAACACCATACTGCCAGACCAAAAGATACTGTAAGCTCTTTGCGTAAAACGGAACGCACCTGATTAAATTTAAATGAGGGTATACAAGCTACCAACTAATTATGAGATGACCAATACCTCAGTCTCCCTGTCATCACGGACCCTGCAAAGGGTTCGAAACGTCAGGATAAACATTAAATAAGTAATGTGTAAAATAAACGCGAGTAGATCCGTAAATACGCTTATGTATACTCTATACTACTATATAAATCTATAGGCTCTGTGTGTACTTGCAATTTTTCTGACAAATTTTGGGATAAATATTCATATTACGACTCACACGAATCGTAGAATTAGTGTCACTAATTCTACGATTTTTGAAATTTTTGTTTATCCGTCTGTCTGTATGTCCACTTTTAACTCAAGAACGGCTTGACCGATCTTGATAAAAATTTGTATGTAGTAAGAACATGCGATTGTGCAAATGATAGGCTATTAAAAAAAAGAAAAAAGTTTACTTTTAAAATTTGCATGTAGTAATAACAAGCGATTGTGCAAATGATAGGCTATAATAACATATGATATTGGTAAACCTAATAATTATTTTGATTAGCATTCATTGATCCATTATATTCACACAGCGAAGCGGGCGGGTGACGGCTAGTTACATATATTTATAGTCTAAAATCTCTATTTGTACGAGCCAAGACGCAACGGTGCAAACCTCATAGTTACATACCGCGCTCGAACAACGTACACATAGACCCCTTGCACGGAGGCGGGTCTCGGTACAGCCCAATCCTCTAAATGCCCTACACATTTACATAATACACTAAACATGCACACTAGATTAGGCGCAAGACACCGTACTAGAACATGGGTACCACGAGCCGGTTCACACGCGCTCTATACCAGGTACAGACATGTACCCGGTCGCTTCTTCCTACCACTACGGCCCGGTCAACCTGAGCCGAGGTCCGAGCCTTTAGAGGCACCCACGGGTTGTTCCGCTCCCCGATCCGATCCGAACCCCTCGGAGAATCTAGTAGGGCACGGTGACATGCACTAGTGCGTGATGCCGTTCCCTCTAGAAAACCTCCGAAGGTGATTCGTTTCACACGTCTTGAGGAACCCATTAAGTTTCTCGCCGCCCCCAAAAAAGCCGATGAAGCTGAAAATGCCGTCTGAGGCAATCAGCAAATTCTATCCAAAAGATAAATAAATAAACTAATAAATAAACTTTCCTACACTCACACCAATTGTCTAGCCCAAGAGAAGCTTCGTCATGAAACTCGTTAGATGGTTACTAGACAACGGATAAACATTCTTAAAACACTTAAATACATACTTATTATACATAGAAAACATCCAGACCCGAGACAATTTCGAAAAACAATAATTTCTAAATTGACCCGACCGGGGATCGAACCCGGGACCTCAGAGATGGCGACACCATGAAAACCGGTGTACAAACCACTCGACCAAGGAGGTTGTCACCGAGCGAGCCTTACAGTAGTCGCATATTATTATGATGTGTAACATTAGACATCTCACCTTAGTAATAAGCAATTTTAACATTACTAGTTGTCGTCCGGTGGTCGACAACCGTAATTTTATTAAGGCTGCACGGATTGTATCCTAAGCAATGAAAAATAAAAAAAGATGGAATGTGAGCTTGGATTGGCATTGACAGATTTCGGCCGCACCTCTTCCATTTTTGAAATTTTTGAAAATAGTATATGCGTGTGTGTCAAATACATATGCGTGTACGTCAAATACATGGTAGTGTGTGTAATGTTTGTTTTAGTAAGTAAGTATTAACATTCTGTACTCCTTCTCTGTATAAACTATAAGTGTGCGAAATTTCATAATCCTCTGTCCGCTCAATTTTTGTAAAAAGGGGTACAAAGTTTTTGCTTCAATTATTGATTAGATATTCTGAAAAAAATGGGTCAGGTATTACATCATTTTATAACTATAAAATAAATGCAGTAAATACTCATTAGAAGACAGTTGACATATCAAAATGACCTTTGATAGTTAAATGACACAATATGACTCACTTATAATATTAATATGTCATGTTCATAATATCGATTTTATAAAATGGCGTGCGCTTGCGCGCTTCCCCGACTTCCTGTCACACTGTTACACCTACTTCCGTCTCATTTCCCGAAATCACTCCCACAAATTGTAATTACACGAAGACTTTTTATCGGTGATCAGGACCTACTGATTCCGGCTAAGTAAATGATGGCCATTGCAATATTAATAGTAGTTACATGTCTTCTTTTTATAAATTTAATTTTGTATTTTTAATTCGGTAACCAAAATTTATTAGAATGTATGGTACAAAAAAATGTAATTTAAATAATATGTAGTGTTAATTTCGCTAACTCCGACCGACCTAACCGAGTTAGCGGAATTAACACTACATATTATTTAAATAAAAATTTTTTGGTACTATGGATTTCCGCAAAATAACGCCTGATTCCATTAATTAGAATGTATGGTCTTCCTACATTTTTATGAAGTGAAGATTAAAGTGATTTTTTTACGTTGTCTACCATTGGACGGTTTACTACTAATAACATAAAAAACTTTAATCTTCAATGAGGTTTGTTATCATTACTTGAAGAGCTTTTATTTTTTGTAACAAGGAGGAGTAGGATGACCATGATTTTAATATTCATAGTTATTAACTTTCCTTCCAAGACAAAACAATAAAAAATGGAACGCTGACATGTAGTTTTATTATTATTGCAATATCCATCATTTGCTTAGTCGAAATCAGTAGGTCCTGATCACCGATAAAATGTCTTCGTGTATAGAAGGCGAGCGGAAAGATGTTACACATCAAAAAGCTCGATACTGTCAGTGCGCGTGTTGCGGGATTTCGTGCGCGTGAGAGGTTGTCTATGCGTGCGTTGCGCGAGCGCATCTTTAAGAAGCTTACCTTCTGTAGTCTCCTTATTTAGGCTACTTGGCACACCTTATAGTGGTGACGAATCCATTCGTCACAACAATTTTCTTGAATGGACCTACTCATTTACATACGACGGACGTCTGCGTCTTATATAATTGTGTGTTTCGGAATGTTGTGTTTGTATTTATTACTACGATTATCTGAATCGGTGGTTTACTATCACAGTTATGGGGCTATGGGATTTAGAATTTACCACTCTTTGGAGAGTGACGGATGTTTTTGCTATAATTTCGCGTGTTTTAGGGAAGTACATATTCAGACATTCTGGCATCGATTTTTAGGGTATTTTTGATAGGTATGAAAGGAAAAAAGGTCGATCACTGTTGCTATTGAACAATGGTGCTACTACCCTATAGGTACAATGTTTAGACAATACATTGGTCAATTTGTAACATTTTTTTTCGCAAGGGCCGGTCATTGGATCATCATCATCATCTCAGCCAAAAGACGTCCACTGCTGGACAAAGGCCTCCCCCAAGGATCTCCACAACGACCGGTTTTGTGCTGCTCGCATCCAGCGGCTTCCCGCGACCTTCACCAGATCGTCGGTCCACCTTGTTGGAGGCCTGCCCACACTGCGCTTTCCGGTACGCGGTCGCCACTCAAGGACTATTCCGCCCCAGCGGCCATCAGTCCTGCGAGCAATGTGCCCTGCCCACTGCCACTTGAGCTTAGAAACTCTTCGGGCTATGTCGGTTACCTTAGTTCTTCTTGGTCATTGGATATTTGACCAAAAATGTATTATCTCAACTTCTCCATGCTTCGGAAGGCACGTAAAACCGTTGCTCCCAGCTGCATTAGCAGTGGTTAACAACCACCAATCCGCAGTGGTTAACAACCACCAATCCGCACTGGGCCCGCGTGGTGGATGGCTCGTTCTCGCTATCCATTTATAGGGAAGGCTCGTGCCCCAGCAGTGGGGATATAAAATGAGCTGGTGATGTATTGATGTGACACTATTATTAACTTGACGTTGTTCTACACGAGTGCCGTCACGTTAATTAGATTACGGGGAAATTCTGACACACCTCCCGCGATGACGTATGGGCTAGCGTACTGGTCTTTTACTGTATGAAGTTGTGGTAGGAAAACATTGGTAGGTATAGTAATTAAGACGAATTCTACGTAAGGGAAGTATATTTTCCTCTAGTGATTTATTTAGGTAAATTGTTCTTCCTTTGGCTATTGATAGTTAGTTTATTTATGATAGCAAATTAAAGGTTTCTCCAGTTAAAACGCTAAAAGTTTAAATTATTAGCGAGTATATAAATACATACTTCATCATCTCAGCCAAAAGACGTCCACTGCTGGACAAAGGCCTCCCCCAAGGATATGAGGGGTATTTGCCGTAATCGCCACGCTTGGCAGGCGGATTGGCGATCGCAGTAGGTTGAGGGTAACCTCAGAGAGATGCTGCTGCCCATCCTCTGGAATAGTCCCTTAGTCGGCTTTTACGACACCCACGGGACGAGAGGGGGTGGTGCAATTCTTTATCCCCGGCACCACACAGGGGAAATACATACTTAGTAAACTTTTATTTTTACATGATAAATTCGCTATAAAATGTTGTATAATTATAATTAAGTAACTACATTTTTTTTTAAATTCCGTTTTCCCATAGTAAACAATATAAAGAAATGTCATCAAATAACTGATAATTAACATGGCTTCATAATATTTAATAAATAAATTAGAATAGTTATATAAATAAAAAATTGATGAACCATAATTATAAAAAAAAGGTTTGGTCTATTCGAAATTCTATGCTGCCACAGACAGACACGACTTATAACTATTGTTAGTTAGGGGTTCAAAATATATACCTGATATAAGCTATTGGAATGCGGAGTTTCAGAAAAAAATGCATATCGACAACATTACTAAGTATTTGTGATGCCTTCATTTTTTAATAATATGGTTTTATAAAAGTATACCTAGCATTTATTTTTAAATGTGATGACAGCAGCGTGGATGCAAGTCCGGTATACGTTTTTTAATTAACATCATTTATTACACGCTTATCTATTGGTATTACCCATTCGGTAAATATGAGAGAACAATTCAGTAATATTTTTTTTATATGCTTGACACGTTTGAATATAAAATACAAAATGTTTTTTAAATAAACTTTGCGATAGTTGGCCGGTTTGTTGCTTAAACGGATCTTTAAACCTTAAATATATTATTGTCACTGCAAATGGAATTGCTGGCTTATTCTGACTAATATTTATAAAAGCTACAGTTCTTTTAGATGGTTTTTCCTTCAGAAGGGAGCTATGGATCCTCTTAATCGCCCCAGGTACACGCCAACACTTAGGTATGTTTTTGGCAAACACTGTACTTTTAATTTATTTGGAAAAATAGACTTAATTTCCTCGATTTAATCATTGTTTTAAAATAAATGCTTACATATTTTTAACTACGATGGTGTTTTGATAATTTTGACTGAAACTGTCTAGTGGTCGAATATTATTTGTATTGTAAATACATGGGACCATGACCAAGTAAAAAGCGATAGGGTTGTATTCAGTCAGATACAGTTATATACATCGCAGCGCCTTTTGTTATTTTTACACATAACTACTTTTTGTATCAAGACGTTTAATACAAGGAAAAAGTTTTGTTTTACATTATAGTTCACTAAACTAAGCTGTTTGATAAGTGTTCTATTTTTCTATTGTTCTCTTGTTTTCGTTGCCATGGTTTCGGCCTGTGTCGGTCGCTTTGTTATTCGAAAAACGATGTTAATACATTGCTGATTTTGTTTCTTTTCAAATGTTAACGATTTTGCTGGAAACACGTGATCTGCAATAATTCTAACAACTGTTCTTGATTCCAAAATATATTTTTAAACATAATCACAATTATTTAACATAGATTTTAAAATCTTTAGTTAGTACAGGGACGGGTTCCCGAAATTCTTGAAATAATATATTTCAACGAAATGAGCTCGAGATTCAACCGCTTACATAAACCAGACGCTCGGAGGTCGGAGCATACGCGGCAGACTATGATATAAATAGTATTATGAAAGATGATGTTTTAGTTGCTATTTTAGAGCTAACCACTTGTAACCTGTGGCGGTAGCCAAATTAACATTAGGAAAACAATAGCGAAGTTCAAAAATAATAAAACGTATGAGATTGATATAAGATTGACCACGTGATTTAGCGCGGCTTATGTCAATCCCATACATTTTATTCTTTTCGAACTTCGCTATCGTTTTGTTAATGTTACTTTGGCTAAACCTACTGTAGTAGCTTCGTTCCTGCTAGACGACGAGTCTAATGTTATGTACAAAACACTTTTGTAACTCGTCATACCTATATTACCTAAATGCCTTTTTCTGATAGAAAATGATGTCCAATGTTGAGGATCTCCGTCGATTCACGGACGTGGACGGGTTAATCAGGAGTTTTTAAAAGGATACTAGCTGACCGGTGGACTTCGTACCGCTTTGACAGTTTCCATGATAACAAAACAAGCAAATCATTCGTCTACTTAAAAGCACCCGTATCCCATGATGGGCCCCTATAGCAGCGCCACCTACCGGGTCCAATTATAAATCTAAACTATTCTCGAATCCACTTGATCAGAAAAAATACACACACAGAAAATTTCATCGAAATCGGTCCAGCCGTTTAGAAGGAGTTCAATAACATACACACGCACAGAAGATTTATAAGATTATTAATGATTTAATTTATTTATTTTATATAAAGATAGAGGCCTTTGTCCAGCAGTGGACGTCTTTTGGCTGAGATGATGATGATATAAAGATAGATATAGCATCAGCCCTTCAAGGGGGATGGAGGGAGGAGTGGCGAGTTTACACACACCACAATACCATCTGCGTCTCCCCTAGCTAGGGTTGCCAACCATACTTTAAAATAACGTATCCTACGTTATTTCCCATCCCCATACTTTATTGTTTTTAATAAAAAATAAAGTATGGAAAATACTTTATTTCCGACTAATGCGTGCGTTTGAACGGAATATTCCTGTGGACTTAATTTCTGAACCACTGAATGATACTCAGACTCAGGTGAAGTGAAACGAAACGCAACGCTTAAATAAATAAAGGAAAATACTTTATTTTTTCTTCAAATCTTTTTTTTTATATGTTAGTGATAGATTTACTTTAATTTCCTGAAAAATTGCTGGCAACCCTACCCCGGGCACAGTAGTATGCGATAAGCATCTTCTTTTGTTTAAAAATATATAAGTAAAATAAAAAAGATACCTTTAGCCAGCTTAGTGAGTTGAAGTCCATAAAACAATAATAAAACTTTTATTTTTGTTTTACGGACTTTTTAGGTATTTAAAAATGAACTTTCTTCGTAAATGCTGCGGTAAACCATAAATAGGAAATCGTTCTTTGAAATGTTTAGTCATTGGCTGAGTTCTTTTACAGTGAAGTGCATAGTCTTAAAAGTGTCATAATTTTTTAGTTCCAATTCAAATTCAACAATGGATGCTCAAATCTATTTGTGAATGGATTTATTCAAACAAATACGTAACACACAAATCGGTGGTAATCGGTGTGACAGTTAAAATAAAATTCAAATCACAGACTCAACAGTCACTTCTGATAAGGCACATATAAAACGAGTTGGGAAAACCCAAGTATACTTACGGCTTCTACGTGCAGAGGCGGCAATCAAGTTACTTACCTGAAAAAGAAAAGCACGTGTGTCATATATTATTATATAAAGTATGAAGTCTAGGCTGTATGAGCTTGGTCTTTTTGCCTACCATTAAATGCTAAAAAAGGTAGGGTAAACAAATAGAAGCACGAAGTTTATGGGAACAGTGGATAGCTCAGAACAATAACTAAAGCTATAGAAGGATGGCTAAAATAAAAATCGTGCAACTATGTTTAGTTCCGTTCTATCTTATGGCTAGAAAAGGAGGTTGGAGTGCGACAAATGGTCGACACTTAGTTTTTATTTTTTGTATTGTTATGTCAAACGGTCATCAGATAATCGGTGATCAAAAAAAATCTTTGAGTCCTTTATAAAGTCACTCACTACATTACCTCAAATATGACGTCACAAATCTGGTGACACCTTCGAAATAACGAAAGAAAAGGGACAATCGATCTCTTTCCAATACATTACATAGGTTCATTAGTTAAAATAGTACGAACTGATGAATGAGTGTTGCTATTTTAGTCCGGTTTCTATAGCTTTATATTCTGAGGTGGATAGTCACAACTCATTTATGTTAATGTGACGACTAACAAAGATAAGATATTTTAAGCCATTCCGAGTAACGTGATAGGTTTTCTTATAATGCAATAAGCACTTGGATGCGCTCCTGATGTTAAGTAACGGTAAGAGCTAAGACATAACGCGCACATCACCCGAAATTCCCAACTATCGAGGAACTGGCTCGATCTCTATCGACTTAGTTGTTATTAAGCCAGACACAATAGAAATTCAATTATTCTATGGCACTGTGGTTACATTGGGCGTCCAAGTGTCTACACTATCGGAACACTATTAACGACGTAGTAAAATGTGCTTCTATCGTTGTTCTTATCGAACATCAACGATCAAAAGAGATGACGGAAAAGAGTATCTCCTAAGTGTAACAAAAAAAAAAAATACAGAAGGACATGACAATAATGACACTTGAAGATAGGCGTAAATTAATGGATATGTGTTTTTTGTACGACATAGTGAAGGGTAATGTGGATTGTGCTGAATTGGTGGAAGGTATAGCTTACAACGCACGAACCCAGCGCGCCCGTCGACGGCCTCTGTCATTGTTTCTTACTCCCAAGACGAGCACGAACTACGCGCGTAATGCACCCATCTCCCGTTTGCCACAGATTTATAATGATATATTTAAAGATATTGATATATTTATTCACAGCAAAAATACAGTTAAGAGAAAAGCGATAGAGATTCTGAATAATATTGAGGAATAGTGTACTATAATATGTTATTTCTTAATTTATTATTATTACCTATATTATTATATTAAATAAGGATACATAATGATAAACTAGATATAAATGAAAATAAAAATAAAAATAAAGTATAAGTAGATACCTAATATTTACTGTAGTAAGGAAAATATAATATACGTGGAAGTACATAAATACATAATACATTGTGTGTGTGTGTGTATATATGTATGGATTTAGTGTATATATTATATATGTATAGTGTATATATTGTATATTTTATATATATATTTTTTTAAATATTATATATTATAATGTACTTATCAACATTTTTTTTTTACGCCTTATGCAATTAATTATGTTAAGGGAAACCTGTAATTAGCTTTACCTATTATTGTTTAAGTACTATGTAAGAAAGTATTGTATTGTTACGCAGTTGGTTTTCTTAATAAAGGAAAAAATAATAATAATAATAATAATAATAATAAAGGTGTTGCTCTTGGCGGGAAAGTGAAGAGTCAGGTCTGAGGTTTTGTTTTACTTTCTAAAATTTGTGGTAGGCGAATATTAATCCTAAGTACTTCTAATATTATAAACACGAAAGTTTGTAAGTATGGATGGATGTTTGTTACTCTTTCACGTAAAAACTACTAAATGGATTTGGATGAAATTTGGTATACAGATAGTTTATAACCTGGATTAACACGTAGGATACTTTTTATCCCGATATTCCCACGGGAACGGGAACCACGCGGGTGAAACCGCGAGCGGCCGCTAGTGTGTAATAATGGTGGATTATTAACCGTTAAGTTTTCGTGAGTGTTGGCAAATGAAACAAACCAGTGCAACATCGCTTTTCAAATTCTCTCAAGAAGCCCGCGTGAGGACTTAGTAAAGCCCCCACATCTTTACTGAGATACTCGAGGGGTTGGGGGGTATATCATTTCTCACTTCTCATTTTTATTATCATTCATCATCATCATGCTGGAAAGAAAATATTGTTTATTTATGTATTACTTGTAATAAAAATTACTTTGACACTGGCTAAATGTGCTAATCGCACGAAGCCATCAACTAAAGGAAAAAAATAAAAATAAAGGGGTTCCTGGTTTACTATGGTACAGACGCCTGCACGTCAACCTATCCAAAACTGTCAAATTTCTTCAGTACATTTTCAACCATAATGGCTAAAATATAAAGTTCACCCTAGGTGTACCCTAAAAATGATTACACACAATGAGTGACGCTATCAAATGTCATAGTAAATTAGAAAACCATACTTAATTGGTATGATGGATTGGCCGTAGATCACTACGACCATACGTCTGATTAATAAAAATGATTCTTAAATTTGTCAATGGACCAATCAGCGGTGGATTTACCCTACTAATTGAGAACAACAATACTACTTAAGAGATCACGAGTTCAAACGCGTACTTTAATATTAAACAAACTTTGAGCCTCAGCCTTTTTTGTTTTATCACGCATAGCAGTCATCACACTCATCACGCATCGAGCAAGCCTTTGTACCACTTGATGGGTGACGATAAGATCTAAGGGCCCTCGCCCACGGCGACTTTTTGTAGCGATGCTGTCGCGCGTTTTCGCTAAACGGCAAACGCGCGTTAGTCGCATTTGCAACGCGCTACAGAAGCGATGCCAATTCGCTACTTATTACGCGCTACAGCATCGCGACTGTATCGATGCAAACGCGCGACCGTGTCGGACGACATCGGGGAGAGAACGGAGGGAGGGTGGCGCGTGAGTGGAGAACCGAGCATCAGTGTAATCTCCCTGATGCTTTCGCTGCCCACGCTTCGGCTGCTTACGTAAAAGCAGCACCAAAGACAACGTGACTAATGTTGCCTCAACGGAGTCCATCTTGCAACTGTAGCGATCGCAGGCATTTTTGTGCTGTTACTGAATCGCGTTTGCATCGCGACTGAATCGCGTTTGCATCGCGACTGCATCGCGTTTGCATCGCGACTGAATCGCGTTTGCGTCGCGACTGAATGGTGGTTATGTGGGCGAGGGCAAACAGCTAGCGACTGCATCGCGACTGTATTGATCCGAACGCGCGACAGCATCGCTACTGCATCGCTACAAAATGTCGCCGAGGGCTAGGGGCCTAAGGCCTTTTTATGACTTACGCATCGAGCAAGTGCCTTCGAATCACCTCATGGTAAGAGACGAAAGACGAAAAGCTCGATGGCGCAGTGGTTATTGCGTCCGGTCTGCGATTGCTAAGGTAAATCAACGTTTGCAAAGACCTATCATCGGATGGGTGACCAAATATTTATCATCTCTTCTTCTTCTCTTCTCTCGCTTCGGAACGTGAAGCCGTTGGTCCCGGCTGCATTAGTAGTCGTTAACAACCGCCAATCCGCACTGGGCTCGCGTGGCGGTTTATGGCCCGTTTTCCCTATCCATCCATAGTACAGGCTCGTGTCCCAGCAGTGGGGATATAAAACGAGCTGGTGATGATGATGAAGAGATGAAAAGCCCAACGGTAAAATGTACATAAGACATACTACACCCGGATTATTGACGCATCGAGGATTTGGCTTCAATAACTTTGCTGTCGAAACAACAATATTATTAAAACGGGCTATCACAACAGTGTAACTAATATTTAAAATAAAAAATAATATAGGCATTATTACCATGTTTTTTGGTGCGGTTGAATATTCAACATTTCGTCACAGTTAATCACGGATAAACTTTTATTATTGTTGTTGCATTTTTTCTATAGCGGCAGACTTATAAGAAAAACCCACATATTCGTAAACATATTACCAACATATTGTTTTCTTAAGTTTTTAAGAACACTACACACTGAAGTAAAGAAATTTAAATGAAACAAGTTTTGGTCAGAGTGTTTACGGGTCTACTCGCGGTTATTTTACACATTTGATTTGATTTTATCCCGACGTTTAGAACCTTTACAATTACTGTGGTCACAGGGAGACTGAGGTGTTGATCGTCTTATAATTATTTTCGAACTTGTATACCATCTTTTTATTTTAATAAATTACGTTCAGTACCTAACGTTACGTGTACTGATCGTGCTCTACTCGCATCCAGCAGTATCTCATGACTTTACTAGGTCATCAATCGACCTTCTTATATACCAATCTTTTTTTAAATACAGGAGACAATGCATTATGCTTACCACTGCGCCCGGGGAGACGCAAATGGCTAGTTAGACTCTCCCCCCTACTCTATCATGAAGGAAGGAGGTGTCTTAGATACCTACATACTCCGAGTCAGCGTAAGTACGTACTCAGTCGCCACTCAAGAACTTTCTCACTTCAACAGTGCTAGACCTATTTACTTTCTATATGTCTTCGTTAAACACCACTTTGCAACAAACCAGAATACGGTCTGATGGAAAGTGGTTACCTCAGACCATGAGACACCCGTAGACCGCCCTTAGTCACCTAGCATATAATCAGAGCAGAACAGTAATTAATTATGCAAATAATTATGAATAATTTATCAGTAATATACACTAAACACAGCGTTTAAAGTGCAAATAGTAAATACTGGTGATAATAGTATCGCTCACATTGACAATGACTCATTGAAAACCTATATAACTGCATATTCATATCGGTACATTTGATATTATTAAGGCGTAACAGTGAGGGTCTGTCCACCATTTTTTTTCGTTATCAGCACATGTGTATCCATGACTGTTAATAATGAAGAAGGTTTGTTTACATAGCTACTCAATAACCCTTAAATTCAAATGGTTAGAATGAGAGATTGATGAGAGAATTTTTTATTTTGATATATTTCTTGTTGGTAAGCACTGAGGCTTCATCTACTGAGGAACTGGCTATTTTATATTTAACTGTCGGCATGCAACAATGTTATATATGGTGACATACATATTTAGATAATATGGTGGTAGATAAGCAGGTGGACTTAAAACAAACCCTACCAGATAACTATTTAAACTATCACGGTCATTTGCAATAGAGTAAATATTAACGGGATTCTTACCATGTTTGTTATTTGTGAGTATCCGATATTTCGGCACAGTTGCATGCACATGTATTCTTACCATGCATCAAGCACCGGATTCCTACCATGTTTATTATTTGTGAGTATTCGACATTTCGGCACAGTTGCATGCGCCATGATCACGGATCCGAAGTATCGAATACTCACAAATAATAAACATGGTAGGAATCCCGTTAATAATTAACCCTTCCATATCAACCAAACCGAACCTAAGATTTAAAACCGGTAGTCTTAACCGTTAGTTTCAAGTTTAAAAGAAACGTGATGTAACAGATTTTGCGGTAACAGATTTCATTGTAGTTTTGACATACCCTCACCATACCCTCCAAAGTTATTTTTAACATTCCAGTAACGGTGCCGATTCCATCTAGATCCAGGTTTCTTGTTATAGGGCAAGAATTAAAGTTTTCACTCCTACCTCTTGCGTGAAATTTTGTCTACCTTATAGTGCAAACTACTGACGACGTTGGATGTTTTGTTTGTTTTGTTTGAGAAGCTCGATGGCGCAGTGGTTACGCGCCCGGCCTGCGATTACTAAGGTAAATCTCAACGTTTACAAAGACCTATCATCGGATGGGTGACTTTCGCAAGGTATAACAATAATATAATAAAAATTCAAAAAACTTTTTTTTTTACATGTTGTGATTGTCCTTAGTGTTTTTATTTGTAATGGTAAGTGTTCTTTTATGATAAGGCATTTTCCAATATTTTGACGCTGTAAGGGAGAAAAGAGCTTGACACTTGCGGAGTTTCTTGCCGGTTCTTCTCAGTACAAGGTCTCCCGCCCAGATTAGATAGACTTACGAACCGATGGCCTAATGACGTTCATAAGAGCTATAAGTAGCAACTGATTAAATAATTTTGAATTTTGAATTTTTTGAAACAATAAAAATGTATTTTGATTGAACTTTCGCAAGGTTAGTTTCGGGTGGTTGACCAAAAATGTATCATCTCGAGCTTCTCCGTGCTTCGGAAGGCACGTAAAGCCGTTAGTCCCAGCTGCATTAGCAGTCGTTAGCAACACCAATCCGCACTGGGCTCACGTGGTGGTTTATGAGCCGTCCTCCCTATCCATTCATGGGGAAGGCTCGTGCCCCAGCAGTGGGGACATAAAATGAGCTGATGATAATGATGATGATGATAAATGAACATTTTCGACAAACTATAGCGTACACTTATGATTAAACATTTTATCTATGTAACATGACGCCACACATTATACCTACTTATACTGATGCGATAAGTTTCAAAAGTTTAAGAGGATCTCGAAGTTTGTTTAAAGTATAAATTAAGAAGCATTTAGGTAAGGGATGAACATTGGCGGAGCTATTTGTGTCATCATTAAAATTAGATGGTCTAAAATAGTTTTATTTTTGCTTATACAATACAATCATAGATTAACACGAATAACAATAATTCATTGATACAAGGAACAACTTTAGTACCTACGAATGCAACTCGGCTTCCGTCTGAAAATCAGCGTCATGGCGATGGCTTTGCTAATGCTGTGACACATGCTGGGCCGGAGACTTTTTTGCCACTGTTTCTGTGCTCACCATAATATATTTATGCTTCTTTTTTTTTGTAACCCTTCTCTGTGTAACAGTGTGCAAAATAAATTATCTTTAACAGCTTTTCTATGAACTAAATAATAATATAATAATAATACTTATTAGATGATAAAAATACAATTTCAAGATAAAATTTTAATAGAAAAAATCAACCAACTTCAGGAAGTTCGAGTGAGTTACTCGCATAACTATATATAGCATGTGAATGCAAAATTCAAAAATAATAAGAATACAATTAATTTTAAATACTTATAATAACATTATTTTTAAGAAAATGTACAAATGTATTTTGAAATGGAGAAGATGAATATCGTAACCGATACCCGATTGTACCCTGTTATTCCAATACGTTATCAAACATTCAATCGGTTTTAAAACTACAGCTGTTTTAAATCTTACTAATATTATAAACGCGAAAGTTCGTAAGTAAGGATGGATGTTTGTTACTCTTTCACGTAAAAACTACTGAATGGATTTTGATGAAATTTGGCATACAGATAGTTTATAACCTGGATTAAAACATAGAATACTTTTTATCCCGATATTCCCACGGGAACGGAAACCACGTGGGTGAAACCGCGAGCGGCCGCTAGTTTGTTAATAAAGACTGAAAGAAAGCATATAGGTATTGCTTTCGTTTGTACAAAAGTTCTTCAATTTCTAATCACAGCTTTACTCTTTTAGCTTCACAAACAATAACTAGAAGATCTGAAAAACATTATTACTGGCGGAATAATATAATATCTAAATCCAATAGCTTTTTTGTATGAAATATATCATGTAGTCTGGTTTGAAGAATGTTGATATAAATTAACAAATTCATTAATTCTGCATCGTTGAGTTTAATTATGGCTTCAAGCCATAATTTGTGCTTTAATCGCCAGGTCGTTCACCCCAATTATGCATGCTACGAGTATGCCAAAATTTGAGCACCGATTTTTGGATTTTTAAATGGTATGGTAATGTTATTATTACAGTACTCTGAATGGAACTGGAAAATATATATCACAATGTATAGTATATACGAGGTATAAATTACATATATCTGTAAAGAATTTCACATTTATATTTACTAATAAGTATAATATAAACATAATTTTAGGGCGATAAAATTTACTATTATTTTGAAATTTCTATAATTAGATGGCGGGCGTATAAAACATATTTTTTATAAGGTGTATAGTAGTGTCTACGAGATTGTGACCTAATTTTATTATCATGAATTAAGCCGTTTGTCTATCCGTTAGGTCAATCTCTACGTGGTCTTGTCTATGATGGAAAGTCTGAGGCCACCAGTGGGTCATTTATATACTAATGAGTATGACGATAAGAGTGTCGATTCTGTACGCCTGACTTAAGAATACTTAAAAGTAAATCTGAAGTTATTTAATGTCACTTGTCTTGCAGACTTTCTTTTATATTTTGAAATATTACACCGTCGAAGTCTTTTTTTATTATGAGTAATTAAAAAATAATATCTGAACATAATACATAGGTACACAAAACGTATACGTATTTACATACAATATGCATACCCTGTAAAGGGTTAAAAACGTCAGGTAGATATTAAATAAAATTAATGTGTAAATTAAACGCAAGTAGATCCGTAAAAGTGGTTTTATTTCAATGTGTAGTGTTCGCGTAAACTTTAGAAAACAATATCCTATACTATGTGTACGTACAAAGTAACCTATGCATAATTTGTTATATTATAGTTTAAGTAAATTGTGACCTACCTCCACATTAGCTGAAACCATTTCAATCTCGAAGTCGTCAGAGCTCAACATAAACAGTGGAGTGCCCAGAAAACAGGTTTCGCGAATTCGGTGAAAGTTTATGAAAAGTAAAAATACACACAAATATGAGGCATGTGGTGCTTTAAAATGTTTGTGTTCGTCTGTGTTAGCACGACTTACTAAGATTAAACAACGATATAAGTGTTGATTTGTGTCGTTAACATTTCTAAAGTAGTTAGTTATACACAATTACTACTCATACAAACTCCTCATAAGATTAAATACTTTGAAAAAAGGTATTAAAAAATTCAAATAAAATAATAACCATTAAATTGTACTGTTTGAAATCTTTGCAAAAGTAGTAGGTATACTCTTTATGTTAGTTTCGTTCCAATGGTAAAACTCATCGCATTATCGTTTTCCATCCGAACGACGACAAAGCTTCGAGTCAGCAGTGCGTCAAAATGTAACGGTGAGTCGTTACACTCACGTCCGACGTTTGAATGGAGTGGAGGTGGTGTGAGGAGCACGGTCTATCCTATTGAAGCTGCCACTATAAACCATTCTGGTTGCGCCTGCGAGACCAGTCGCCGCTCTAAGACCGTTTGCCGCACATTGCCGACCGAAAAATGTGTTGCGGGAAATAATTTTTTTTACGAGTGCATCATTGATTGTGCCAGTGGTTGATTGTGTTTTGTTTTTGAAATTTTAAAAAGGAATAATCAAGAAGGTTCGTACTCTTTCTTTTTAATTTGAATTTAAAATTTGGGGACAACTTTCAGAGATGGTTTTTACAACAAACAAATGAATGTCGTTTCGTTTTATAAAACCAAAGATCGTGTATTATAAGTTGTTTTATAAATAAGTTAAGATTATATTATCAGTAAAATGGTCTTGAAAATATATACTTACTGACAAGCAGGAAGGAAAATGTTAACGAGTCGCGTTGTATACGATAACAGATCATGTAAACAGAAGCAATAGGTATAAAAATGTTGAATGATAATAAGTTGCATACACTTGTGTGATTACTGATTTTTAATGTTGATCCATGATAATATGGTAGGAATGTACCTTTAAATTAAACAACGTAAAGTTCTTAGTCAGCTAAGACGTAACAAAAGAAACAATGTACACTTTTTCGGCACATGAAAGGTACATGACTTGAATATCAATATTGTGAGTAACGATCGAGTGTTATAACTTTTTTGATACAGTCTTTTTGGATGGAATAATAAAAAAAGTTAGCCCTGAGAAAATTATTTTGCCTCTTAAATTTTTGTATTGTACAAAATTTGGTATTCAAGAACCGCAGTAGAAATTATAACGGAACGGAATGGTAATATAGTTTTTTTTTTCACTCGACAACTAAAGGAGAAAGTATTGCGAACGGTTTTGTTTTGTGGACGGGACACAATTTGATTACCATAACAGAAGGCAGCACATTAGTACCAATATGGAAAATGATATAGGGTATGTAGCCCGTAGATACTTGGATGCCCAAGGTAAGTAACCACAGTGCCATAAAACAATTGAATTTCTATTGTGTCTGGTTTAAGAACAACTGATTGGTAAAACAATTGAATATGGACAATATGCTTCCTAGTTGTCATGTAGTATAATTTTAACGAAAATCTATGTCAATTTTTGAAGACAAAAGCTAGTGTCGATCACATGACTGTTGACACTACTCTAGTTATGCAGAGATCTTTAATTCTGATTGTGATACATGTATCTGATATAGATTTTTAGGATCACAGTTAAGCGGTAGATCCTGGCTTTTGGGTCTAAGAAGTAATAGATAACGCTAACTTATAGCTATGGGCCAGCATAGTACGTCATAACCCAATCTTCCCTTATCTTCTACAATACATGTGCCCAAAAGGTTGATTATTTCGACCGGTCAACAGATATTTTATAGTCAATAGACATTTATTTCTGACTAGCTGACCCGGCGGACTTCGTACTACTTTGAGAGTTTCCATGACAACAAAACAAACAAATCAATTTGTATTGGAAAATTCAATTGTTGTTTTTAGTATTTTCCGTTACTTATTGTTTATGTTTATCACTGTTTAAACCTTCCCTGAACTTCCACAAATATTTCAAAATCAAAATTAGCCAAATCAGTCCAGCCATTCTCGAGTTTTAGCGACTCAAACGAACAGCAATTGATTTTTATATATATAGATAGAAAGCCAACATTAAACTGATAATAAAGAACACAAAGTAAAGAAAAATATTAAATAAGTTCTTGACTTTAAGTTGCTATGTTATCATATTAACACCTCTTAGTTGGCAAAGATTTCGTAGCCTGAGGCACTGCGCGCAAACCTATAAAACATTAAAGCGCCTTCTCTTATAATATACTCTTATGAAAACCGCGAACTGCATCTAATAGTTATATTCGGACTACTTATACATTACTAGTGTCGTCCGCAAAACTTCGCGTTTATTCAACAGATTTTTTAGGAATTTCGAAATCTATGACAGGTTTCTTTATTTTTCTGCACATCTACGGCTGGAGCTCTTCAAAATGAGACCATATCAGATTTTTTATGTGCAGCTATCGTCCCAAATCACTGGGGCGAAAATCGGCTTACGCTATTAATATGTAGGTATATATTAACCTTCGATTCCTACTCGAACTTCCTAAAGCTAGTTGATTTTTTCTAGTAAAATTTTATCTTGTAACTACGAGAACCTATGTAAAGTATTGTGAAAGCAAAAATACAAAATAATACTTATAAACATTATGCGCCTTACAAATAAACAAAGAATAAGGTCCGAATAGTTATTGCGTGTTTCGTTCCTGTCATGTAAACGTCAATTCAAATTAGAGTAAAAGAGACAAAACACAGAATAACTATTCGGAGCTTATTCTTTGTGTATTTTTAATGTAATTTTACGCAAATATTGTTGCGAACTAATTACAATTTGAAAAAAGACAAAGTGTTGAAAAAAAAACATAAGTAGTTGGCAGTGCACTTGCGCCGGCATGTCAAGGGGTGCGGGTTCGAATCCCGCTCGTGGAATTTTTTCAACACTTTGTTTTTTTACAAATTATTAGTGTTGTTTTTAATATTAAATCCCATCACTTGTCTAGTACCGATGCCTACCAACCTATCAATCAAAACTGTCAAATGCCTTCAATAAATGTTCAACTTTACGCCATATACATAAAGTTCAAAGTCTATTGAGGAAATTTGACTTATAGTGTGATGTTTGATGCGCTGGCGTGTGTACAATAGGATGTATTTTATTTCTATGGCCTGACTCTCATATGACCGATAGAGACATGGAAGTTTTCTTTGTGGAATACAAACCAGTCTTTTTAAGTTTCATACTAAAATGTAATTGGCTATAGGTATGTGAATAAATAAAGTTAAGTATCTTTATCCTACTAATATTATAAACGCGAAAGTTTGTAAGTATAAAGGGATGTTTGTTACTCTTTCACGTAAAACTACTGAATGGATTTGGATGAAATTCGGCATACAGATAGTTTATAACCGCGAGCAGCCGCTAGTTATAAATATAGATTACTAGTGGCCGCTCGCGGTTTCACTCGCGTGGTTCCCGTTCCCGTGAGAATATCTGGATAAAGAGTATTCTATGTGTTATTCCCGGTTATAAACTATCTGTATGCCGAATTTCATCCAAATCCATTCAGTAGTTTTTACGTGAAAGAGTAACAAACATCCATACTTACATACTTTCGCGTTTATCATATTAGTAGGATTGTATAAAGTAGTAACAGGTTCCTTTAGTATAAGTTTCAACCCGCAGCTTCTCAGTGAAATTTAGTATGTTACCAAGTGCCAGCTCCCGACGGAATAAGAAGTACATCCGGCATAAATAGTATTCTATATGTTAATCCAGAATATACTCTACTTGTGTACGTAATATAACCTTAAATCGTATATCCGTTTAGGCGGCATTCAGAAACAAAAATACTTTCGCATATAGAATAGCTAGCTGTGCTCGCGACTTCGTCCGCGTGGAATAGTGACTTTCGGCAGCATTTTTAATTTTTTAGGCTCTTGTTCCCGTTTTTGCAACATTTTTTACTGATGCTTCGCTCCTATTAGTCGCAGCGTGATGTTATATAGCCTAAAGCCTTCCTCGATAAATGGACTATCCAACACAAAAAGAATTTTTCAATTCGAAATAGTAGTCCCTGAGATTAACGCGTTCAAACAAACAAACTCTTCAGCTTTATAATATTAACTAGCTGTGCTCGCGACTTCGTCCGCGTGGAATATTGACTTTCGGCAGCATTTTTAATTTTTTAGGCTCTTTTCCCGTTTTTGCAACATTTTTCACTGATGCTTCGCTCCTATTGGTCGCAGCGTGATGTTATATAACCTAAAGCCTTCCTCGATAAATGGACTATCCAACACAAAAAGAATTATTCAATTCGAACCAGTAGTTCCTGAGATTAACGCGTTCAAACAAACAAACTCTTCAGCTTTATAATATTAAATATAGTAGATAGTAAGGTAGAATAACGTTAAACAACAAACCCTCTACGCTACGCTAAGCCAGAAAGTTTTTAACGTTTTTTTTAAACTCTCATAGCATAATCTCTTATGAAAACTTTGATATAGATCACTTTATAACCCGAGCTATCACAGTCCTTTTAAGCCTTAAAAGTAACGATTACTTTTTTATGCTATTTATTTATTATAAAAAACTAAATTAAAATTTAAGGATTTATTGAGCAGGGTTCAGGCAAACATTACTTGCTTAAATAATAAAACTTATACCCTATTACAAAAAACTTAGTAGGGCTAGTCGGAGTAATAGTAAGACACCTGAAATTTCGGGTGAAAATAAGACAGACCAAAATAATAGAAAAATTGCTTGTATTGTTGATCTTATTTCAGTTAAAAATGAGCCTTATTTGTTTATTTTAACTGAAATAAGATCAAAAATACAAGCTATTTTCTATTATTTTGGTCTGTCTTATTTTTACCCGAAATTTCAGGTGTCTTATTATTACCCCGACTAGCCCTACGTAGGTAATTACTTTAGGTAAGGGCTTGAAAAAAATATCCAGTGATTTGTCTCCCTACATACTATTCAAAATCATATTTGATTGACAAATGAACAAAACACTGCAGAACTACGAGTATTTCGGTATCCTCAGTTTATTTGTAATAGGGAAAGAGTATTTAAAGTAGAATATTTCATACGTGTTCTACGAAATGAAATAGGGTGACGTCCACTACATATGTATAGGAGATATGTACGTACCTATATGCTATACATATTTGTTTGTTCAAATTCACACAAATTGACGGACGGATCATGTGTCTGTCGTTTCGGTCTAATGCATACACAGTTGTATCGGGAATTCCGGACGCCATCGGCGAACGCGGGCTTAAATTCAAGCGCTTTTATATTTGAATGCATATTTTTTAATTCAATGTTATTTACGGCCCGTATTTTAAAACGTTGTTCTCATGTTTCGAATACATCGTATTTGGGGTGCATTAATGAAAACAAACGATGAATACCACTCACGTTCCAAATTTAAAATAATCAAAATTCAAAATAATATGCTTTTCATTCAGTTTTCATTCAGTTTATTTAGGCTACAGTAATGGGATTTCACTACGCTATCGGTTCGTATGTCTATAGGGCGTAAGTAAGACTATTTTATATTTATTTGAAATCTTTGAAAATACCAAATGAAATCACACAAGCTTGACGTACTATCCTTATAAAGTGTAGACATTAGATAAGGAAGGTTTTTTAAAAACTTCATTGGTATGATGCGATACGGTGTTAAAGTCAATAAAGCCGTGGGCTGGTAAATATAAGATAAGCTCACGATTCACAAACGAAATTAAAAAAACAATACTTTCGAATCAACAACTCAACATTCCTCAAAAGCCGTTTCTTATTTGCCAGTATGGTTAATGAAAATATTAATTGTATTTTTGCCTATTTTATTTTCTTTTATTAACAATGAGGAAGCGCGTAGCCTTCACTTAACCATATACTAAATGCTAGGAATCGAACCCGGAACTTCTGAATCTGACATCAGTGTTCTTACTACACCACAAAAGCGGTTATAAGAGTCAAAAAACCTTTTTAAAGAGTAACCACGCGTGACGGGCGCATTAGGCTCTTTTAAACAATCTTATAGGTAGGTAGGTAGTAAAGTTGCTTAGTCCGTATTTCTTTACATACCAGACACGTAGGCAGCAAAGTGATGCGTATTTTCATTTTACCATATAAAGGGAAATGGAGCAAAGAAAGCTCAGATCCGCAACAAACACGGGTCTGTCCCAATACAGGATCGGACCATTATTTTATTCGGCAAATTGAATAAGGTATTAGAGAACCGTATTTCTTTTTAGCGGAAATACGCCTATAAAAAAGTATATCTAATCACATTGAAATGAAACAACTTTTACGGATTTACTCGTGTTTATTTTACACATTAGTTTTAATTAATGTTTATCCTGACGTTTCGCGAAAATAAGTCTGCAGTATGCGAAGCTCTAGAGAGGCCCAACCATTACATCAGATTTGATAAACCACAAATACTTGCTAGAGAACAACGATTCATCCCTAGGATGATACGCGAGGCTATTGAAATTAAAAAAACATCCTAATTTCAATACAGAAGATGGTTGGAATCTACTACCAGCCTGGGATCTCATCATACAATATATTAAATCCCAGCAACCCAACACCATACTGCCAGACCAAAAGATACTGTAAGCTCTTTCTGCGTAAAACGGAACGCACCTGATTAAATTTAAATGAGGGTATACAAGCTACTAACTAATTATGAGACGACCAACAACTCAGTCTCCCTGTGACCACGGACCCTGCAAAGGGTTCGAAACGTCAGGATAAACATTAATTAAAAGTAATGTGTAAAATAAACGCGAGTAGATCCGTAAAAGTTGTTTCATTTCAATGTGTAGTGTTCGCGTAAACTTTAGAAAACACTAAGTTTAATCAGGTGAACATTGGTAGCCGAGCGAGATGGTCAAGATTGGTGCGAGAAATCTTGGTTCAAACACCATAGTTAGATTATTGACGTGAACACACTCATTTGTTTTTATTATGGGGAGAATGACGAGACGCATACGGGCATACGGGGCTCTTTTTTGGAGAGATTGCTGATTGCTTCAAGGCGGCATTTGTAGCGTAATCTGACTATACGAGGCGTTCGGGGCAACCTGTTGGGTTGTGTCGATCAGATCCGAACCCCTCGTAGAATCTAGTAGGGCACAGGGAGACGCGTGATGCTTTCCCTTTAGAAAACCTCTGAGGTGCTTTGTTTCGGACGGGTTGAGGAACCCTTTAAGTTTCTCTCCACCCCCAAAAAAGCCAGGTGAAACTGAAAATGTCCAGTAACAATCTGCAAACTCTCACGAAATTTTTTTGGATTGTGTGGGACTTTCTCCCTTCCCCTTCTCGTTGAGTGTCTTACCATCTCATTTGGTCGCCAAGGTGGTCGGGTTGTGTATGAGAAATCGTGTTTCATTCCTCATAGCCACGTTAGGCTGCTTGAAGTGTACACACTCATTTGTGTTAACTACGGGGAGAATGACGAGACGCACACGAAGCTTTGGAGCAAACCGTAGGCTATTTATGCCTTTTTGTCTTCCATCCACTTTGTTAGGAGAAGCTGGTCGACAAGGACGAAGGATATCAGACTATTCAAAACAAAACCATATTCCATTAATGTAAAGTTCAAAGTCTATTAAGAATATTTGACATTTACATGTCACACATGGTACATGTGTCTGTACCATCCCGACAATCTCAGGACCACCGAGACCACTAAGATCAAGCACTGAATAACTTGTATGTAGCTTTCTGGAGTATTCTAATATCAATGATATTTATGCTTGCTTCACCAAAGCAACTGCTGCAATCATTCTATTCTCGTTCGGAATAACAGAACGAGTATGTACCAGTACAGAATCCTTGCGTTTCGATAACGAAACGTTTGTGCACTTAGAATACAGCACTAATCGATTTTTAATGCGCTCACACAGATTGAAGCTGCAAGATTAACAGCGATGTTGTAGCGAAAATTTTTATCGTTGATATTTTAAATAGCTGTTACAGATATTGCGGAATATATCACAGGTTATGCATTAGAGCCCCCCGCCCACTTCCGATAATCGGTGACCGATTTTTTAGTCAGCGAAAAGGAAACTTATGTAATTCTATGTTGCAACGCACACGTCATCAAAAGTCGGTCACAAATGTTGTCTGTCTTTATTGGCCTAATGATTTTTAGTCTAGGGCATTTTGCGACTAGGATATTTTGCGCCTAGGGCGTTATGCGTCCATAAAATAGGGCATTATGCGTCGTGAGCATTCAACCTCAGCGAAAAAATAGGTCCGAATGTTGGTTCTACAAAAAGTTGGTTGTGGGTCGGTAACGTCCTCGTCCTAAGTAAGTTACAAACAGATGGGCAAATTCATTACAACAGCGGAACAATTTGTTTTTCTAATCTAAAAGAAGAAAAGTTTTGATCAAGTTATGGTAGGTACTAGTTTTGACTCGAGGAGCTTGATGGCGCAGTGGTTAACGCGCCCGGTCTGCGAGTGCTGAGGTTAAGCAGCTTTCGCAAAGGCCGGTCAACGGATGGGTGACCAAACATTTATCATCTCGAGCTCCTCCGTGCTTCGGAAGGCACGTAAAACCGTTGGTCCCGGCTGCATAAGCAGTAGTTAACAACTACCAATCCGCAGTGGGCCCGCGTGGTGGTTTATGGCCTATTCTCCCTATCCATCCATAGGGAATGCTTGTGCCCCAGCAGTGGGGACATAAATATGAGCTGATGATGATGATACTTGTTTTGAAACTTTTTATTGTATGTGAATCGTTGGCATTTTTTCCAAAATCTAAAGAATTTGGATTTTGTTATTTACGGTTGCTACTTACATATTGAATTAAAAAAAAAAATACTTAAATGCGAAAGTTGGTGTTTGTTCGTTAATTAATCAATTACACTGAAACATATTACTTACACATGTAAAAAAATACGTTTTGGATGAACACATAGTATATACCTTCTTTTTATACCGGAGACGTATCTTATTGCCTCAGGATTTCCGACCAAACTTAACGCAGGCCCGGCATTCAGGCCTAGGGCGCAAGCTAATAAAATTAAAGTCTTTATTTAGAGCTTTTACTCTGTATTTTACTCGCTGATGGAGGATACTCAAATATATATTTATGTACTTACACTGCAGGCAAAGGGCTAACCGAAATCCCTCCATTAGTTTTGTACTTTATTCTCCAATAAGCATATAAAAAGATTAACCTATAATTATTTGATGTTTTATTTGACTTTGTTTAATAAAATATTCGTCGTACGCATCTATTTCGATCTATTTGATTAAATCCTATTCATATTAGATATACCGAACAATACTTATTACTTAACATAACAATTTAGAAACTCATAAATATTCAATTTAGAATGACATCGTTTAGTTAAGAATGTAGGTTGCTGTCAAGTTTAACGGCGATTTTAATTTGTGTCATATAATTAAAATAAAAAATATTAGGCCCATGGTTCACATTAACGTTATCGCTGCCAAACGTTAATGTTTCTTTGTTTAAGAACAAAAAAGAAACCTTTTGACACAGTATAAGGAATTATTCCTTATATTGACAGAGTGATTTTAATTAGATATAACAATTAAGGAAGTTTTTGATGGCGCAGTGGTTAACGCGCTCGGTCTGCGAGTGCTGAGGTTAAGTAACTTTCGCAAAGGCCGGTCATCGGATGGGTGACCAACAATTCATCATCTCGAGCTCCTCCGAGCTTCGGAAGGCCTTAGTCCTGGCTGCATTAGCAGCCGTTAACTTCCACCAATCCGTACTGGGCCAGCCGCGTGGTGGTTTATCGTCCGTTCTCCCTTTGCATCCATAGGGAAGGCTCGTGTCCCAGCAGTGGGGATATAAAAATCGAGCTGATGATGATGATGATGATAATGATAAGCTCTTTACAAACTATATACGTAATGTAACATTGGTTATAGCTTCTGTTCTTTGAAGGTCTCTTTTGGATAAATCTATCGTTTGATTCAAGAGTAAACCACACTAGAAGCCTAGAGATTTAAGGACCATATAAGCAGCTAAATAAACTAATTAGGTTGGCAGCGTCCCAAATTGAGTCTTTACCTCCGATAATTATGAATTAATTATTAATAATGTTTAACTATTTTAGCAGCTAAAGAAAATTAAATATATTATATTTGCAAATAGTAAGAGTAGATAATACTTAGGTGATTGTTTTACACAGGCTACACTGAGCCACGATCTTAAAACCTGACAATGAAACTCTTTGAATTATGCTCGTGGATTTTTTTTCAATACTTTTCCAAATTATATCTGTAATCTGTAATTAATGTAACCCTTGCTTCAAAGGTATCCCCAAAGAAAGAATTACCATGGAACCATAATTATGCTACTTTTTTCTTCAATAGCAAATTACGGTGTAATAAAACAAAAAAGTTACCAAATTTTTAACACAAGCGAAGAATACTCTTCTCTACTGTTTATTGTATTCGAATATTGTGTATAATACCAACCCTTTAATTTTTAAAATGTTTATATAACTTTTAACGCAAATTTTGTTGCGAACAAATTACAAAAACAGAAATGTTGAAAATCTAATTTCAACATTGAAATTTTAATTTTTACCACACATCATCATACATAATCATCATCATCAGCTCATTTTATGTCCCCACTGCTCCAGCAGTGGAATAGCAGCAGCAGGATCCATCCTGCTCCCAATGGATGGATAGGGTGAACAGACCATGAACCACCACGCAGGTCCAATTCGGATTGGTGGTTGTTAACGACTGCTAAAGCAGGCGGGACCAATGGTTTTCTGTGTCTTCCGAAGCACGGATGATTTTTCGAGGATTCCTCGAGATGATAAATTTTTTGGTCACCCATCCGATGACCGGCCTTTGCGAAAGTTGCTTAACCTCAGCACTCGCAGACCGGGCGCGTTAATCACTACGCCATCGAGCTCCTCCACACGTTCGGAATGTATTAATTCTTAATTTACCATAATAAATATGCAATGAGTTTTCGAAATGATTGTTGCGTAGCCATGCCGTTATATCGAATAATGATGACGCAAACCAAAAGTACGTACAGTGACGACACAAACGGTACAAGGTGAAAGGTTTAAATTATTTAGAAACATATAAAACAGCAAGAATATGTGTCAACTTGACCGAAATGGTTGTTCTACATCCTTATGCTGTTAGTAATAATACGTCCTACATAGGTCATGTACGACTTTAAAGAATAATATTTTGACGTGGGTACATTTTTATCTATTCTATTCTGTTTTATTCTCACCAGTCACCGAAAGTCTTCCAAACAAAGGGTTATTTAATGTGCTAACTCTTCCGGGTTTCCAAAACCATGATATTAAGTTGTTGGTCCCCTTTAAGTATAACCCTCTTTCTGCCCTAATATCCACATGTGTTGTTGTATCTCCAAGTCTTTATAGGCTGATAATTAAATTTTATATCATAAACAAAGGGCACGTGTGGTTAAGACACAAAGCGTCGCTTGAATATCCAGACCCGAAACACAAAAGTAAACCTGCCTCTGTGGTCTCTGAGACTACTTCTGAATATCTAAGTGTCACTAAATTTCGAGGTCCTTAGGCCGTTTGTACCACGAGCTGTTCTTACCACGGCCTAAATAAATGGGCATTTTACCGCTCCCGCCCACGACCGACTTTTTGTATAGGTCTTTTGATAATCGGACCGATTTTTTCGCCGAGGTTTTAGTACCGATTTTGTGACCGACTTTTTGTAAGACATGTGTGTTGCAACATAGAACTCCATACATTTCCTTTGTACTTACTAAAAAATCGGTCACCGATTATCGTTCGTGGACCTTAGGCCTCATAACCCGATACTAACAGCTCGTGGTACGAACGGCCTAACGATCCTAATTCCGGGCGCTATCTTATTATATTTTATTTTATGCGTTTGGAATCATTTATCGTCTTGTAAATACAAGCATACGTCACTCCTGCTAAAGCAGAATAAAGTGAATAAAGCTAGAAGCCATATGCCGAACTATGTACTTTTACTGGATCTTATATGCTTTAAACTAGAACACATCGATGCAAGACACTGCCCCAAGGAAACCATCCATTATGTTATAAATCAAACCTCGTCTATAATTGCGAAGGTTGTCATTAAAAATGGTATTTGTTATATAAATAACGTCTGTACTAAATGTCAAATGTAATTAACCAGTGGCAAAAAACTAGGTAGAGGACAACATGTCCTTGATCGTTTTGATCTAAATAAAACTCTAATCTATTACTACTGAAGTTCAATGTTACGCAACCGAGAGTTTGGTCGTTTAAACATTTTGGTAGGTATTTAAACGATATCGATACTATTACTTCTTGGGTACACTTTAGTGATATCTATACGACCGTCAAAAAACCGTCTCTATTCGTCGATTGGAATGGCCGTGAAGTGTGAGAATTAGGTAGATAATATACTGGCAATACGGTATGTGCAATCGACGGCGTGAGACGTTCAAATAGAGATGACTGACAACATAACACGGTTACAAAGGTTAAAATACGTATCTTCTTACTGTTAATTTTAATGTCTTTGTAAACATTACAAATATAATGACAATATTGTCATTAGCGTATAATTCAGCGTACCAAAGAAGCTTTACCGATTGGTGCTGAACTCTCATGGTCAATCTAGAAGACCCTATTACTATCTGAGAGTCCAGTTAAGCCCCCCTAGACAAGTAGGAAAACACTAATAGAATAGAAATCAAATAGAATGATTATTGTATGAGATTGACATAAACGTCATTTTCACGTATCGTTCACTGAGCAACGTATCGTTGACTTATGTCAATCTCGTATAATAATCATTCAATTTGATTTCTATACTAATAAGCGTTTTGCCACTATTGGCTGGTTATTTACTCCTTAGGAAAAATGCAAGTTAGGTATTTACTAACAAGCACAAACTATTGCGAGTGTAGAGCTTCTCCGCAGTCGATGCTACATACCTTACCTGTCCCATGTACCCTACTCTTTGCATGAACGAATCGAGGCTGACAAGAGTGTCAGCCTCGATTCGTTCATGCAAAAAGAGTGTTGACGTTGCAGCTTTCTGGTCAGGAAGGACACGTTGATGTCGATATCGCTGACACAATAAAAGAAGAAGCGAAGCGTATAGTCATCCCACAGCTGGTTTAATGCCTTTTTCATTAGAAGAAAAGCACATAGGGAAGATATGGCCATAAACAACCAAGCTCTAAGAAGGTGGTGGTGATGGAAGGTTTTGTGAATACCATCTGATGACAATAACCGAGACCACCGACTTGATGTGACTTCAAAAGCACAAAGGAGCTTAGATATTTGAATTTGGTCACTCAACACGGACAAACAAACCAAACCATGACAATGATATTATACGTACCTATTTACATACGAATTACGTGGTTTTTTTTCATATGTGTAGTTTCGGAAACTTTAGAAAACAAAATTACATAAGAAAATATTTGATGGTTCATATTGCTGTATATTCTACGATGACGATTAACTAGAGAATTATTTTTTAACAGTTTTTACTACATCATAAAAAATCGACTAAAATGTTTAATTAAAAGTTAGCTCACTTTCAATAATTGATCACGTCAAATGACAAAAAGATCTTCCACACTTTAATTAGCTTCCATAATACATAATTACTAGCCAATTACAAGCGATTGTTGAATCGGCAACAAAAGTTACGCAAACATAGCTTTTTGTACTTTCAACTTCGTACTTATTGTGTACGTGAGAAAAATATATTTCGGCAAACATGTTACAAAATGGGCACCTAGTAATTAAAAAAAATTAATGGTACCTATCTCGACAAAAATGTCATAATATTTAACTAACATAGTGATACTCGTGTTTAACACGGAAATCGCTTGCTTTTCGTCGCCAAAAATAACACAGAATTTAATGAAAATAAAGTCAAGCAATACATATTTTGTGAAAAAGGCGGAGGCATTGCAGTGGGCTAACACTGTAAGCGTGATCGGTACCTTTGGGCCGAGTACGGTTCGAGGGGGCTAGTAATACAATATACAATATACTAAAGGCCGCTCGCGGTTTCACCCGCGTGGTTCCCTTTTCCGTGGGCATATCGGGATAAAAAGTATCCTATGTGTTAATCCAGGTTATAAACTATCTGTATGCCGTATTTCATCCAAAACCATTCAGTAGTTTTTACGTGAAAGATTAACAAACATCCATCCATACTTACAAACTTTCGCGTTTATAATATGTATTAGTAGGACTAGCCGTCACCCGCCCGCTTCGTTGTGCGAAGATAATGGATCAATGAATGCTAATCAAAATAGTTATTAGGTTTACCAATATCATATATCCTATCATTTGCACAATCGCATGTTCTTACTACATACAAATTTTCATCAAGATCGGTCAAGCCGTTGTTGAGTTATAAGAGAACATACAGACAGACAGACAGACAAACATTATTTCAAAAATCGTAGAATTGGTGTCAGTGACTCACAAAACGACATTTATCCCAAAATTTGTCAGAAAAATAGCATGTACAGACAGAGCCTACCGATTTATAAAGTAGTATAAAGATAAATTGTTGGTGTATTTCTTTTGTTTTTGTATAATTGTTATATTGTTGGTTGTATTATTATTAATTTTATTTATCTCTAGTCTGCCAAAATATGATAAATCTAGTTCATTTTATAATCTACAATCTGTATGGCAACTAGAATTTCATTAACATTGTGCCTACTGGATCACAGCTCGGAAGCAGGTGATCAGCATTATGTTGCTGAAGTTAACAATTGTTTGCTGACTCCTGTTTTCAATTCAAGTGCGGATTGGTGGTTGTTTACGACTGCCAATGCAGCCGGGACCAACGGCTTTACGTGCCTTCCGAAGCACGGAGGAGCTTGAGATGATAAATTTTTGGTCACCCATCCGATGACCGACCTATGCGAAAGTTGCTTAACCTTAACAATCGCAGACCGGGCGTTGATGAATGTTGATTGCTATTAGTTCCTGGTTATTGGTGCCACTACCCCAATTACATTGTCAATCTTCTTAGCCCTAGGGATTAGAATGAGGCCAAGAGCAAGCCCATCTCACAATAAAAAAATAAAAAAAATCATGTATTCGTTGTTTATTTTTATTATTATATAATTTACCAGCTGACCGGCGGCGGACTTCGTACCACTATGACAGTTTCCATGACAACAAAACAAACAAATCATTCGTCCGCTTAAGAACACCCGTATCCCATGATGGACCCCTACCACAGCGATAGCAACGCCACCTACCGGGTTTAATTGTAAATCTAAACCGAATCTATTTGAACACACACAGAAAATTTCATCCAAATCGGTCCAGCCGTTTAGAAGGAGTTCAATAACATACCTACACACGCATAGAAGATTTATATGTATATAAAGATAACGTCTTTAAATAAACAACCAGTTAATACGATTAATAAACCTAAGTGCAATAGTCAAGATCGTGGCAGACTTGAAATCTGTTTTTGTACACATTAACATTTTATTTAATGAAGTGCACGCATTAACATTATAAAACATTAAATAGGAAGTGATCGGTCACGATTACTTAATAATGAGTGATCGATTAACGATGTGTAGCTGTTTGGTTGTTTGTTTATTAACGTACAAGCGTTTTAGTGAAAAAAACTGACAGCTTAAAGTCCGGTATCAATAAGAGGTAAGATGTGCCGTAAACTACCACAAAAATTAAATTTTTAGGGTTCCGTACCCAAAGGGTAAAATGGGACCCTATTACTAAGACTCCGCCATCCGTCCGTATGACTGTCTGTCTGTCACCAGGCTGTATCTCATGAACCGTGATAGTTAGACAGTTGAAATTTCCACAGATGATGTATTTCTGTTGCCGCTGTAACAACAAATACTAAAAGACAGAATAAAATTAATATTTAAGAGGGCTCCCATACAACAAACGTGATTTTTTGCTCGTTTTGCTCGATATTGATAACGGTAACAGGTAGACGCTTGAAATATTCACAGAATATTTAGTTATAAATAAATTCACTTTTTTAAATAATTAAATTAAATTAAAACAAATATTTAAGGGGGGCTCCCATACAACAAACGTGCTTTTTTCCAGTTTTTTTCTCGGTCTTAATAACAATAACAAGTAGTAGGTACAAGTAGTAGGGTAGGCGTTTAATTTTTTTACTATATTTTATAAATTTTATAAATATTTAATAATAACAAGTTAAAACTTGAAATATTTTTATAGATAATGGTACGGAACCCTTCGTGCGTGAGTCCGACTCGCACTGGGCCGGTTTTTCTATCAGGGATGCAACTTTGTGATATTAATTACGAGTGCGCCCTCTCACTCTTATTAAAATCACTGGTCACAAACTCTCGAACGGTATGTACATCAAACTTTTCAAAATTGTCAAATTTCTTCAATACATTTTTAACCATAATTCCTAGTAGTAAAGTTCAAAGTCTATTGAGGAAATTTGACCGTTTGTGGTAGGTCTATGTGCAGGCGTGTGTATCTTGATAATCAGATTGTAAATAATGCGGAAAAATGTTACAGCAGACAAAATTTTAAAATTTTACTAGAAAAAATCTTCACATTATTGCCTAATTTGAGGCTCGCGCCATCGCCATCATCAGTCCCGAGCGGAACGCCTTGGAAAACTCACAGTCGGAAACACTCGCCTTAAAAGTTATTTACCTTCATCATCTCAGCCAAAAGACGTCCACTGCTGGACAAAGGCCTCCCCCAAGATGGGGGGCATTTGCCATAATCGCCACGCCTGGCAGGCGGGTTGGCGATCGCAGTAGGTTGAAAGTAACCTCAGAGAGATGCTGCTGCCCATCCTCTGGAATGGTCCCTTAGTCGCCTTTTACGACACCCACGGGTTGAGATGGGGTGGTACAATTCTTTATCCCCGGCACCACACAGGGAATTTACCTATTAGTTACCTATTAGTCTATTAGTTATTTACCTTATTATTTATTTATTTAAGCTGTTACCATCCCACCGCCTCGGTGGCCGAGTGGTAAAACGCTCGGTCTGATCCCGAAGGTCCCGGGTTCAATTCCCAGGTCGGGCAAAGTGTTTCGGATTTTTCGATACATAGCGGGTGTGTGATCACCAACCCGCATTTGGCAAGCGTGGTGGTTAAGCCGATACCTATCAATTGTGGCGATGACTTGATTTCAATGATGGAGCTCTTTGGCCAGCAGTGGGATAGTTTGGCTATTTATTTACTTACTTACCATCCCAAATAGATAGTAAGAAGCACATGAGGTCATAGGCCTAGGTCATTTACCCAAGATGCCGGCCATTGACATACATATTGTCCAGGTCTAAATGAAATCTAAATTAGCAATGACATCGGTAACAGTTGCTAGCAGTAAGTCAACATTAATATTGTCTGTTTTGAAATAATTTTCAACAACGCAATAATGTATTTTCGGAACAAAATATTTGAAATGAAACAACTTTTACAGATCTACTCGCGTTTATTTTATATATTACTTTTAGTTAATGTTTATCCTGACGTTTCGAACACTTTGCAGGGTCCGTAGTCACAGGGAGACTGATGTGTTGGTCATCTCATAATTAGTTAGTAGCTTGTATCATAATGCCAGACCAGATACTGTAAGCTCTTTCTGCGTAAACCGGAACGTACCTGATTAAATTTAAATGGGGGTATACAAGCTACTAACTAATTATGAGACGACCAACACCTCAGTCTCCCTGTGACCACGGACCCTGCAAAGGGTTCAAAACGTCAGGATAAACATTAATTAAAAGTAATATATAAAATAAACGCAAATAGATCCGTAAAAGTTGTTTTATTTCAATGTGTAGTGTTCGCGTAAACTTTAGAAAACAACATAATATTTATCTTAAGAATTTCGAACAGGTATTGCGCGTACGTGCTATATGCGTTTGAATAATGAACAGCACACAGGGGTATTCATGGAATAGCTGTTTCATGTCGCAGGTATTCAGGCATAGTGTAGTGTAGGATAACAAATTTGCCCTGACCGCCACAAACAGCACGCAACCAATGTAACTTATTGCCTTTGGTTTTTCCCGCAGTTAAGTTTTGAATCTGCCTCCACAGGCATACACGGGATATAAGGCTGGTATTAAAAAGCTTTGTGAATGTTTTGTTTAAGAAAATAATAATTCAGTAACTACGAGTATAAAAGTAGTGTGAATGTCTTTTGTGGTCTTAAAATTAAAAAGGACCGAAAACACATTGAGAAATAGAAAAAAAATAGTTTTACTTAATAATCCATTACATACTAGTGGTCGCCCAGTGGTCGAAATTCGACCGTAATTTTATTATGGCTGCACGGATTGTATCCTAAGCAATTAAAAATTAAAAAAGATAGAATCTGAGTTTGGATTGTCATTGACAGATTTCGACCGCTCCTCTTGCATTTTTGAAATTTTTGAAAAGAGTATACAAGTAATATGCCTGTGTGTCAAATACATGGTAGTGTGTGTAATGTTTGTTATAGATTTAATGTATTTTTATGCATAATTTAAAAAAAAATATTACCATTTGGATAGCCTTCTCTGTAAAAACTATAAGTGTGCGAAATTTCATACTCCTCCGTCCGCGCAATTTTCGTAAAAAGGGGGTACAAAATTTTTGCTTCACGTATTAATATTAGATATTATTGACAACAGCTTTTAATTTGATTTTCACATGTTTGCTTTACGGCATGACCTCGGAGCTACTTACTAGGAAGGACACCGAGAATTCAGGGACACCGTCAACGACAGACCACTTAAGGCTCTGAAACTGCTAATAATTTACATACTCTTGATTCTAACCTTTTCTTGGAGACTGTTTGCTGATTGCCTTAGAATTAATTTTCAGTGTCACTGGACTTGGAGGCGGTGAGAAACTTAAAGGGTTCCTCAAGCCGTGTGATCGAAACACCGTTAGAGCATAAGCCCTCTAGATAACTAGGGGGAATGTCATCACGCACTAGACCTTGTCCCCGTTGCTTACTAGATTCTCCGAAGGGTTCGGATCGGATCGGTTGATTCTTAAGACAATGGCAGCGATGTTGCCACTAAATATATTTAACCCTATTTACTTGGAATAAAATTGAAAAACAATGAAAAATTACATTTGTGTTTCTAGTTTAAGGGCTAAGTTGAAGTCGTTGATATTGAAACTGATTTTTTTAGGTTCCCAAAACGAAGGTTGCTTTGGGAACCTAAAAAAATCAGTGTCAATATAGTGGAAATAAAAGTGAAATGGGAATGAGTGAATAGGAAAGGAACTCGTTATAAATATCACAGTGTACCTAGGAGTTATTGGTTAACAGTACTGGTTCAAACATCGCACCTTAAAGAAGTTGTGCTCTAGTTTTCATGAACTAAAATTACCATGTAGATACAAGAATTAAACTTAAAATCAATATAGGATTCCTTCCTAGATAGCAATTGAATGTCGAACGTGCTTTGTTTACGAGTGAATTTTTAAAGATTTTATTTCAAATATTTTTGTTTCACGAGTTGAAGTATCGAAATACCATCTTCGTGACTTGACTTGACTGACGATTGAAGGTTAGTGATTGCAAATAACAGTAACAGACATTACCTAGCATTATAAATGCGAAACCTCATTGTTTTGATGGATGCTGTGTCTTAATAACAACTTAAATGAAGCTAAAAAAATAGCAAAAATTTTTCACTGGTATTTTTTTTGGATTAGCTCAATATTTATTGAACGTCTAGTTCAGGCATGTCAAACTCAAGTTCATTGGCAGGGCAAATGTATAAAATTCTTGAATCAATGGCGTAACGCCTAGAAAGAAATAAAAGCCGCCACCTTTCAACAGCCTCTGTGGACCACCGGTTTAGGCCCAGGGGTCCCGGGTTAGATTCCGGGAGGTACACGTTTGTGCACTCGGTTTGGTTGGTGGTAGGACTTGTTTGTCCACCTGGCTAGTTACCACCATCTTATCTAAATATGTCGCCATAACATCAATGTTTGTAGCATGGTTGTGTTCCGGCAGCTAGAGATAAGATAGCCAGTACCTACCTCACTAGTTGAGGTTCCCGGGTGAAGTGCGCTTCCATCATTGGCCTTATCATCAATTAACATCAGGTGAGATCAAGGCACTGTGCATACCCGTAAAAAAAGTCATTGTTTACCTAGTAGTATTAAAAATATTATCTCTTCCAAAACATCTTTCATCTTTATCTTACTTATCTCCTTATTTGGTAATTTAGTGTTTAACTAAGATATACTTATTTGGTAATTTATTACCCATCAAAATTTTCAGTTTGGTAATTTATTGTATATGTGGAAATTAACTTCAAACTTGCATTAGTGGGCTATTGTTAAAATTAAATTGGGCTGCAGGCAAATGCGTTCGACATGCATGGTCTAGTTTAATCGACATCAATCACTGACTCTTATTTATTTACTATAAAACGCACACTTACATCCATTGTATTCATATGTTGTATGTTTCAATAAGTTTTAATAGTATGATTAATCGCATAAGCAAATAAGGCTAAGTAACTAAATTCATTGTATTTGTAATGGCGTAATGCTTGCGCAAATTTATCGTTAGTTGCATGCCGAAGAATTTGCGAACATATCTTATATAAACGATACTGAAAAATTGGGCAAGCCGAAGGCTGGCATACCGACGCTTATCATTCTATGTATCAGCTTACATCTACCTACTGCTAAATAATAGCTACATATATTGCACGTCATTTGTTTCTGTCCGGTATTCATAGAACATTAATGGTAGTCAACTTCAGAGTCGACGACCCATGCAATGGAAACTGCTATTAAGTTGTGATTTTCGTACAACGAGAATTGAGTGCGCTTGACAATTCCGGTTATCTTTCTAGAAAAGAGGGAGTGGACTTTATGTGTCCATGGGCACAGAATAAGTAATAGTATACTCGATGGGTGACTTATGCAGGCCGTCATGAATGGGTGCGCTTGTTACCGTGCTTGTTTTACGGTGAGGAGCGCTCTCATTATCTTGGACTGCATCGGCTGCTTACCATCAGGCAGGATGTGCTCACTAGGACGTGTCAATATAAAAAAAACTTTCTTATGACACTAGTCTTATGGGTAGTGGATGAAGAAGGCACTTCGGCGGCTAATCTAGTGTTATGACCTGACGTGTATGCGCCCTTGTGCGAATTTTACTTCCGATCTGGCCTGTCGTATAACTCTAGTAATTCTCAATGATAAATGGAGTATTGCGATCTCGTTAGTAGTATATCAGGATACGAGCAAGAGCGAATTGCTCCGATTTCGTTTCTGCTGAGAAAAAATTTGGTTCTATGTTTGGTTAATATAATGATAGGGCTTGATTTAAGTCTTATCTTATCCAAGTATTTTGCCATAATAACAATTAAGTAGTAGCATTAGTATAATTTTACATAATTTGTACAATATCTGTAAAGAAAATCTACAAGGAAAAGTCGTGAGCTTAAATATATTATGTGAGTAGCATTTAGTATGTCTAAATGTTTAAGGTACACACGGCGGCAGATCAGCCTACCCAAAACTGACAAATTTCTACAATCAATTTTGAACTTTATCGTTTGGTTATAAATATCAATATTCATTGGAGAATTTTGACAGGTTTGGGTAGGTTGATCTGCCGTCGTGTGTACAATGTGGCTTGACAGTTGGGAATTCCCAGATTTCACTTATAAAAGAAAGTGTAGGTAACGCTGTACTGGTTACGAGCAAGTTGTTTAAAAAGTAACAACGCATAATTATTGTACGCATTACACCGCAGTATTATCGACGACTAAGCTGATACCTAGGTTAAGTAAGTAAGTAAGTAGCTTATATACTGTCCCACAGCTGGGCAAATGCCTCCATCATTGAAATCAAGTCATCACTACAATTGATGGGTATTGGCTTAATCACCACGCTTGCGAAATGCGGGTTGTGATCACACAAACCCGGGCTATGCATCGAAAAATCCGAAACACACTTTGGCCGACCCGGTAATGGAATCCGGCACCTTTGCTACTCAACCACTGAGGCATCTAGGTTAAACACTGATATTTAGAAGTTGTCCGAGCTGAATCTAAGGGCGTAAGAAAGTAGGGTTAAAAATAAAATTTAAAAAAAACCGTGGGTGTTGTCGTTTTTTTAGGTTTTAAGTTGTAAATTGCTGATAGTTGTCACAAACCAAATATTTTAACTAATAGGTTAAGATAAAGTTAAGTTTAAGTTAAGTTAAGTTAAGCTTTCTATGTGGGAAACCACATACAAAGCTAGTTATAAATATTAAAGTGCGATGTTAAATCTTGTTCTTGAATACAAAAACCTCTTTTTATCATAAAGTTATACCTATCAAAAGTAATCTAGGTATAATAGTGTTTGCACTATCGTATGTTGAATACATTTTAGTTATAAGTATGTCCAACGGGTTGTTACACATTCATCGCAGCAGAATCTGGTTAAACTTAGAACTTAGGACTTAGAAACGCGTCTCCTTTCGTTACATCAATTAAAATTCAGAATATTGCGAGTCGAATTTGATCATTTATTGTTTTCTAAAGTTTACGCGAACACTACACATTGAAATGAAACAACTTTTACGGATGTACTCGCATTTATTTTACACATTACTTATTTAATGTTTATCCTGACGTTTCGAACCCTTTGCAGGGTCCGTGGTGGATAGGCTTGCCAACTTGAATATACGAATTTGCGGGAAATGTTGATTTCAAATGCGGGACAAGGCTTTTAAAAGCGGGATCTAACAAATTTTGTTTAGAATACAAAAAACGTAAACTTTTCTTTGCAAATCAGAATGAGGAGTAAAATAAAACACCTTGTTAGATAAATGATAGTCAACATTTACTAAAAAAAACCAGTTATAAGTAAACATCATACTAAGTACTTATGCACTCACATATATATATCTTTTTCTGCTCTGTTTATAGACTTTAATTATAGTGTAAGTTACACTTTATTGTGAAAACTATAAGTTACTTTCAAATGAATGTTTTTCTTGAGATTTGGCATTTTTCAGGATTTTTTATTTTTAAGTACAAAATTCTAAAAATCTTTGCATGAATAAGAAAAAATTACTTAAACTTGTAGCTCAGACTTCACAGAACGCAGGCGCGTTGAGTGCTTTTCGAGTCTGTTATTCGGCCGGCGGCTGGCCGCGGCTATCGATGATAGTCGTGCGCATTTGATGTTGCTAGCTAAAAGCGGGAAATTTTGCGTCCCGCTCACACCCTGAGCGGGACGTCTTGTTAAGGGTCTCAGAAACGGGACGTCCCGCGTATAGCGGGACGGTTGGCAACCCTAGTGGTGGATAAACATTAAATAAGTAATGTGTAAAATAAACGCGAGTAGATCATTACTGATAATGATTGCCGACTAAAACGTAGTGCGCATTTATAAATACCTAATGAAATCATCATAAATAATATAATATAATTTTATTTTATTGCCTTCTTATACTGATTTTGTAAGTCTCCGGAGACTGTAGCCACAGTCTAACTATGTAACTATTTCTTCAAAAGAAACAAAGTAATTTCATTCAGTTTCCTTTCATACATACGAATAAGTATAATACTTACATGTGTGTCCCTTGCGTGTTGTGTCCTTTATATACCTTAATGGAACCATAGTGCTAAGTGGCGTGCACCTCGAGAGGCCTATGTCCAGCAGTGGATTTGTGTGGGCTGATGATGATGTTGATGATGAACCATAGTGGAATGTTAAAGTTAATTATTGCTTTAATTTGATTAGTATTTATTGGCTATTTCCTAGTTTTTTAAAATGATTTTAGTGACATTTGCTTATTGCTGAAAAAGTATTTCTTGCCTTTAAAGTTAGTATCTATCTAATGAATTATTTATTATGATAAGCGTACAGCACTACACACAAACACATTGCCAATCTTAAAATTACTAAGAAATATTATTAATAGCTTTAATAAAAATACTTAATAGATTGCCGTGTCCGAAAAAGGCGACTAAGTTTAAAGTTCCTTAAATTTGTACTTAACACCTTTAATATACACTTAGCAATAAAGATTTCGATTTTTGATTTTGATTTTGAAGCCTAATTTATAATAGCATTCTTTACACAGTATTTAAAGGATAATAAATGTGTACTTACTACTTAATAAGTAGACCCAGATGGTAAGCTCAGCCCCAGGTGATGAGGAGCTCGATGGCGCAGTGATTAACGCGCCCGGCCTGCGAGTGCTGAGGTTAAGCAACTTTCGCAAAGGCCGGTCATCGGATTGGTGACCAAAAATTTATCATCTCGAGCTCCTCCGTGCTTCGGAAGGCACGTAAGCCGTTAGTCCCGGTAGTGCTTATGGTCGTCGGACGTATATACCTATAGCACGGGACGGGTCAACCACCGCACCGCACTGGGCCCGCGTGGTAGTTTATGGCCCGTTCTCCCTATCCATCCATAGGGAAGGCTCGTGCCCCAGCAGTGGGGACATAAAAATGAGCTGCTGATGATGATGAAATGTGTACTTACTAAAATATCCTACACTAAATCTACAACATATTAGTTAAAATGCAAACATGAATTAATTAATTAATATATAGGTACCCATTGTCTTACCCAACTTTACATATAAGATAAGTAATGTATTGTTTGTCTCGAATAATAATAGAAATGGTCGCTTCGTCTAACTATTAGTTTTTTGCATATCCAGTGACATCACCGCCGGCCGCGTAAAAGTAACTTATATTAAAATGTATGTTATGTTTAACTTGTAGAGAAGGATTCAAGAACTGTATGTACAAGTAGTAACTATATTTTTTTATTAATATTTTGTGTGATCAAGTATGCTGGTCATAATACAAGTAGAAGAATGAAATTGAATTTTTAATTTTTATCTATTACTGACGGAACAACAATGCCTCAAAACAGAGTACAATACCTCCTTGTTTTCTGTCTGAATCGTTACTAAATTCAAAATCTAGCAATTTTGTATAACAGTATTTTGCTAAGTAGTGTACAGCAGCAAAAACTTGCAGACTATGACTATATGGCAGATATTCTTATCTGATGGATGGAGGGAATAAAAAACAGACTACTTTATTTTGACAATTGCACCGCTGACGGCGCGCCGTTCCATCTTCTGAATCAACAAACCAATCGTGCTGAACTAATTCGACGTTGGGTGGACGATCCCGTTAAGTTATCAATTGTATGCGTAGGTAGAGAGCCTATTGTTGCTGCATATTTCAATATAATAATATAGTGACATTTAATTTTGAAATGAATAAAATCATACACTTTTAAACTTTTGCGTTCCATTTTATATATTTTTATATCGTACTAGTTGACCGACGGACTTCGTACCGCTTTGACAGTTTCCATGACAACAAAACAAACAAATCATTCGTCCGCTTAAGAACACCCGTACCCCATGATGGACCACTAATAGCAGCGTCACCTACCGGGTCCAATTGTAAATCTAAACCATTCTCGAATCCATTTGAACACAACACAAAAAATTTCATCCCAATCGGTCCAGCCGTTTAGAAGGAGTTCAATTTCATACACACACACAGAAGATTTATATATATAAAGATATCTATGATACCCAACCAAAGTAGTTTGCGTTCCCATTATAAACCCTCGAATAAAATCATCTTTATCAAAAAAAAATAATGTTTTAGAACAGAACCTGCCTGTTAAAAGTAAATAGCGTATCTATACACTGTTCTACTGTAACTGTTTAGCAAAGGCCTTTACAATTAAAATCGAGTCGTCACTTATTGATGCGTACGCTTACCAAATACGGTATGTTGATGACGTCGCCGTGAGGCATAACATTTAATAATAACTATTATTTGCAACCTTTTATAATTACTTTGGGAAATAATAATTTAATTAGTCATATATGTTTACCCAGCAGTAAGTGCCTAGTGGACGATGATGATGAGCCTAATCAGAAAATTTGCTGTCTGACAATCCATATATTAATACGTGAAACAAAAACTTTGTACTTACTCCTTTTTACGAAAATTGCGCGGACGGAGGAGTATGAAATTTCGCACACTTATAGTTTATATAGTGAAGGAGTACAGAATGTTAATATTTTTTTTTAAATTATGCATAAAAATACATTAAATCAATAAAACAAACATTACACACACACTACCATGTATTTGATACACACTCTTTTCAAAATATTCAAAAATGGAAGAGGAGCGGCCAAACTCTGTCAATGCCAATCCAAACTCACATTCTATATTTTAAAATTTTTATTGCTTAGGATACAATCCGTGCAGCCTTAATAAAATTACGGTCGAATTTCGACCACTGGGCGACCACTAGTATCAACAGTTACATCTTGATGTTTACTATCAACTGTCGAGCAAAAACTAGACGTACAAGAAACTAAAGCAGTTTAAAGATAATAAAGAAACCAATTTATATGCTGAGAATAAGAATTAAATTGTTCGTAAAGAGTTGCTGTAAAGAGAGCACTCTTTACGGCAATTCTTTACGAACTATTTATATAGCAATCGTTCGGTAGTAATGAGAGCGGACTCCTATTGTCTGCCACACAATTGCTGCGTGGTTCTTGGGGAGAGAGTAAAAAAACATCGACTCCAGACGATTCGTGATCCGTTTTATCGGGTTATTATGAACTCACGCCAACGGAATGTAACGTATAGTTAAAGTTACGGGATTATTACCACGTTCGTTGTTGATGATCACGCATTCACAAGTTTATGTACACACATAAAAAGGTAACAGAATAAGCTCTTCGGGTAAATGTAGTACAAGGGAGCTGCTTATTTCAGTTCTAAAATATCTTCCAGCAGGCCCGCTAAAGGAAACGTTTTAAATAATGATAGAATGAATGTGTCCCTCCTGCAAATTTAAATTTACAATTACAATTTAAATTTAATTACAATTTAATTTACAATTCAATGCAAAGCGTTCGATTTTGTGCCTCATAAATTATTATTAGCCAAGCTAGAAAAATATGGTATTAGAGGAACGGCTTTATCTTGGATAGACAGCTACTTGTCTGATAGACAACAATGTGTTGAAATTTGTAGAACTTCTGGTAACACCAGAAAGTTGTTTTCATCTACATATGATTATAACCGATGCGGTGTTCCGCAAGGGAGTGTCCTGGGACCTTTATTGTTTTTGCTCTTTATTAATGATCTGCCAAATGTTACAGACCAAAAATGCATACTGTTTGCGGATTATACAACACTAATAGTCAAAAGTAAAAGTGAAAGAGAATTAGAGACTATTGCTAATGATAGCTTTAATAAAATTGCTACATGGCTTAAAATTAATAACCTCAAAATAAATATAAATAAGACTAAGTGCATTCATTTTAAAACTCATAACAGGACAAATATTAATATCAACATTAAATAGAACAATAATAAAATAGACATTATAAATGAAACAAAATTTCTAGGCATAACTATCGATAAAATGTGTAATTGGAAAGCTCACATTGACACATTAGTAACTAAATTGGAAAGATATATTTATGTTCTTAATAGAATCACGAATGTTGCATCTAAAGAAGCAGCTCTAATGGCATATCACGGCTACGTTTCGTCATTGCTGAGGTATGGGCTTATTCTATGGGGAAACTCTGTTGACATCATCAGAGCGTTTAGGGTACAAAAGAAATGTATTAGGTCAATCTGTGGAGCAGACTTCCTAGATAGCTGTAAGCCATTGTTTAAGGCATTAAATGTTTTACCCCTTCCCTGTCTTTACATTTTTGAAATAGGATTATTTGTTAAAAAATATAGCAATCTATTTCAAACTAAGAATAGATGTAAATATAAAGGCAGAAAAAGAGAAAATCTATGTATACCTGACCAAAGATTAATGTTATATTCAAGGAACGTTCATTGCATGTCAATTCGAATTTTCAATAAATTGCCTAGTGATATTAAAATACTGACATTGTATAAATTTAAATCAAAATTATTTAATTTTTTAATGAACAAAATGTACTATACAATTAACGACTATTTAAATGATAATATTTGACATGCTATATTTTAATTGTATTATTGTTAACTATGATTTTATTATAATTTGTTAGTAATTAAGTAATGTAGTTTTAAATATTTGCACATCGATCGTATACGATAGAATATGCTGGTTAACACTATTTTAAGAACATTTTTGTACCATGTTTATGCAAATAAATTTTTGATTGATTGATTGATTGATTGATTGATTAAAATAAACTTACTTAATTATTTATAATACACATACATACTAACAATTGCATACAAAACAAAAATAAAAGGTTAAAAAAAAGAAAAAAAAATCAATATCTATCTCTCTATCTATCTCTATCTCTATATGTCCTATGTGGACGACAGAATCGTCGCTAGTCGCTAGAATACGCATGTATCCAAGCGACGTGCGGATTGGTGGTTGTTAACGACTGCTAAAGCAGCCGGGACCAACGGCTTGACGTGCCTTCCGAAGCACGGAGGAGCTCGAGATGATACATTTTTGGTCACCCATCCGATGACCGGCCTTTGCGAAAGTTGCTTAACCTCAGCACTCGCAGACCAGGCAGACCGGGACTCGCTAACAATTGCGCCATCGAGCTCCTCGCGTCATCGAGTTCCTCGGTGATGATGTTATGTATACTACTATATACCTACGCTATATTACTATAGGCTTTACTTTACTTTAACCAGCAACGAAATGTATCAAGTTTGCATATATTTTTTGTGCGGCAAACTTTCTTTGCGGCAACTTTCCCATTTCGTACAATTAAACTTTTGGCAGGGCTTTTTTATAAGTTTGGCACAACGCAAATTGTTATGGTCTTTATTAATGAAACAACGTTGATGTCACAGTAAAGAAATTCTAATAGGTATAATATGTAAATTCGACTAAAGTAGACATGTCCACAATATTTTAGTGAAGTGTGACTTTACAAAAATTGTGTGGCTTCGCAACAAATGACAATGATACAAAGTAATTACATCCTCATATGAGTAGCAATTTTAATTCACCGTTAGATAGTAATGAGAGCCACATGGGGTTTCAAATTGATCAATAAATTGTCGCACGGTATCTGTGACACTCGTTGAACTCAAGAGCCAAATGACGCGTTCCCCGTTTATAATGATATTATGAGAAACGGTATAAAAACATTCATGCATTTTATATTTGGCGTTCGGTAGGTAGTAACGAGAGCAAACGCCAATTATCTGCTATAGGAAGTACACTATCATCATCTTCAGCTCATTTTATGTCCCCACTGCTGGGGCACGAGCCTTTCCTATGGATTGATAGGGAGAACGGGCCAAAAACCATCACGCGGGCCCAGTGCGGATTGGTGGTTATTAACGACTGCTAATGCAGCCGGGACCGATGGCTTTACGTGCCTTCTGAAGTACGGAGAAGCACGAGATGATAAATTATTGGTCACTCATCCGATAACCTGCCTTTGCGAAAGTTGCTTAACCTTAGGAATCGCAGACCGGACGCGACAACCACTGCGCCATCGAGCTCCTCGACCATCTCCTCTATAGGTACAACATTAGAGAAAAAAGAAAGTAAGACTGCCTGACCCGATTTAATGGGTCATTGTAAGCTCGCCACAAAGAAAATTTCCAATTTAATACAGGGCTAATTTTAACGGGGTTATTGACATATTTTTTGTTGGCTTTCAATATCCCATATTTTGACACAGTTAGATATACACTGCCCTCTCATTTCTTTATAATGCCCTATTAATCACTTGGTTCATTAACACATGCACCATGATACATTTCAGATTGAAATGGAACAATTTTTGAATCTGCTTGCGATTTTCAGGTTCTAGTTTTCATGTATACTTAGTTTTCGTGTGTAGTTTAGTTACTCAACAATTATAGTGATGACTTAATTTCAATGTTGACAGCCTTTGCCCAGCAGTGGGACAGTTATAGGTTATTCACTTTACTTTGTTTTGTATGAGTTATAACCCTATAACTCAGAGACGTCATGTTAAAACAATATGTGAAAAAATGCAGAGATACAGGCGACAAGTAGCTCTTGTGAATGTCGCTATGCCATCGGTCCGTAAGTCTTCTCTGGGCGGAAGATCTTGTACTGAGAAGAACCGGCAAGAAACTCAGCAAGTGTCCAGCTCTTTTCTCCCATACAGCGTCAAAAAATATTGGAAAATACCCTATCATAGCAGGACGCTTTCCATTACAAATAAACACAAAAAAAATATAGAAGACAACCATAACATGTAAAAAAACAAAATAAAAAATCTTAAGTTATCAAAACATCAGGTAAAATTTTCAATTTCTACAATATCATACAGTACCACTATAGTACTCTAATAAAATTCAAGCATTGTTTAAGAAAAACAAAGTCAAACTATAGTATCACAAACATCATCATCAGCCTATACACGTCCACTGCTGGGCATAGGCCTCTTCATATTGATTTAGTAAAATCAAAATGAAGTCGCTGGCAAGTTTTGCAATCCATAAAGGAGATGTCCCAGAATGTATGGAGTCTAGGCGTGGTATATGTAAGTATACCAAAATGAAGACAAAGACACGTAGAACAGTTTTTGATTATCCAATTTCTCTAAAATAGCTTTGTTTTTTGGAAGGAACAATTTATTTGAACAATAGAATTGCAACACACTACAAAATGGTTGATGATATTATTGACATTTTGATGACGTTTGCTGTCACTTGTCAGTCAATTCAATTCAACAAAACTTGCGAAAGTAGTGAAAAACTGTTACAAATCCAATAAACGAAAACCAGGTAGGTTAATAAAAAGAACTTAAGACATTCAAACACAACGATCACAACGAACAAACGAAACAAACTAACCAAACAAAGTGAAGCGACATTTCACATTGACATTGACAGTTGTTTTTTTTTGTCTATGGTCATCCGTCGTCTCGTCGTATCATAGTACCTACACTATGTAGTAGGTAGCCACTTTTTTATCATTCATGGTTGAAAAAAGGTTATCTTTTTTATTTTAAAACCGCTAAAATATGCATTTTATGTAATTTATTGTATTTCTCTCTTATTTAAGTAATTTCTTCCCCTTTTTTTAATCTAGCGTAGGTACATAGACCCAACCTATTATGGGACATCTCCTTTGTCTGTAGAATGTAACTCAACAAATTTCAGCAGTCTTTTTCTACGACAATCACGTTAGCTACCAGTATGTGGTCTACTATTTTTATTCTATCTGTGGTGACATAAAATAAACCATTGTGAACCAACGCGGCTAGAGTACACATTCCCTTTCTACTGACCATTGGTCCGGAAGATTTTACTTAGCGTCACGGGAGCAATCAGAAAGAAAATGGCGGACACTCCCCACTAGAAGCTAACGTACGCCACTAAGTATGAAAGAACCTTATTTTCCAATATCGTACCTTTTGTTAAGCCGTCAAAATGCTTTTGCATTGCGCAGATCTTTTTCTCTGGATAGTCTTTACTGTTTTATTACATTTTACTAGAAATCACTCAGTGGTCGAAATTCGACCAGGGATATGTTTTATATTTCGGTTGAATGGCTTGTAACCATACCTATAATTTGAAAAAAAAAAATAAGAAAAATATATTCATATGTTTTTGACATTAAGAGCTCCAAATTAACCGCTTTTTTTAAATTCGAAAATATTTGTTGTGATATATATTTTACGCCGATCCGATCCAAACCCTTCGGAGAATCTAGTAGGGCACGGAGACACGCACGGGGACTAGTGCGTGATGCCGTTCCCTCTATAAAACCTCCGAAGGTGCTTCGTTTCACACGGCTTTTAAGTTTCTTTAAGTTTCTCGCCGCCCCCAAAAAAGCCAGGTGAAGCTGAAAATGCCGTCTGAGGCAATCGGCAAACTCTCTCCAAAAATATATATACATACATAACATATACATAATATATATACATAACATACATAAAAGGGGCACGAAGTTTTCACTTCACGTATTAATATATCGATACGACATGATATAGGACAGTTTTTATTACTTCATAAGTTTTGCAAATGTACAAGCGTCTTTGCTTCGTAAGAGCTCGTGATAAGTATAATTATACCAACCCGTAAAAAAAAGGTGTAGGCTTCAAAATAACAATCTTGCCGTTTCTCGACTTTTGTAATTAAGCACTATTGACAACTATTTGTTATTCCTTTAAAGATTAAAAACAATAGTATTTTGCAATCATCATCATCATCAGCCTATACTAGTATATTTTGCAATATTTTCTTGAAATTACTACGTAAAGAGAAAACTTCCTTCCTCTTTTTAATAACATTGCGCGCAAGTATAAGTGTCAGACTTGATCATGGCATTGTTGAAGTTTATATGGAAAATTATTAGTCTCTAAAAATAAATTTATGTTATATTGCGTTAATTTTAACGACTAGTTGTTTTAATTCAACCGTTTTATAATAATAAATTTTTATTATTATAAAACGGTTGAATTTCGACTACTGGGCGACCACTAGTTATTATTATAGAGTAATAAACCACAAGGTCAAATGTCGTGTCAGAGTTTATAATAAACCAGTCCATTCAGGAATGTGCCTTGACTTGTTATTAAGATTTTTATCATGTTATGACAGCCGATATCAACATTACCGCTAAAAGGGTCTTCTGTAGTATGGAGGATAATCAAGAACATGTTTAGGGCAACCCATTTGAGTCCGGAACGCGCTCAATGCAGCTTGACTTTTGCGATTGTTGCAAAAAACGTATGACTACGGTGAAACTGACCTCAATCAATTTCATATTCGACCCATACTGATTGCTTCGGCGAATTTAATAGGGGGCAGACATGCTTGCGTGATGCTATCCCCTTTAGAAACTCACTGAGGATATTCGGTCACTACAGCATAAAAAACCATAAGTTTCTCGCTGCTCCTAAAGTCAAATTACGCTGTATAGGCCAGCTGTAGACATCAGCCATCTTTCCATTAAAAAAACAAGGTCACGAAGCAATCAATTACTTTGCCTAGTATTAGAAATTATTAGCGATATTATTTTATGCAATGTGTACGGATAGCTTATGACATGAATTAGCATTGACTCTAGTGAAACTTCTTCAAGGTAACCTTGGAGATGTCAATAGCACGTCGCGTCAGTTCGTTGTAGCTTGTGCATAGCTGTAATAGTACGAAGTATTACTCATTTCTTTATTCCTTATAATAAACTGCATAATTACTCTCCTTAAATGGACGTGCGCATTGACGATTCTCAAGTGGTTTATAGTTTATGTCTGTTCTATTTCAGATGGCGAACATTATCAAGAGTATCTTCTTGGGCATACTGGCTGCCCAATTGGTCTACGGTGCTCCTAGTGAAACAACGCTCGAAGATGTCGCAGAAGTGAGAAAGGTTGACGACACTGCAGACAGCAAACCAGCAACGCTATTAGACGAAAGCAACGACAATCAGGCAGCACAAGGGCAACGTCAAAAGAGGTGGTATAACTTTTACGGACTCCCTTCTCTTAATCCAATAATATACAAACGTGACGACCTTCCGAATACTGGTATTTACGGATTGGAAGATCCCCTCACCCAAATTCACCGACGGTTGCACGAAATCAGCGGCTTCGTCAGACAGCCCGCACTACCGCCGCTACCACCAGCACTCCCCCAATTTCCTCAATTCTCCAATTCCCAACCATTTTTCCCCGTATTCTACGTACCACAGATAGGATGCGCTTGCACTCCAAATAATCCATCAAACAATCCGAATCCGAATCCTCCTGAAATCACACCATCTCCATTACCGCCGCAAGACGATAATCAGACCACAGCTAACCCAGATGTTATGAACAGATGGCCGGAGATGGAAGACGAACGGCAGAACTGGGGCATTGTGGTTAACGACACCGACATCAACGATGCCAATGGCGATGATGAGAATGATGGGGCCAGGCCGATCTCTTTTGTGCCGATAAGACCTATCAGGCCTTTGAGCAGACCCCCACCCTCTGTAGAGCACGGCAGTGTTCAAGCAGGTGCCAACGACCAAACTACGACAACAACGACGGTGCTACCTCCGCAAGTTACGACATCTAGATTGCAGCCACCAAGCGTTTGCGACAGCGCTATACTCAGATGCTGCCACCTACCAGATGTGACGTACGATTGCTTCGCCTACCAAGGTTGTCCAGACCCTTCTGCTTACGGCGACCCTTGTGTTCCCGGTGTGATAGTCCGAGTGATCGAAAGATTCCAAAGGTTTTACAACCAGAGGAACGGATGAATGTTTTTTTGTTCTGTGCAAAGTTTAGAAAGAAATTAAACATTGATATAATCGTTCGCATTGTGTCTACCTGTGATGTCTAAGTAAATGTTAATTTATATAGGTTTAAATAAATAAAAAAAGTTAACACTTGAAAACTAGAAAACTAAGTCTGCTAAAAGTATGTAGACCGTTTAATTGCACCCTATGTAGTAGAACTGCAATTTCAAAAAAATATTAGAATCAAGTTCCACATTTTATAAAACTAAGGATAGCTTGCACTGCAACTTACAAGCTACGATTAGCTGTATAGCTTGACAGAAATCACATCAGTAAACGCATAACACATGCGAAACTTTACTTTTGTGTAATTTCAACACTATGTGTATCTGTCACCGGATAATTGTACAAACCGTTTGTTTATGATTAATCTAGGATGATTATAAACTGTCGATAGATTGTGAACGGACACTATAATTTGCATTTCTATTGTAACTTGTATTTTATCATTTACATTATGT